>JAMPIV010018034.1:540000-1137380 GCA_024509875.1 Oreohelix idahoensis
AATCTGTAACATGACCAGGGCATCTTGAAGCTGTGCCACTTGGAGGAGCTTGACATGAGCTTTAACATGATGAGACTTATGCCCGATGACTTTGGTAGTCTGATCAAGCTGATGAAGCTTGACCTGTCCCACAATGAGCTGCTGAACTTTCCCCAGGACAGAGTAGATGTCCTGGCTTCTCTGGTGGAACTGAATGTTTCCCATAATCACATCGATGCCATGCCTATAGGTTTTCCTTACCTGTACAGACTAAAGGTAATTATGTGATTTAGTGATAACGAATATGATCAAATGATAACATGATGGTATGGTATACTTCAGCCTGGTTTATGATAACATTGTATATGGTGATACATGATGACATAATGAATAAAGATATATATGTTGGTGATACGGTCCCATAGCAGAAACTTCCATACGGGAGTGAAATGTTATAGACTTCACCTTACAAGGTCCAGCTTTTTTTATCAGGTGCGTTGACTAGTTCCTTCTTTGCTGCCTTGGTCTTCCCTTTTAAAAAAATAAATAAAATTTTGCCTCGTTTTGGCGAGGCGCGTACCGTTCAACCTAGTCGGTTATATTAGGGCGCATGTCCAAATATAAAAGACCCTTAGGTCTGAGATTATCCATTGGTCTTCCCTAATTCAAGGTACCCATTTATTGCTGGGTAGACTGAAGCGTGACGTTACCAGGCTTTGATCCCAGTAATTTTGCTGCAAGAAGAAAGTGTTCTAAGTTGGTGATGGGACATATGGTTAAATGATGATATGGTGACATGACATTCTTTGACCTGGTTTATGATGACATGACGAATAGTGGTTAGGATGTAGTGATATGGAAATAATGATGATGGTCGCCATATTTATCACCATTTAGCTCCACAAGAAGCATAAGCCACATCTTCTTGTCCTGTTCCATCAGCCCAAGATCTTTTCATTTCTCATTTGTTCTCTTTATTTCTGTCTCTAGTTCTCGTCTCCTTGCGCTTTTTTGTTTTCTTTATTTCTTTCTCAACTCCGCCTATGCCGGTCCCAAGCCCGGATGAAAAAGGAGGAGGGCGGCCTGCATGGAGGCCGTAAGGAGGCAGCCCCTCCACCATGCAAAGGCACAACAGGCCAATCACCTGTTTGCTTTAAATCACGATTACGAGCAATACAAGAGAGAAAACTGGACTGATTCTAAAGGCGACGAACTGGAACGGACTACGGACTACGACTTATGGAACTTGGAACACAAGAAGTATAAATGGGAAAGAAGAGGAGCTGGTGGAAGAGATGAGGAAAGCAAAGCTAGAAATCCTGGCTATAACGGAAACAAAGAAAAAAGGACAAGGAATCATGGATCTCGATGGCAACACGCTGCTCTACAGGGGTGTACCCACATCTGAAAGAGCTAAAGGGGACGTGGGTTGCATTGTGGCCCAAAATCAAAAAGATAGTATCAAGGGATGGAACTTTGTCTAGGAGCGCATTATGGTTGTTAAACTAAAAGAAGGAGAAACCATAGTCAACCTGGTCATAGTGTATGGGCCACATGAGGATGAGAGAGCAGAGGTCAAGGAGGAATTCTTCGAGCTGCTTCACAGGACAGTGGATGACTGCCTAGATGAAGTTATCATGCTCGGAGATTTTAATGCCAGAGATGGAAATGACCATGCTAGATGGGGTGGAGTTATCGGAAGATATGGAGAAGATACTCTCAATGACAATGGAAAGCGACTCCTTAGATTCTGCAGTGAGCAGAATCTGATCATTACAAACACAAAGTTCCCCCATAAGCGCATACATGCATACACTAGATGTGAACCAACAAAGAATGAGAAGTCAGTGATCGACTATGCCATTGTTCGGAGAAGCTCATTCAAATATGTCCGAGATGCTAGAGTCTGGAGGGGGCCAGAGATTGGAAGTGATCACTACCTGCTAGCAATCAAAAGAACAACTGAAAGAGTTGCTCAGCCTAGGAACTGCCCAACATCACGCATGAAACCAAGTAAACGAGCAGGAGAAATGAGCATTAGGACCTACAAGCTGAGAGAGCCAGAAATTAAGACCAGATATCAAGGGCTTATTGCTGCAGCGGTGAGTAACACAGAAGAACGACCTGATGACTTGGAAACCCTCTGGATTAAATTCAAGGATATCATAAAGACAGCTGCTGCAGAAGCATGCGGTGAAGTCCGACTTGGGAACAAGAGAAAGAGGACACCTTGGTGGACAGAGGAAGTCACAGAGAACATAAGAGAGAAGAAAATGGCATGGAAACAATACTTAGGAGTTAAAAACACAACAGGACAAATGGAAAAATATAGAGAATATGTGACACTCAGAACAGAAGCAAAGAACAAAGTGCTAGCAGCAAAACAGAAGTCCTGGGAAGAATTTGGAGAAAAGCTAGAAAAAGATGCACAAGAAAACCAGAAATTGTTCTATAAGACCCTAAAGAACATGAGGAAGGAAAAACAATGCCCTCTCCAATTTATAAAGGACAAGCAAGGCAAATTGCTTACTGCCCCGAAGGAAGTAATGGAAAGATGGAAAGAATATTTCTCAGAGATTGCCATCATAACACCAATTTTCAAAAAGGGTGACAATCGACAGTGTCGAAACCATAGAGGCATATCCCTTCTCAGTGTCCCTGGTAAAATCTACTCTAGAATCCTAAAGCAGAGACTCCGACGCCTAGCTGAGCCACAATTGGATGAGGTCCAGTGCGGATTCCGAGCAAACCGAAGTACTCAAGACCTAATCTTCACACTCAGACAGCTGAGTGAAAAGGCCCTTGAGTATAAGAGTGAGATGCATCTTTGTTTCATAGATCTGGAAAAGGCGTTTGACAGGGTCCCCTGGAGCAAACTTTGGGACTGTTTGGCAAAGAAGAATATTCCAGCACCTCTGATTCATGCTATACAGAGCTTCTACAAGTCTTGCAGAAATTATGTGAGGACAGCAAACCATAAGTCAGAAGAGTTCAGGACCACCACTGGTGTAAGACAAGGTGATATCCTGTCACCTTATCTTTTCATACTCCTTATGGACGATGTCATCAAGGCATGTAAGGAGAGAACAAGAAAGTATTCAGTGGGGTACTGGAAGATGAGACAGGTCTATTTTTCGGAGCTGGCATTTGCTGATGATGTTGCCCTGATTGCTAAATCAGCGGCACATCTCCAATCCAACCTGCAAGTCTGGAAGGAAGAGCTGGAGAAGAGAGGAATGGTCATAAGCAGCTCTAAAACAAAATCCATGGTGATATCACGAGAAGAAAGAAGACATCAGATTAAGCTGGGAGAACAGGTCCTGGAGCAGGTCGAACACTTTAAATACCTCGGAGCTATTATAGACCGAAAGGGAGGCATCAAATAAGAGTTGGCCACTCGAAAAGCAGCAGCTGGGAGACTTTTTCAGGCCATAAATCGAGGATTCCTCAGCAAGAGAGAGGTTGGTAAGAAAACGAAGATGGCTGTATACCGCTCCACCTATGTCCCAGTCTTGACATATGGATGCGAGTCATGGGCAATGACTACAACCCATAAAAGCCAGATCCAAACCTCAGAAATGAGGTATCTTCTTCTTCGTTCGCCCTGAAAAGGACGGTGGTTGCGTTGTGTCTGTTTACGCCTAAGCTGTGATATCTGCACCTTTCGGTCGACACATCCGACTTCAGCACGGCATTTTTTAGGGACCGGGTTCGCCTTCCCATTGCGATCCGCACTCGCTCAGCCAGACTGCACTGCTGCAGACTGTTTCCAGGACCACCACGTGGAGGTGGAGTGCGGTCTTGACCAGCTCTGGTTCGCTGGTCCTGATGCAAGCAAGGTATCTGAGGAAGGTGGTTGAAGTAACAAGAAGAGACATGGTACGCAACCAGACGATACGTCAAGGCCTTAAATCCTACCCCCTGCAGACCCAAGTAGAACAGTCCCAATTAAGATGGTTTGGCCATGTCTGCAGAATGGGAGAAGATCGGATACCACGACAAGCATGGGAAACAAAGAGCCAAGGATCCAGACCCCAAGGACGACCCAGAGTCCGCTGGGAGGACAACATTAGACAATCTTTGAAGGACCGAGGACTAGAATGGAACCAGGCCAGGAGGAAGACAGCCGATAGGATAGTCTGGCGCTCTCTCTTCCAAACCTCTACACCTCACGGTAGAAGGGGAACGACTAAGTAAGTAAGTAAGTAAGTATTTCTGTCTCTAATTCTCGTCTCCTTGCGCTCTTTTGTTTTCCTCTACCTAGGGTATACCAGAACAAGAACTGCCATGTAGCATTTTTAGTAGGCTTCCTCAGTGGTGTATCCTATCATTAGGCTTCCTCAGTGGTGTATCCCATCATTAGGCTTCCTCAGTGGTGTATCCTATCATTAGGCTTCCTCAGTGGTGTATCCTATCCATTGCTAGTTCTCCTGTTCCATTGCCACCTATCTGGTCAGCTCCAAATTAGTGATCTTGTCAACCCGTTTTTCAACTCTTCTATTGTATGTACTCACCCATGTATAACAGTGTGTAACTTGGTTTTGTTGTTTGTTTTTGTTCCCCGTGTTTCAGAACGATACATTAGGACTGGCTTGACATTACAGTTGTTCCCCGTGTTTCAGAACGATACAATAGGACTGGCTTGACATTACAGTTGTTCCCTGTGTTTCAGAACGATACACTAGGACTGGCTTGACATTACAGTTGTTCCCCGTGTTTCAGAACGATACACTAGGACTGGCTTGACATTACAGTTGTTCCCCGTGTTTCAGAACGCTACAATAGGCCTGGCTTGACATTACAGTTGTTCCCCGTGTTTCAGAACGATACATTAGGACTGGCTTGACATTACAGTTGTTCCCCGTGTTTCAGAACGATACATTAGGATTGGCTTGACATTACAGTTGTTCCCCGTGTTTCAGAACGATATACTAGGACTGGCTTGACATTACAGTTGTTCCCCGTGTTTCAGAACGATACACTAGGATTGGCTTGACATTACAGTTGTTCCCCGTGTTTCAGAACGATACACTAGGACTGGCTTGACATTACAGTCGTTCCCCGTGTTTCAGAACGATACACTAAGACTGGCTCGACATTACATTTGTTCCCCGTGGTGATATTACAGTTGAAGATTCTTATTTCTGTATTGGACTTGTCATGTGATATATGGTACCATGATATTAAAGGAATCATGTATGTGTTGGTGTCAAGACATATGGTTAAATGATACAAGATGACATGTCATTCTTTGGCCTGGTTTATGATGACAAAGTATTTGGTGGTTAGCACGTAGTGAAATAAAGGATATGATACATGGTGACATGATAAATAAAGATATAATATATGGTAACATATTTGACATTGATATATTATATTGTGACAGGTACAGAGGTAAGATGTGTGTGATGCTGAGCACAGTGGTGTAATAAATAGTTGCTAGAATACTTATATGTTGTAAGAGACAACTAATTCAAGGTTCTACATGTCATCCTCATCATGTCAAGCTAAGTGCTACAGAAGCCACAGCTGCACGAAGGATCTGATGCAGGTTGCCTGTTGCCATGGCAACCAGCTACAGTGGTGGCTTCGTGTCTCACAGGGCGCGAAAAGGAAAATAATGATAACAGAAGTAGCAGTATGATACACCAGTGGTTTCCAAAGTGGGCGGTACCGCGCCCCTAGGGGCGTTGGGGGGATCCTAGTAGGCGGTGACCGTAAGCAGTTTGAGAAACATTATGATACACAAATGAAAAGATCAAATATAATTTTCTCGCTCCTAAGGACGCATGAGGTTACCACTGAGTCGAAAAAAAGGAAAAAGGCCATCATTGATGAAAAAAGGAGTAATTAAAACAGAAAGCATGCTCCAGAAGAGCAAAAGATGGCAAAGTTAACAAAGGAAGAAACAGAAAAGGCAGTGAGGGTGGTAAAGACGAAGAAGTCCCGTAGAAAAGATGGGGTAACGAATAAAACGTTAGTAGGCCTTGGCACAATGACAAAAAAAGAAGCTACTGGCCATCCTAAACTGCAACTGGAAAAGGGGACTAGTACCACAGGAATGGAAAGTCGCTACACTGATTCCAATATTAAATAAAGACAAAGATCTGAAAAATCTAAATGGCTACAGGCCTATCAGTCGACTTAGCTGCGTAGGAAAACTGATGGAGCGCATGATTTTAACACACGACTGATGTGATACCACTGAGTTGGTCTCTATCCAGGAAGAATGCACCAAAGAACTCCAGGTGTCCGTGCTGTAGTGGTCCAGTAGCAATGTGTTTTATATGATGACATTGCCAGCCCCAGGTACAGCCTCCCTGTAGTTATGTTTAAAAATATGCCAATGGGAGCAGTGGTTCTCTTCATTCCCATAACAGACTTCTCATAACAGACTTCTTATAACAGACTTCTCATAAGAGACTTCTTATACCAGACTTCTCATAACAGACTTCTGATACCAGACTTCTCATAACAGACTTCTGATACCAGACTTCTCATAACAGACTTCTCTTAACAGACTTTTCATAACATACTTCTTATATCAGACTTCTCATAACAGACTTCTGATACCAGACTTCTCATAACAGACTTCTTATAACAGACTTCTCATAACAGACTTCTCATAACTGACTTCTCATAACAGACTTCTCATAGCAGACTCTATAACAGACTTCTCATAACAGACTTCTTATACCAGACTTCTCATAACAGACTTCTTATACCAGACTTCTCATAACAGACTTCTTATACCAGACTTCTCAAAACCAGACGAGGTAATTTATATTTCTCTGTCTTCATTTGTTCATTACCTTTTAGCTCCCTAAGGAAGATAACTCGTCAACTAATTCACATCAAGCCTTCCAGTTCTTTCCCCATGTGTTCAAGGTCTTTCCATGTCTTCTTTGACCTTGACATGTTTGTTTCCAGTTCCTTTCTCTACCCGTTGTTATGCCCCCCTCTATTTCTCACACCCTGGAGAATCCAAACCAAGAATGGCCTTGTAATGCTATCATTTGAGGTCTTCAATTTATGTCCAGTCAAATGTCATTTCTGTCAACTCTTGTGCCTCTGATTTTCATGATAGATGATAGCTAACATTCAAAGTAGAAAATATCACTTTGTTTTCAAAGCAGTCATAAAACATGTTTTAAAAATCAGTGTAATAAAAACCAATCACTATCACCATTGAAAACATAATCATGTAATGTATTTACCATTCCTAGATACTGAATGCAAGTAGTAATGACCTAAAAACACTGCCAGGTGATTTGGACAAGATGAAAGCAGCAGAGTACATCAACTTCTCAGACAACGTTATAGAATCCTTGCCAGAGAGTATATGCAAGCTTCCTTCCATCAGAGAACTGGATGTTTCCAACAACAAGTTAGGAAGATTTTTGTATATTATTTGTTTCACTTTATGCCAGGTTTTGGTAACCTTTCATAGCCGGGGATGCTGTAAAATTATGCATGTATGTGACGGTGATGGTTGGTGATGGTTTGTGACGGTGGTTTTGAATGATGTCATAGAACCTGCTTATCTTTTTGTTTTGTCTCTCCACAACTTTCCATATTTGGTGTTGACGTTTTTGTTGTAGACTTCCTTCCATATGTTAGAGTGCCTGATATCTTCCATAACATATTAGAGTGCCTGATATCTTCCATAACATGTTAGAGTGCCTGATATCTTCCATAACATATTAGAGTGTCTGGTATATTCCATAACATGTTGGAGTGTCTGGTACCTTACATAACGTGTTAGAGTGTCTGGTACCTTACATAACATGTTAGAGTGTCAATATCATAAATAACATGGTAGAGTGTCTAGTACCTTACATAACATGTTTGAGTGTCTGGTACCTTACATAACGTGTTAGAGTGTCTGGTACCTTGCAAAATATGTTATAGTGTCTGGTACCTTACATAACATGTCAGAGTGTCTGGTACCTTACATAACATGTTAGAGTGTCTGGTACTGTACAGAACATGTTAGAGTGTCTGGTACCTTACATAACATGTTAGATAGTCTGGTACCTTACTTAACATGTTGTGTCTGGTACCTTACATAACATGTTAGAGTGTCTGGTACCTTACATAACGTGTTAGAGTGTCTGGTACCTTACATAACATGTTAGAATATCGATATCATAAATAACATGGTAGAGTGTCTAGTACCTTACATAACATGTTAGAGTGTCTGGTATCATAAATAACATGGTAGAATGTCTGGTACCTTACATAACATGTTAGAGTGTCTGGTACCTTACATAACATGTTAAAGTGTCTGGTACCTTACATAACATGTTAGAGTGTCTGGTACCTTACATAACGTTGTAACAACCCTATTAAGAGCTTAGGTAATAATTTTCAAATGTAGCACTGGTTACTGCAGTCTCAAATGCAATTTGTTCAACCAATTAAGAATCAGACAGACAGGTGTCCATGTGGTGAAGACAAGCAAACAGTAGAACATAAATCCTCCAGAAATGTTGGCTCCATGACAAGAGCAGGTTGACTGCATGATCTTCACCAACCCTTTTATTTGGAGAAAATGTTTGGCAGTGAGAGAAGCCTATGACAGACCACCAACTTTATGAAAGAAATAGATGTAGTTATATCAGAGCAATGAATAAATAACCAAATACAGACTGCCAACTTTCTGAAAGAAATAGACATGGTTATATGAAAGCCAAATACAGACTGCCAACTTTCTGAAAGAAATAGACATGGTTATATGAAAGCCAAATACAGACTGCCAACTTTCTGAAAGAAATAGACGTGGTTATATGAAAGCCAAATACAGACTGCCAACATTCTGAAAGAAATAGACGTGGTTATATGAAAGCCAAATACAGACTGCCAATATGTTTTAACAAAATATATGTGGTTTTAAGATAACAAATAATGAAAAGGAAACAGAAGACAGTCCTATTTATAAAATGTGACAATGAAGTAGCATGTTGATGCTGATAGTGAGTTTTGTTTCCTTAAAGTTGAGCCTCTTCTAAAACACCCTTATTGGTTTTGTTTCCTTAAAGTTGAGCCTCTTCTAAAAGACCCTTATTGGTTTTGCTAGCTATCTTTCTGATTCTTTACATTCTGCTGGACAATCACATCTCTAGGACTTTTGTTTTCCAGGCATTAACTGTAGGAGATGACCTAATTCATGAGGCTGAGAAATTTGTTGGTGAGAGTTGTTTAAATCCATTACCTGTAGACATTTTGGATTGAGCATACATGTTGAGGGTGAAACAAGGAAGACGCTAGCCATGGACAGGACACACATTGAGATAATATGCTGAGAGCATTTTAAGGCAGTCTTTTGTCTGGAATCCCAAGCATAAGAAAGTTAGAAAGAAACAAAAAGAAACACAAGGAGAAGAGTGGTGGCTCCATCAGTTTGAAGAGTTGCTCTTTCACAGATTTAACTTCTTAAGTTCTCACTCAGTTTTTTAGTGCTATGTTACTTTTGATTTCCTTTATCACTGACTAACTGTTCATTTACAATTTGCTACACTACAAATAATTCAGCAGCACCTCTCTTGTATGCCCTGTACAAAACTCTAAAGTGTTGCCTGTTTGGTCCTTGTGTGTCTTTCTTTGTTTTTGCTGCATGTTTGTTGGGGAGCAGTGCTATAAGAAATTCTTCTTCTTCTTGTCAAATATTCATTACACGTGAGATCCCTGAGGAGTACAGGCCTTCAACAAATGCATGCAAAGCCTTCCTGTCTGGTGCCATTCTGTTTAAGGTCTTGCCATGTCTTTTAAAAACTCCCTGTCATATCTATCTCTATATTCCCCTTTCTCTCCGTATGTTTATCGTATGTTACTCTCTTAACACGCAGATTTCAGAACAAGAGCTGCCTTGTAATGCTATCAACAGATTTCCTCCAAAGCCAGCATCTTCTCCTCATGTCTTGCTCCACTGGCACTTGTCTGGTTCTTGTTGTCAGCTCTGCACTAGTGGTCTTGTTATATCATTTTCTATTCATGTCTATTCTCCCTAAGTACCCATTTATAACAGGCTTCTAGCCATTTCATGCCATGATTGCACAATTCTCTACAGACTGAATGACTAGGTGACGGACGAAATAACTAACTGACAAACTGGCACTTATTTAGATGCCACAGATAACTAACTGACGCTTATTTAGATGCCACATATAACTAATTGACGCTTATTTAGATGCCACATATAACAAACTGACGCTTATTTAGATGCCACATATAACTAACTGATGCTTATTTAGATGCCACATATAACAAACTGACGCTTATTTAGATGCCACATATAACAAACTGACGCTTATTTAGATGCCACGTATAACTAACTGATGCTTATTTAGATGCCACATATAACTAACTGACGCTTATTCAGATGCCACATATAACTAACTGACGCTTATTTAGATGCCACATATAACAAAATAACGCATTATTTAGATGCCACATATAACTAACTGACGTTTAGATGCAGCATATAACTAACTGACGCTTATTTAGATGCCACATATAACAAACTGACGCTTATTTAGATGCCACATATAACTAACTGACAAACTGGCGCTTATTTAGATGCCACATATAACTAACTGACAAACTGGCGCTTATTTAGATGCCACATATAACTAACTAACGCTTATTTAGATGCCACATATAACAAACTGACGCTTATTTAGATGCCACATATAACTAACTGACAAACTGACGCTTATTTAGATGCAGCATATAACTAACTGACGCTTATTTAGATGCCACATATAACAAACTGACGCTTATTTAGATGCCACATATAACTAACTGACAAACTGGCGCTTATTTAGATGCCACATATAACTAACTGACAAACTGGCGCTTATTTAGATGCCACATATAACTAACTAACGCTTATTTAGATGCCACATATAACAAACTGACGCTTATTTAGATGCCACATATAACTAACTGACAAACTGACGCTTATTTAGATGCCACATATATGCCACATATAATTAACTGACAAACTGGCGCTTATTTAGATGCCACATATAACTAACTGACAAACTGGCGCTTATTTAGATGCCACATATAACAAACTGACGCTTATTTAGATGCCACATATAACAAACTGACGCTTATTTAGATGCCACATATAACTAACTGACACTTATTTAGATGCCACAAATAACAAACTGACACTTATTTAGATGCTACATATAACTAACTGACGCTTATTTAGATGCCATATATAACTAACGTATTAGTATCTCTGAAACTTTTCCAGAATTGTTCTTGGCTTTCCAAAAGCATGGGAAAATCTTCGAGCCCGTTGTGATGTGAAACAAATGGACCAGTCTTCCTACAAAAAGAGGGAGCCACAAGCCAGACCTGTCAAGGAAGATGCAAAGACTTCACCAAAAAGCGCCAAGAAAAAGGGAAGTGTCAAAGGTCAGAAAAACAAAGGAATCGCAAGGCCAATACCACAAGAAGTGTGATTATCAGGTCTACAAAATACGGTGATAAGAATATATTTCATGAATGTTGCTTTGAAACATGTTCATGTAGTGTAATTAAAACTAAATACATACAGAATGTAATCTTTATAATATGTATGCATAATCTGTCAACTTTCCATGGAGCACAGTTTTACCTAAGCTGTCATGGCATGGCCACCCTGCCTATATCCTTTCAAAGTTTTTAATTTCCATTTTCCATCCATATGTATTTTTGGGATGCACTCTATTACATCTACCCTAGGAGTTCTAGAACAAGGATTGTTCAAGTGTTCCACCCACCCACTAGTGTTTTACCCAGTGATGTAACTACAATGTAAGGTGCCCCCTGGCACAAATCAAATGAGGTCAACCTTATATTAAGGACTCACGAGCTACAATCAATATGCGACATATCTACTCTATATAACAAACATAACCACTTACTTCATCTCCCTAAGGAGCACAGGCTGTGAATGAATTTGGGCCAGGTCATCCTGTTCTTTGCCGTCTGCTTAAGAATTTGTCATGACTTCTTTATTCACTTGCTTTCTTTCTGCAGAAACTGGGACATGCTATGTGAGGTGTGTGACACATGAACAAGGAATATTAGAAGGATACGTGTAAATGAAAGGGTTCCTTCTGATCAGTTTTGTCTGGGGCCCACTCAGTGCTGGGACCCCCCGGGAAGTGCCCAGTCCACCCAGGCAGTAGCTACGCCACTGGTTTCACCTCTTACTCACTGGTAGTTGTTTGGTTGTCTCCCTTCTTCTTATTTCTCTCCTAGCACGCCACAAGATCTTGGGCCCATCACTGAAGTAGCAAATCTTGAAGGCACGCCACAAGACCATGGGCCCATCACTGAAGCAGCAAATCTTGAAGGCACGCCACAAGACCATGGGCCCATCACTGAAGCAGCAAATCTTGAAGGCACGCCACAAGACCATGGGCCCATCACTGAAGCAGCAAATCTTGAAGGCACGCCACAAGACCATGGGCCCATCACTAAAGCAGCAAATCTTGAAGGCACGCCACAAGATCGTGGGCCCATCACTGAAGTAGCAAATCTTGAAGGTAGCATTTCTCTCCTAGCACGCCACAAGACCATGGACCCATCAATGAAGCAGCAAATCTTGAAGGCACGCCACAAGACCATGGGCCCATCAATGAAGCAGCAAATCTTGAAGGCACGCCACAAGATCTTGGGCCCATCACTGAAGTAGCAAATCTTGAAGGTAGCATTTCTCTCCTAGCACACCACAAGACCATGGGCCCATGGAGCAAAAAATCTTGAAGGTCGCATTTCTCTTCTAGCACGCCACAAGACCATGGGCCCATGGAGCAACAAATCTTGAAGGTCGCATTTCTCTTCTAGCACGCCACAAGACCATGGGCCCATGGAGCAACAAATCTTGAAGGTCGCATTTCTCTTCTAGCACGCCACAAGACCATGGGCCCATGGAGCAACAAATCTTGAAGGTCGCATTTCTCTTCTAGCACGCCACAAGACCATGGGCCCATGAAGCAACAAATCTTGAAGGTCACGTGCTCTTGGCGTGATAGTTTCTGTAGCAATTTATTTGACATAATGAGGTTGTCAGACTTCCTGTCACGTGCTATCAGCTAAAGGTCAGTCCATGTCTTCCTCATCACTGTCACTTCTGTCTCCAGTTCTCATCTCTCTCTCTCTCTCTCTCTCTCTCTACATATTTTTGCAATGTTTTGGTTTAGTTTTTGGTCCATGCAAGGAAAAGTAGTGTTTGTCTTGTGCTAGGCGTACCCGGTTTAACCTTCTTCTTCTTTGATCCTTAGCCGCCGACTGTCACAGCAGTCAGTGGCCATCTCGCCAGGTGGCGTCTTGTAGGGCAGCAACAAAACTGATCCCAATTTGCTCTGTCGGCGGTCATCCTTCATGCAGTACCCCAGCTCTGGTTCATTCATCTCGGCCTCCACAGTTCCCCGCCAAGTTGTTTTTGGTCGACCTCTCTTTCGCTTTCCTTCAGCGGTCGATAGCATAGATGCCCTTGTGATGGCATCAGGGTCCCTTCTGAGAACGTGACCAACCCAACTCCAGCGTCTGCCAGCTATGATGATGTGCATATCCCTTGGTTGCTCCGAGTAAGCAGTTCTCGGTTGGTTTTTGGCCAAAAGATTCGAAGTTTTTTCTTTAGGCAGAATGTGTGGAAAGAGGACATTTTGACATTTCCTTCTCTGTTACTCTCCAGCATTCCGCACCATAGAGAAGCACAGAAAGTACACAGCTCTAATATAGTCTTAATTTGATGTTTCTGCTGTACTGAGAGGACTTTCAGATGCTGTTTAGACTAGCAAAGGCTGTTCTCGCTTTATTCATTCTGTTGTTGATGTCTTTGCTTGTTCTGCCGTCTGGTGTTACTATGTATCCTATGTATGTAAATGTGCCTGTCTGTTCCAGCTTCTTGTTCCTTATTGTTAAAGGAGCAGGATTGCCCACATTGAGTGTCATGACCTCTTTAGATTGATGTTCAGGCCCACCTGCTGGCTATACTTATTCAGTCTATCTGTTGTTTCTTGGATGTGTTGATGTGAATGTGCTAGTAGTGCAATGTCATCTGCATATTCCAGATCTTCCAGTGTAGAAAACGTTGTCAATCGTATTCCTCTTTGGCTGCTCTCTGTTGTCTGGCGCACCACCCAGTCTATGACTGTCAAAAATAAAGTGGTTGATAAGTTGCATCCTTGTCGTACTCCTGTCTTCACCTCAAAAGTTAGGTTGCTCTGCCCAACACTACACGTATAGTTAGCATAGAGGCTTTTTATGATGGAAACAATGCAGCTGGGAATTCCATAAGTCCTCAGTAATTTCCATAGGCTGTCCCTGTGTATGCTATCAAAAGCCTTGTCAAAATCAACAAAGTACAGCTGTTTCTGCCATTCTGAGCACTGCTCTAATGTTCCTGTTTTCTTGTGTAGGTTCTTCCAGACTGCAAAATCTGTGCCTGTTTTTTTAAAATAGCGTTGCCTAATGTCTGTAGTATTTATGGTGCTTCACCTTCCATGTTCCTAGATTAAGTTGTCTTTGTTCTCTTGTGTTTTGAGGGCGTTGGTGGGTTTGTTTCATCATCATCATCATCATCATCATCTCTTCCCAATCAGTTTCATTGCACTTGACATTTATCTTAAATGGGTGTGTGTTGGTTTTTTTGTATTTTGTCTGGCTTAAAAATAATTTATGTCAGAATTTTCATTTCATTAATTATTTCTTGAGTTATTGTAAATGTCCTTATTTGATTATGATAACAGAAATACAGTGCGGTCTGGATAAGCGGAACTCGCTTAAGCCGAATTTTGGTTAAGTCGAAGCAATTTTGCAGGTCCCAGCCAGAAGTGTTCTGTGGTAGAAACTCCTGATAAGCAGAATTTCGGATAAACCGAAGTATTGTAGATGGCTCAAAAGGCTTCCGCTTATCCGGACTGCACTGTAGATGTTGAATGACGACCATATGAAATTCTATACAGAGCATTGCAGCGGGAAGTAATCCTATGATCAATACAAGTCTTCCAGCCAAATAAGAGTTACTGCCCCTTGACACAGCCGTATTTGACAATACAAGATTCGTGTATGTAATATTAAACATTTACCGCCCCACAAGCAGAAATATTTAGGGTGTTTGACAAATGGTGTTAGGGGTCATCCACATATGACGTCACGCAATTTTTCCAATTTTAACCACCACCCCCCAACCCCTTTCATCACACTTTGTCACTAAACCCAGATCCTCCTCTGTGTGACGTCACAAATCTCATAAAACCCCCCTCTCCTCATTTTAACAGAAATAGTGTTTAATTAATCCAGTTGTTCCAAATACCTGTTGTTTCATGTGCCGCCTCCCAACACGAGACAGGATCTGACTCTTGCCTTACCCAGCTAAGCGCATCGCCACACCCTCTACTCCCCCCCCCCCCCCCCCCCCCCCAAAAAAAAAAAAAACCAATTCAGATGTTGACGTCAGCCCTAATACTTTCATCTTGCTAAATGTCAATGTCTGTGTCTGTCAACGGGCTGTTGTCGGGATGATGTTAACTTGCTGTTGTTTTTTTTGTTTTTTTAAATCTAATTCTAATCAAGAGTACTGTTTATGTAGTCTGCATTTTGTTTTTTTAAGGTGTGTTTTACACACATACGGTAGACATATAATTAAAACTCTATTGAAACCAGTTAATTAAAGGTTATCACAGTTATCCGCTATTTCAGCTGCGATTATAATATTAATAGAAGTCGTCCACCACGACCACCAGTGAGTTGTCTACCACTACAGATGAAAGTAACTTGACCAAATGTGAGCGTGAGGTTACAACATCTATTTTCTGCAGATGAAAGTAACTTGACCAAATGTGAGCGTGAGGTTACAACATCTATTTTCTACAGATGAAAGAAACTTGACCAAATGTGAGCGTGAGGTTACAACATCTATTTTCTACAGATGAAAGTAACTTGACCAAATGTGAGCGTGAGGTTACAACATCTATTTTCTACAGATGAAAGTAACTTGACCAAACGTGAGCGTGAGGTTACAACATCTATTTTCTACAGATGAAAGTAACTTGACCAAACGTGAGCGTGAGGTTACAACATCTATTTTCTACAGATGAAAGTAACTTGACCAAATGTGAGCGTGAGGTTACAACATCTATTTTCTACAGATGAAAGTAACTTGTCCAAATGTGAGCGTGAGGTTACAACATCTATTTTCTACAGATGAAAGTAACTTGACCAAATGTGAGCGTGAGGTTAAAACATCTATTTTCTACAGATGAAAGTAACTTGACCAAATGTGAGCGTGAGGTTACAACATCTATTTTCTACAGATGAAAGTAACTTGACCAAATGTGAGCGTGAGGTTACAACATCTATTTTCTACTGACATCATTTATCATATAAGCGATCCTCTGTCTTTTTTTCCTTTGGTGTGACGTCACATGTAACAAATTCCCCCTCCCCCTATCATCACACTTCGTCACCAAATTATAGACTCCCCCATCTCTCTCTCTCTCTATCTCTCACTGCGTGACATCACATGTGGACGACCCCTTAAATAATAATTTTTAGATTTGTCCTTTTCTACGAACATTTCCTGTCCATCATTTACAAATAAATTGTGGCCTTGATGTTACTTTACAATAGTTCGTCCATTTATTCATTTTTGTGATTTTGAGCAACACCTTGTTGGGGTCTCTCTCTCTCTTGTTTTTTTTACTTTTATGTTTTAACACTATTCGTTGTTTTTCTAGAGACCGTATAATTCAAGAGTGTCTTAGTAGCAGGTTTGTTAGAACGCTAGCTTATCAAGGCAAGTAAACAGAGTTCGAAACTAGTTTGCGTCAGGTTTCAGTCTACCCAGCTGTAAATGGGTAGTACCTGACTCTGCTTGTGAGTTAGGGAAAGTAAAGGCAATGCGGAAGTGAACTGATCACCCCTTCTCATAAAGATGTATACATCAGCGTTGCCACTTTTAATTTTTTTAAAACCTAGATGTCGGTGACGTGAGCTACTTTGGGAAATTCTGGGGCTATTTTGGCCGATGTTTGGGCTATTTTTGGCGAAATCTAGATGGCATTAGTTCTTCAGCTAATGAAGGAAAATAACACCTAGACGGGACCAAAAAAACTTAGATCTAGGTTAATCAACCTTGTAGTGGCAACGCTGGTATATATACACACACCGCCCTTCTCATTGGCTAGCAATGCTCTATTTTGTCTTGACGAAAACACATGATTGCTGGGAAACAACATTCGATGCTTCTGTATAGAATTTGAAAACAATCTTTAGCATCAAATTATAAAAATATAACACAATAAACTGTTTAAACACAGAATTGTAGAACTTTACATAAAAAGACATGACTCTATGTTTATAAGATTATATTGTTTGATATAATTAGTTGTATAATAAAACAGTAATTATACCAAAAAAAAAAAGATACACTTTAATTGCTTGTTTCACTTAATTTTCTTCAAGTAATGCCCGTCTCCTGCGTCAGAGCACTTGCACTTGCTATGGTGGCTTTTATAGCACTTTGTTTTACACGATGGGGTTTTCAACATGCTACGACATGCATGAGGTAGCAGCAGGCCTTTTCTTTCCCTGTCTCATCCCAACAACTAACATAATTACCGATGTATGTTACGTCGGTCGGTCACACTCAAAATAGTAACTCGCACCAGAAAAATAAATGCGCAACGCACGGTGTGCAACTTCCGCGGCGTGGGTGTTATAAAAAACAAATACTTTTGATTTTTTTTTTTTTAATATTCTTTCACGAAATTAAGCAAATAAATAAAGTATCATACGCGTCACTCGTCAGGCGGCACTCACTACTAAACCTTCTGTCCAATCTGACAGACTCAAACTGGTTCTAACTTTCCATCCTCACTGTCTGGCGGTGAAGAGAATTCTGTTTCGACATCTGCCTATTCTCCACTCTGATCCTGATACCAAAGAGTTGTTTCGTAATACACCTTTGCTGGCATATCGTAGGGATAGGAATTTTAGGGATATTCTTGTACACAGTCGCTTGCGACATACTAGCCCTTCATACTTTGGTACTAAACCGTGCCAACGTCGTATATGTAACTGTAAGAGCTGTCCGTTTGTACTCCAAACTCAGATAGTCACTTTTCCGAGAGGAAAATGTATCATTAGAGAGTCTTTCACGTGCGAATCCAGAAACCTTATTTATGCTATCATCTGCAAGAGGTGTGGCATTACCTATATTGGTGAAACTGGCAGGCGTTTGGCAGACAGGTTTCGTGAGCACTTGAATGACATCTATCATGGCAAACATTTACCGGTGGCCCTTCATTTCAATAGGCCTGACCATTCAGGTAATTCCGATATTCATGTTACTACCCTCCTTTCATGTGTCGGTGATGACAAGACTCGCTTTTCGTTGGAGAATCGTCTTATTTTTCAAATGGGCGTTTTAGCTTCTGATGGCTTGAATATCCAACATCATTTTGCATAAATTCAGGTAGCTTTTCTCTTTTTCATTCTTTATTCGTTGTCTTTTAGATCTATCTTCTTATATTTTGGTTTTGGTTCGTTTCGTATCCTTTTATATCTTTTGTTTTGTCGCTATCATACGCCACTTCCTTGCGATTTCTGTGACGGAAAACTATGGCTTTCTTTCACAGCATCTTTGGACCGAGCTCAGTGAACTTTTACTTGTTCCAAAGTTTTATTAATTCTCTTTTGCTCGTTTCGTTGATTATTTACTTTCTTGTTTCGGTATTTCTTTTAGATTTTACGATTTTCTTGTATTATTATTGTTCTTTTTTCTCTCATCAGTGTTGTTGTTTACTTTTTCCATCTGCTTGTATCGCCCATTTAGTGTATATTCCTCATCATCGTATGTTTTTGTAGTACCTATTTGTAATTCTTGTCTTTGTCACCTGTTTGTGGCTGACGAAGGGTAAAACCCGAAACGTCCCTTGTTTCATGTGAACCGTTATTTGTAGAACTGATTCAATACCGTTTTATTGGTTTATATACTTATATTTCACGAAATTAGTAGCGCTCGAATAGGAAAAAGTGTGTAAAAATTGGTGTGCATGAGCCTTCACCCGATGTACAAATCATGAAAACTTGAAAGTTTTTGTTAAAACCACTTATTATCAGGGAACATGCTTTGAAAACAATCCACGCATTTTCACACGAAATGTTGTCATCAAAGAATTTTTAAATTGAATCTAAAATAACATAATTCTCGCCGTGTGTACGTTGGTCACAGCTGAGGAATACAACCGTGTTGAAAAATTGTATTGTTTCCATTATAAATACTCTCCCGAAAACAGTTACAATCAACAAAGAAAAGCGTTCAAATGACGGTGTTCATGAACAGTTTGATTACACTGTATAATGGAAAGTTACCAAAAAACACTCTAAGAATGTACTTCTATCTGCTCATCAGGGAACGGAAACAGCACACTATAATTAAAAACCCGTCAAGTTTGACGGGTTATTGCTAGTTTACACATAATTCACCTTAATGTCTCGTTCTTGTTCATCAAAGAGGACGCCTGCGTCAAGGCAATCACGTGCTATAGTTGCACTAGTTTCTTTAACAATGTGTCTTACAAGATTAGGTTTCCAGCCTCATGAGAAACTTCGTGTTAGTCGTCTCTTACAAGTTACCTGAGGCAGCAGAAGACCTGTTCTTTCTTTGCCAGAGACCACCGGCACGACATGGGGTACCAGTTCTTGTGTGTGTGTGTGTGTATATATATATATATATATATATATATATATATATATATATATATATATATATATATATATATACATCTGTGTGTGTGTCTGTCCGCTTATAGTGTGAAAAGGGTGAGAAGGCAGCATTTCTTGAAAAAGTCACTGTCAAATTCGACACTGACATCGAATCTGGTTACACATTTGTGAATCTTGGGGCCCGGACTTTGGGCAGTAAGGAACAGAACCACTTTATCCCACAAAGAATGTGTACGATGACTACAGACATTTGTGGCGCCAGAAAGGTCATCATGTAAACTACATTTGTTGATAATGCTAGTACTGCAGGAGTGCGTGAAGTATTTTCTTGTATGTTGTCTGCAAGAGAGAACAAGTGCAGATTTGGTTCACGCTCATTACAGAACGAATGGAGTGGCAAAAAGGAGCAGAAAAGCCGCCTTGATTTTAAAGTTTTTGTGAACAGTGTGACGTGGAAATGTAAATATAGCCCCAGTAATCCGACCACCTTTGCTCCCTCAGTTAGTGTTTATATTTTGCGAAGGCAAAATCCCGCAATTCGCTGTCTGTTGACTCACGTTTGAAGCCACGCCTATTTTCCTGTCTTACATGCGCTAATGAGTGTTTACAAATTTCCGTGACCTGCCATGATTCGTTTACCTGAGTTCTCACGAGAGCTGATTCGCCAATTATCGGTCATTAGGCAGACGCGCGTAGAGATAATCGGTTTCTTTGAAGGGGAAACGCGGGCATACACTTTTCCGCCTACCTGTTTGATGTTCATACATACAGGGAGATAATCGTTTGATATCAGAAGCAAACAGAAATCTCGGGAGGAAAACGGTTACACGAGTAATCTTTTGTAGTCGATTTGCAACGGCAAACAGAGTGACCGAGGAATCTTTGATCGGGGTGGGGGGGGGGGGAATTAGTTTCCTGAATTTCTGCTATACACGAGAAGTGTGAAAATTCACATTCTCGAGATAACACTAAATTCTGTACATATACAGCGCTCTCTCAAACTCAGTATTAGAGTCGCTCAGAAATTTCTTGGATAATCTAAGCACGTCAGACTACAACCATTTCTTCGCTGGATGTGTTAAATTTAATTTTCTGATTTGTGGTAATAGAAATTGTGCTTAAGTGTTAAAATGTGTTAGGTTTACCATTTTATTAAATATAATTCCCTAACGTTTAAAACTAGTGAAATAACCTAACCCATAGATACTCGTATTTCCTGCCAGTCGTTCAGAGTAATGTAATTTCAAAAACCCCATTTTTCTTACACAAGAAGATACGGCTTAGCTGACTGAGGTTATTAAGTGTGACGGATCAGTGACCGAATAGAATTCGCATTATATTTCATTGTGTGAAATTAAATACGTGACTAGAGTAAATGTTATGCGACAAAAACAACAGACCTCGACTAATAGCTAGTAGTGACAGGCGATTTTGGTTAAAGTGCGCGTATGGATAAATTGAATAATAATTGACTTTGTGCGCTGTTCATTTTCCCGCAGACAATAACGGGGGAGGGCACATACCCTTTTTCCCGACAGTCTTCCCATTCTTCTCATCACCAAAACCAGAAAGAAACTTCACCCCAGAATCCTCCTCATGAAAAATCGAAATTCTACAAACACAGGTACCCCACCAACAACCATGATCAGCCCAACTGTCCTGCATGGCACCGCAGCCAGAAAGGACAAGACAAAGGAAAGACCCCTGCACAAGGGACATCTGATCAGCCCAAGCACACCGGGACAAATCGGATCGGTTGCTTACAAACAGACTCGCAAAGGAGGAGAAATGTCAGAGATTCTCAACCTGAGGGTGAGGCCTTCAACGCGAGGAACTGTTTTATTGAACGGGATTTCAACCTATTGTCTGTTTGATACAGGTTTGAGTTTTGACTGTATTGTCGCAAGGCATTTGGTCAAACCTGGTCAAGAGACAGAAGAAACCGTCAAATTATGTGAAGTTTTCAAAGGAGATGCACCCGTAACGCTTCCCATCGCACTGGTGGAGATACACTCTGATTTCGTCAGAGGTGTGATCAAAGCGGCAAAATGGATGATCCGATCTACCCAGTCATACTTGGTTGTAGATATGTGTTTATAGGGAGACCAAAAGAGCCGATTGTGGCAGCAGTAACCACAAGAGGGCAAACCAAGAAGAAACGGGAGCCTGCACCTAATATGTTACCTATGGAACTAAAAGAGGCGCAACAAAAAACCCTACCTTGGAGCCCAGCTTTAGAAAACTGCCCATGGCCAAGGACCCCAGACACAACGAAGACATCTTTTCTAAGGATGGAGTGCTGTATCGAAAAACGGGCGACCCTGAACAGGGACATAACCAGCTCCTAGTACCGACGCAGTAGAGAGACCAAATCTTAGAAATGGGGTAATCTCTTCCCTTTAGCGGACATATGGGACAAAACGCCAATATTCAGCGAATATCGACTCACTATTGGAGACCAGGAATGAACACTGATATTATCAGATATGTGAAATCCTGCGCCAAGTGCCAAAGTGTGGCACCCAAGCACTGTACACCCCCAGTTCCCATGATAGAAATGCCAATAGTGGGGACACCATTTGAACGGGTTGTAGTCGAAATTTTAGGACCCCTCGAAAGGACTAAAAGAAGGAACAGGTTCATCCTGACCTTAGTCGACATATGCACTTTGTAGGCCGAAGCTATACCGCTAACATGCACGGATTCCATGCATGTCGCAGAAGCCTTAGTGCAGATTTTTACACGGTTGGGATTCCCTCAACATGTTTTGACGGATAACGGATCCCAATACCGGAGCCTGTTAATGGAGGAGATCTTTAAGATCTTGAGGGACCAGCACATCTACACCAGCCCCTAAAATCCGGCCGGAAGTGGGTTAGTAGATCGTGTCAAAGGCAGCCTCACCATGATGTTACGTAAGCTGGGACAAGAGAAACCTGAAGAGTGGGACCTTTTCATTCCTGCAGCATTATTCGCCTGCAAAGAAGTCCCACAGGCCTCAACAGGTTTACCACCAGCTACACTTTTATTCGGCAGACCTATTAAGGGCCTGCTAGAAGCCGTACTCCGGTCACTGACAGACCAGAAGGCTGATGAGACAGTCGTCTCAGCATTTAAGTATGTATCAGAACTTAAGGAAAGGTTACAACTAGGATGGGATCTAGCAACAACCAACCTTAAGCGAGCACGCATGAAGCACGCTAAACGATACAACAGAGCAGCGAAAGAGAGAGAATTGCAACCAGGAGAGAAGGTTTTGTTGCTACTTCCAACCGGAAACAACAAACTACGTATCGGATGGCAAGGGCCGTTTACCGTCCTTAAAAAGATCTCTAGAACTAACTACAAGATCTCTATTCAAGGAAAGGAAAAAGTCTACCATATAAATCTGTTAAAGAAATATTTGGAAAGACCGGTGCCTTCTCCCGAACATCTCTTGGTGGTCGCTATAGCAACCGAAGATGAGGAAGATGACGATAGTTGCATAGAATATCCACTGCAACAAACGGGATCATTCAAAGATGTTAAATTCGGCGACACTCTCTCGGAAGCACAACGGACAGAAACAAAGGCTTTATTGAAACAGTACTCGGAAGTCTTAACGGGCATACCTGGTCGAACGCATCTCGCGGAATTCGAAATGAAGCTGACAAACGAGACACCTGTGCGAACCAGAGTTTACCCCATCCCGTATGCTAAAGCTGATACGCTGCGTGGAGAAATAGACAAACTACGTCAAGCTGGGCTTATTAGCGAGACAACATCTCCCTATAGCTCCAGTGTAGTATTGTTGCAGAAACCTAATAAGGAAGTTCAGTTGTGTATTGACTACCGATTACTTAACACAGTAACGGAATTCCAACCTAAGCCCCCGCAAAACGCTTCTGAACTGTTTACCAAGCTTAGCAAGAGAAGAATTTTCTCCAAGATTGACCTGAGTAAAGGTTATTACCAAATACCAGTCAATGAGGAAATTAAACCCCTGCTAGCTTTTAGCCCCAGTAAAGGACATTACACTTTCAACGTTATGCCTTTAGGTTTGCACAAAGCACCAGGAGTCTTCACCAGAATGATGAAAATGCTTTTAGAACCCTTGCAAAGTCCACATATCCACAATTTCATGGACGATATACTGATTGCAACGGAAAACTACGAAGAACATATTGTTACGGTCGCTATGCTCCTCAGAAGACTAAAGGAAGCTGGCCTTACCACCCGTCTTAGCAAATGTTTAATCGGCTTTGAAAAGCTTGACTTCCTGGGGCATACCATTTCTCAAGGGTGCATGTGGCCAGTTGCCAAAACATAGAGCAAATACATGCAGCGAAGAGGCCTAAAACAAAGAGAGACACACGTTCGTTCCTATCACTGTGTGCGTACTACCAAAAGTTCATTAAAAACTTCAATGGCCTGACAGCACCTCTTACTGACCTCACAAAGAAGGGGAAACCTGATAAAGTTATTTGGAATGCAAAGTGTGAACACGCTTACGTCACCCTCAAGGAACGCTTATCCAAATACCCAATTCTAAGGTTACCTGACCTTAAGAAACCTTTCATTTTGCGTGTAGATGCCTCAGAACAAGGAATCGGATCAACACTGCTTCAGGCAGATGACAAGAATCCGAATCTGTTATTTCCAGTTGCATACGGTAGCCGCAAACTGAATGCAGCAGAAAAAACCGTGGAGTGGGAATGTTTAGCACTCGTGAATGGAATAAGAAGACATCATGAATATCTATATGGCGTTTCATTCACGGTACAGACAGACCATGCTCTATTGGCCTTTCTTGGAGCCAATAAGGAATTTAACGCAAAGATTATGCGTTGGGCTTTGCTGTTAAGTTGTACTCATTTAAAGTACAATATATACTAGGAAGAGAGAATGTAGGAGCGGATTTTATGAGTCGAAATTGGAGCATGGAGGAGGATGATAAAATGGAAGATAGCAATCACTCGGACGCTACGGATAACAGTAGCTCTATTTCCATAAATGAGATATGAAAGGGTTTCACATCTTCAAAGCCCGGACGTACTGTGACGTGGAAATGTAAATATAGCCCCAGTAATCCGACCACCTTTGCTCCCTCAGTTAGTGTTTATGTTTTGCGAAGGCAAAATCACGCAATTCGCTGTCTGTTGACTCACTTTTGAAGCCACGCCTATTTTCGTGTCTTACATGTGCTAATGAGTGTTTACAAATTTCCGTGACCTGCCAGTGGCAGACAGCGAGCCATGATTCGTTTACCTGAGTTCTCACGCGAGCTGATTCGCCAATTATCGGTCATTAGGCAGACGCGCGTAGAGATAATCAGTTTCTTTGAAGGGGAAACGCAGGCATACATTTTTCCGTCTAGCTGTTTGATGTTCATACATACAGGGAGATAATCGTTTGATATCAGAATCGAACAGAAATCTCGGGAGGAAAACGGTTACACGAGTAAGCCTTTGTAGTCGATTTGCAACAGCAAACAGAGTGACCGAGGAATCTTTGATCGGGGGGGGGGGGGGGGGATTAGTTTCCTGAATTTCTGCTATACACGAGAAGTGCGAAAATTCACATTCTCGAGATAATAACACTAAAATCTGTATATATACAGCGCTCTCTCAAACTCAGTATTAGAGTCGCTCAGAAATTTCTTGGATAATCTAAGCACGTCGGACTTGAACTATTTCTTCGCTGGATGTGTTAAATTGTCCCGTGGGGATTTAATTTTCTGATTTGTGGTAATATAAATTTTGCTTAAGTGTTAAAATGTGTTAGGTTTACCATTTTATTAAATATAATTCCCTAACGTTTAAAACTAGTGAAATAACCTAACGCATAGATACTCGTATTTCCTGCCAGTCGTTCAGAGTAATGTAATTTCAAAAACCCCATTTTTCTTACACAAGAAGATTATTAAGTGTGACGGATCAGTGACCAAATAGAATTCGCATTATATTTCATTGTGTGAAATTAAATACGTGACTAGAGTAAATGTTATGCGACAAAAACAACAGACCTCGACTAATAGCTAGTAGTGACAGGCGATTTTGGTTAAAGTGCGCGTATGGATAAATTGAATAATAATTGACTTTGTGCGCTGTTCATTTTCCCACAGGCAATAACGGGGGAGGGCACATACCCTTTTTTCCCGACAGGCCATAGCGGAAAGCTTACGGGTGGATAGGATAGCTTTTTAAAATGTTCTTTTCTTCCTTATCTAGCACTCGATTAAAACCAGCGGCCAGCGGTCTAATAGTACCAGTAACATTATTATTATTTTGGGTCTTCAATTTTTTGGACCTGTTCGGTCCTCTTTCTTCATTCAGAGAGAGAGAGACCAATAGAAACAATAATATTAATTGTAACTGGACAGTACCATACCCAGAATTATTTGCCAACATTTTTCAGCCCACTGGGCACACGAAAGAATATATATTCCTGACCTTTGACAGACATAGCCCTGAATTTATTCAGACAGTTGTGCTGTTTCAAAATCGGCACTCATCATAGAGTTAGCCGGTAGGATTTACCATCATTATCAGTTTTTACATATCGTAACATTTTGTCTGAGCAACCAGAGGTTAGATAATACAGGAACTTCTTTTCTCCTTTTGAAATTGTGAACGTCCCGAGAACGTCTAGCTTCAAAAATTATATGCGGTGACAGAGGACTCATCCAGGAAAAATTAAATCACCAACTTTGGCGATCACTTTGTAATTATTATTAGATACCAAGGCTGGTCTGGGTCCAGACTTGGGCAACCCACCTGACAATATAGGTTCAGACTATTGTAATTTTTCAAGGGATACCTACATCGTTATTAGGTAAGCAAGATTGTATGTGGCCTCAGATGACAGAGTGAGAGACAAAGAGAGTGAATATTTCCTTTTGTTACCATCATTGTACTAACTTCTTCCTTTTTATTTCGCTAACCTGAGTACTTTACTGAGTAGTAACTTAGTGGGAACTTGTTCTTCGCAGTCTATTCTGTAATCTAGTGTTTATCCTTGACCTTTGGGTTATTAACTTCTTTTGGGAATTTTTTTCCTCAACAAGGGGAGGGCACTTATTCGGTTATTTTTCTATATCTGTAACTTGATTTATTTAATTTCTCTATATTTTGATGTTGTAAAAAGTTTAATGATAATAAACAACAAAAAGAACTTAATGTGCGTGTTGGTCAGACCCATACCAAATTAACCTTAGTTTTTCACGTTTTGTGTGTCTTGTTGTCACATAATTGTGTCTAGTAAACTTATCTTTATAGAGATAAGGGGTCGGAAGAGTGTCTTACACTACAATATAGTCGTATAGATAGGCTGGACTAGAGAAACTATTCAGTCCAGAGACAACTTTTTCTCCTTTACTATTCACTCGTGAAATCTATTTCTACACCTTTAACCTCACCTATTTACCACTATCACCTCTGTTCAGACTGGACCATAAATATCTTCTAACCTATCTGTTGCGTTGTTTTCTTCCAGTCTCTGTGGTGTTCGTTCCAAGCGCTAACCACTGCCAGGTTGTTGATACTGCTCGTCCAGTCACACTGTTAGTTAAATAGGTCAGGCCACCGAATGTTGGGGCCCTGACTAGGTGTACTGTTAGATGCATGTGGCTTGAATGAATGTGTGAGTGTAGACATCAATTTAATGAAGACGCGAATGGATGATAGTTCTACTGGTACACAGGACACTCACTCCAATCATATGCATGGTAGTCAATAACTGCTGGAACCACTGTAAGATTTCTCAGACATTTAATAGGACGCACACACTGACACATAGCTACAGTCACTTGAACAGGTTGGCAAAAAATCATCGTATACTTGAAAATGGGTGACAATATCAGATGTGCATTTATGTGGCATGTCAATATAATGGAACGATAGTAGGCAAGCACTCAATATTCTGGTTGTCTATCGTCTCATGCTTCAACTGACTAATCACGTCAGTTAAGGTGGATACATAATCATCAACAATGGTTCACTGTCAGAACCTTCTCCTGGCTAAGTTTCTCAAGCCGTAAATTCATCAAATGTTTATAGCAATAATGTTAAACCACAGTAGTGGGTTTTCATAATATATAGATCTCTGTACCATCATCAGATAATAAGACCTTTTCTGTTCTCCGACAATGATCCGCTTACAATGGCGGGATTCAAAAAATGACTCTCCTCCGTGAGCTTCGCTCACCCAGGATGAAAAATTATGAAGCAGAATTACTTCGTCATTCATACATAAATGTCCTCATGGGGCTTCTATACATTTCTGCTATCAATAAGGCTGGTTACATCAAGTAATCTAGTGCTGCTAGATAACACGTCATCTTCATCTGTAGTCAATAATTCTAGATGGACGATAATACGTCTCCTCATCTAGGCTAGCAAAAAAGTTCAGCAAAAAGGGTTTGGTTTTACCTTGCTTTAGGAAAAAACACACTAGCGAATAACGCACGCCATTCCTTGGCGTTAATAATGAACATTGGGAGAATCTCTGATACTACAGTCAAACAGAGAAACAATCTCCTTCCTAGAATAAATCACAGAGACCAATCTTCAAACTTTCTAGTCGAACAGCCCATAGCAGCGACGACATGACAGCAGCTTCTCGTCAACCTCAAATCGACGCATGCGCAGAAAAGCCTTTCACCCCAGAGTTCAGCTCACAAAATAGTCCGACATAGAAATACAAAGATACAAAGATATAAGACCGAATCACCTTAAATAGTCAAGAAATAAATATAAATTCGGGCCATAAACATTTTAAGCAAGACCAATCTGTTTCTGGCCATAACAGACGAAAAATGACGCAAATCTAGTATTCATACGCCAGACCGAGACACAAGAACAGATAACCCACAGAACCGAATACAACATCGACCATTCAGGGTTCTGTCCCTTAGGCTGAGAATCATTGATTCTTAAATAAATACTTTTCATCAGACAAATAGTTATACTTTACATTTGTATGCCTACTAACAGTAATCTGTGCGTCACATACTACCACACAAAAGAATATGTGCGCAACAGACTACCACACCCCCCGGGAAAAAAAATGAAAATCATTTTTTTTTTCATCTGAGAGCAACATACAATAGGCTCACGACGCATGTATAATGCGCAGATGAAGAATATCAGCAATTTATAACGCCAAATTAAGGCAAAGTCGAAGTATAGATCGACTGGTGAGAATATATCTCAACATCTCAGAGAAACTATTTCTCTAAGTATAAACATTTCCAGGGAGGTGTCACCAACGCATACTACAATACTGGCAATGACACAATGCATACAATAATTTCAATCCCAATTTCATATTAAGTACAATAAGTTCATGATTGACAAAAGAAAAATCATCAAACGAGTAGCGGTGAATATACATTAGTGACCCGCATGGTGTTTATACAATCACCATATCCATATCATGTATTACAAATGTGTACATATTTTGATATAGAAAAAATAACTGTTGTAAAGCTAGACATATTAGAAAGTCCAAGATTTAACAGTTAGGTGGAATCATGTGGGCATCTAGACAGAATGTCTGCCATCACATTTTCTGAACCACGGATAGCTCGCACCGAGAAATGAAAAGGTTGGAGAGCAATGGCGTATCGAGTTGATCTCGAGCTCTTCAAGTTTTTACTTTGAATAGCCGTAAGAGCTTTCTGGTCAGTTTCCACTATGAAATGTGCGCCAAGAAGGAATCTTTGAAGTTTGAGAATTGACCAAACCATCGCCAAAAGTTCACGGTCTAAAACCGAGTAATTCCTCTCTGCCGCATTACGTTTTCGTGAGATATACATTACAGGATGCAAAGTTTCGGAGTACTCTTGCATTAGTGCCTCTCCAATCCCAGTGGATGAAGCGTCACTACGAAGAACAAATGTCTTATCTGTAGTAGGTAACACTAAAATAGGTGGTGTTAAAAACAAATTTTTAATCTTATCCAAAGAGGATTGGCATTCCTGAGACCAGTGGACCAAATTAGGGGACCCTTTCTTTAGTAACGAAGAAAGCGGTGCCATGATAGAGGATAGATTCTGAATGAATCGTCCATAAAATTGTATAAGACCTAATAGACTTCTCACTTGCTTTTTAGTCTTAGGAATAGAGATGTTAAGTATTTTACTGGTATTATGGTCCTCTGTCTTTAGGAAACCATGACCGACACGGTGACCTAGGAAAGAAATTTCGCTAAAACCAATACATGCTTTAGAGGGTTTCGCTGTCAACTTATGCTCGCGTAAGGTAGACAGTAATTCACCTAATCCCAAATAGTGATCTTCCCAAGTATCACTGAAAAGACAGATGTCGTCTAAGTACGCAATGACATCTGACCGATGAGATAGGATTCGACGCCAGACCGAGACTCAAGAACAGATAACCCACAGAACCGAATACAACATCGACCATTCAGGGTTCTGTCCCTTAGGCTGAGAATAATTGATTCTCAAATAAATACTTTTCATCAGACAAATAGTTATACTTTACATTTGTATGCCTACTAACAGTAATCTGTGCGTCACATACTACCACACAAAAGAATATGTGCGCAACACTATCTACAAATTTACGACAAACAGCCAAAACAGTAATGAGCTTAATTGACAACTAGTTGGATTAGGAAGTGTCATGTGCCAAGCTTACATTAGTGCCATGTGCTGAAATGCACTGACCCACATTGTCCTTTGCCTTTCTTTCGATCTTCAAGACGAATGGAACGGACATCTTTTTATGTTACCATGTCATCTCCGGCAAATGTATTTAATGACCAATGGCGGGCTAACAGTCCGTTTCAGAACTATCCTTTATCAGGGCTTCATCATACTAGCTGATAGACACCAGTAGTCCTTCTACTGTTTCGTATTTATCAATGCTGCAGCAGAGTTCACGCACTGAGTTTCTCTCTCTCTTTCTCTCTCTCTCTTCTTCTTCTTCTTTTCTCTCTCCCTCTCACTCTCTGGCTGGCAGTGTCGCTCTGATAGAACCAAAGGACTTCTGTCTATTTTTGAAAGAAGCAGGTCTCTTCGCAAAAAGGCAAACATATCAATGGGAAAAAAAGGAAGGCAAAATGAAGTGGGTTACAGAGAGAACGCCACCCAACCAGTTCGTGGATGTTCGTGGAGTTCGTGGATGAAACAAAGAAAGAATAACAGCACTGATCAGATGCGTCTAAATGAGGTTGTATATGGGTTAGAAGATCTCCACCTGTACAACAAATCCCTACAAAAGTCATCAAATCACGAGAACATGAAGCGTTTGTTACAGGCTTCTTCTACCACAGCCAACATCAATGAGGGCAGACTCTCCCATGTTTCTGAAGTAACTTAAAGGGATATTCAGTCTAAAACTAGTTGAGTTAAGACAACAATAACAACATTATAATAACTCTCTTTTTTTTTTTACAGAACTATTTTTTTTTACAAACGAATAAACTCTAATTAATGACACTATGACTGGCAGAGTGGTTCGAGCGCTTGCCTGTCGTGGCAAAGCTACTGGATTCCAAGATCGAAAATGGTATCGTCACCCTCCAGTTTACCCAGCTGTAAATGGATACAGATGTAGGATAAAGAGAGAGGGATAGTACCTCACGGTGAGAGTCAGCCATGTCCTTTTTAGGATAGTCAGGATCCTATTTGGTTCTCCTCTCTTTATCTAGCTCATGTATGGCTCCTCGAATGCCGCTTGTGTACGGCGGTGGCCACATCCCGGGCAACAGTCTTGGCTGACTGGCTAAACTACATGGGTGGAGTAGGAGCAATCTTACTCAAGGGAATGTCCATCCCTAGTACACAAAAACTGAGACGGTGAGTGAGGCGGAGGAATCTGAGAAGATCAACGGCTCGCAAAGCAAAACAGCAAAGTGTGTGGCGCACTAGAGGCATGTCGGACATAGAAAAAGACAATGGCTAGCCACCGTGGAAGAGATTGGGGCCTTACCACGTACTTCCTACAGACCGTAATGGGATCACAACAACAAGATAAGAACCGATATGTAGAGAACTCTCTGTCCCCTGGGGAAGAATCTACTGTACAAATTAACAGGGAAGAGGCAACTCCTCTAATGAGTAAGGAAGTACATAATGACGAGTGTTCCTTAAATTATGTTGAAAGGGAGCATTCTGAGAAAGACCACCTAAAAACTAGTAGGAGAAGCCTAAAAATAGGAACATGGAATGTTAGAACTCTAAACCGAGAAGGAAAGCTTGACAATCTTATATTAGAGGCAACAGACATGAAACTCGATATACTGGGAGTTGCAGAGGCAAGACTTTTGGATACAGGCTACATAACAAGAGACCAGTACACGCTTATACACTCAGGAGGAGAAAAACATGAAAGAGGGGTAGGAATGTTGATAAAGAAGGAGTTAGAAAAATACGTATGTGGATACTGGACACACAATGACAGAATGATGTTACTAAAGATGAGAGCAAAGCCATTCGACATATCAATCTGACAAACTTATGCACCAACTAAAGATCACAGCGAGGAAGAAATAGAAGAATACTATGAAGAGCTACAACAAACACTTAAACCAGTCAAATCTACAGATGTGTTGATAGTAATGGGTGATATGAATGCAAAAGTAGGAAAAGGAAAATACAAGAAAATAGTAGGACAGTATGGATTAGGGACAAGAAGTGATAAAGGAGACAGACTTATCCAGTTCTGTGAAGAAAACCAGCTGGTAATATGTAACACCTTTTTTGAACACCACCCAAGGAAATTATACACATGGAAAAGCCCAGGAGATGTAACACGAAATCAAATCGACTATATCATGATAAAACATAGATTTAAGAACAGTGTCACAAGTGCAAAGACACATCCTGGCGCTGACATAAATTCAGATCACAATCCAGTCGTCATCAAAGTAAATATAAAGCTGAAAAGAGCAGGAAACAGAAGACAGGAGGAACCCCAGATAGAAATATCAGCGCTGAAACAACCAGATATAAAACAGAAATATTTAATCGATGTCAAAGATAAATATCAACAGTTATTGACAGAAAGCATGGAGCAGTATAGAAGAGAAAACCCAGAAGAAAAAGCAACCGCAAAATGGGAATGCTTAAAAACAAGCATACAATCAGCAAATGCAAATTTACCTAAAAAGGAGTCTAAGAAAAATCAAATTTGGATGACAGATGACATCTTGAATAAAATGGCAGAAAGAAAGAAAGCAAAAAAACACTCCAGAATATAAAACAATAGACAATGACATACGTACTATGTGTAGAGAAGCAAAAGAACGGTGGATAGAAACAAAATGCACGGAAATAGAAGACTTGGAAGCAAAGCACATGACAAGAGATATGCATGAAGAAATAAAGAAATTATCAAATCGGTCGCGGTTTGCACAAGGAGGAAGCTGTATCAAGAACAAAAATGGTGTAATATTACTTGATGAGAAAGACATATCAAACAGATGGGCAGAATACGTAAAAGAACTATTCGAGGACAACAGAGGTAAAAAACCATCACCAGATTCTAATGAAGGCCCAAACATTCTCAGATCAGAAGTAGAGAATGCGATTCATATGATGCAAAAAGGAAAATCAGCAGGCATGGATAACATAAACATTGAAATGATAGAAGCTCTGGAGAGCTTTGGTATAGATACAATCACAGAAATAAGCAACGATATATACAATACAGGATATATACCACACGACATGAAGACATCAGTTTTCATAACATTGCCCAAAAAATCAAATGCAACAGAATGTTCAGACTTCAGAACAATCAGCCTGATGAGTCATGCAATTAAGATACTGCTCAAAATCATACAGGAAAGAATAAAAAGTAAAGTAGACAGCGAAATCCAAGAAGAACAGTTTGGTTTTAGACGGAACAGTGGAACAAGAGAGGCAATATTTTGCCTAAGAATATTAGCAGAAAAATATACAGAGGTCCAAAAAAGTATGTATATGTGCTTCATTGACTATAAGAAGGCTTTTGGCAGAGTCCATCATGAGAAAATAATTGAATGCCTCGAAGACATAGGTATTGATGGAAAGGATATAAGAATACTCAGTTACCTTTATTGGGAGCAAACTGCCACAGTAAGATTGGGAAGGAATTATTCACCATACATAGACATAAAAAGAGGTGTCAGACAAGTTTGTGTGCTGTCCCCCTGCCTATTTAATTTATACACCGAAAAAATTTTCAAACAGATACAGGAAATACCAGGACTGAACATCAGTGGAAGGTCAATAAACAACCTAAGATATGCAGATGATACCGTGTTGTTAGCTGAAAGCGAACAGGAGTTACAAGAACTAGTGAAGCAAGTGAAAAGTATATATAAGTCATGAATATGGACTCGACATTAATATTGAGAAAACAAAAACTATGATAATTAGCAAAACAGACGATAAACCCACATTAAAGATAAGCGTAAATGGGAAAATCCTGGAACAAGTCAAGAGCTACGTATATCTTGGTCATATAATAACAGAAGATGGCAGATGTGAAACAGAAATCAAGAAGAGAATAGGAATGGCCAAAGCTACATTCAACAACATGAAACATATACTGACATCCAAACAGTTATCTCACAAATTAAAACTGAGAATCATAAAGTATTATATATATTCTGCATTTCTGTATGGTGCAGAAACATGGACGATGAATAAGCATTTGGAAGAAAGAATTGAGGCTCTTGAAATGTGGATATATAGAAGAATGGGGCTTATCTCATGGAAAGAGATGAAAACAAATAAGGAGGTCCTAGAAAATCTAGGTATGAAAAGAGAACTAATGAGGGAGGTCAAAATTCGGCAGCTAAAATACTTTGGCCACATAAAAAGGCATAACACCTTTCAGAAGACCATAACAGAAGGGAGAGTTGAAGGCAAACGTGCAAGGGGAAGACAGCGCTATAAGTGGGAAGATAACATCAAGAGATGGACAGGAAAGAGTCTATCAGAGTGCACCATAAAGACAAGAGACAGAAGACGTTGGAGATCCATTACAGCCAACCTTCGTTGTGGAGATGGCAACTGATGATGATGAAATGAATACCTGATTATTCCCATGAATCGGGGAAAGCAAAAGCAGTGAGTAGGAGAACTGGTCACCTCCACCTCATAAAGCTGAACCTAGTACAGAACTTTCTAACATTTCACTCCCCTACTGCTGTATCTATTACGGGACTATTTGACCTGTTTTAGAAGTGGGACATCAGCACGGCCTTTTAGTCCGGGTCTCACCCCGGGGGGGGGGGGGGGGGGGGGGGGGGGGGGGGGGGGGGGGAGAAGAGAGGCGCCTAACCTCCCCCAAGGATTAATGATCCCCCATTTCATTATTTACATTAATACATTTTTTAAAAAAAATCCCTTTTCCCAAACAATGAGGGGGTCTAACAAAGTGAAATAGCCCGGGACTAAGCTCTAGGGAAGATAGAAAGTTTACACGGCCTGGATCCTATCAGCCGCAGTATATGATTTCTTAAATTCCTGTGAGGCTCTCTAGAACTGAAGCACCATTCTTCAATTCACATCTCTGCCAAGAGTAATCTGTAACTAAAGGTAAATACTTTTGAAGACCCTCAGCAGATACTCCGAAGTTTGGCCACTGTTGGACCATCACTGCAGAACAAGGGGAGTAAATGCCGTGACATTTGCCTTACATTTTTTTTTTTACTGTGCCTATATGCAGATGACATTGCACTGCTAGCACATTCACATCAACACATCCAGGAAAAAACGGATAGACTTAATAAGTATAGCCAGCAGGTGGGCTTGAACATCAACCTAAAGAAGACAGAGGTCATGACGCTCAATGTGAGCAGCCCTGAGCCCATATCAGTAAAGAATCAGCAACTGGAACAGACAGATGCCTTCACATACCTAGGATGCATAGTAACACCAGACGGCGCAGCAAGCAAAGACATCAACAACAGAATGAACAAAGCAAGAACAGCCTTTTTTAGTCTAAACAACATCTGGAAGTCCTCTCAGTACAGCACAATCACAAAATTAGGATTATATCAGAGCTGTGTGCTTTCTGTGCTTCTCTATGGCGCGGAGAGCTGGAGAGTTACAGAGAAGGAAATGTCGAAATTGTCCTCTTTTCACACAACATGCCTAAGAAATATTCTCCGAATCTTTTGGCCGAATATCATCACCAACCAAAATCTGCTTACTCGGAGCAAGCAAGAGGACATGCACACCATCATAGCTGGCAGACGCTGGAGCTGGGTTGGCCATGTCCTCAGAAGAGACCCCGATGCCATCACGAGAACAGCTATGCTATGGACCCCTGAAGGAAAACGAAAGAGACGCCGACCAAAAACAACTTGCGGAGGACTGTGGAGGCTGAGATGCAAAGAATGAACTAGAGTTTGGGCACTGTACGAAGGATGGCCGCCGACCGAGCAAAGTGGAATCAATTTGTTGTTGCCCTACAAGACGCCACCAGGCGTAATGGCCACTGACTGCTTTGACGGTCGGCGGCTAAGGATCAAAGAAAGAAAGAATGTGTTCAAACTTTTCTGATTACAAATCACGTCCGTGAAAAATAAACAAACGCAATAATGAACAACAGACCCGTGGTTGAAACCATGGAAAAGAATAAGTCTATACGGCTGTTATGATTAAAATTCATAACGATTGTGTTGGTGTTATCGTTAGCTCGACAGGGCTCCTTGTTTATTTAGTTTATACGGAATCATTTATTAATACAGGAAGTGACGTCATGCCGATATGGTTTTGGCAGACGTAAAACTAAAAACTGCAAAAGTTAGGAGATTGTCTGCAAGTCTTTACCATTGTGTGTCATGGCGAGTGGACGCATGTGTTTGAGCTCCTGAATATCTATTGTACATCCCTATGTTATTCCATCACTAATACATCAAGATCTTCTGTGAGGTATATCTAGTTATTTGCTTTTACAGGGAGTATATCTGCTCAGTGTCGAGTGTGAATAAATATTGGAACATGTTAAAAAATGAAAATGACAGCGTTCCAGACATGAACGGACTGCATAAAGTTATATCGACGACTGCATATAATATGCCATTTGTATATTGAACTGAAATGTATTCAATTTGGAGCAGCGTGAAGTGTTAATAAAAAATGTATACTGTCCACTTCGTCCATTGTGACTCAAATAAGGGTGATTGAAGTTGGCTTGTTTCGGTGTCTGATACGTTTGCTACCCTAGAGGTCAACTTGGCCTTCAGGAACCATCCTGTCATTAAATATTAACATTATCAAGATAAAAGACATGTAACAGCCGAAGATGGGAGTCTCAAGCCGGGATATGGAACAAACTATCTTCAAGTAATGTTTCAAAAATTTGTCAAGTCGGTGGACTACATTTATTGCATGTGCAGAATAATTTTCAAGATGGCGGTGTTGCTCGGCTGCAAGCCGCAATTCTAAGTCTAACCCTATTCACTGCATTGAATTTGCTTCGTCGTTTCCTGAGGCAAAGACTGATGCCAGGAGGATTTTTTTTGCATGAAAAAGCAGAAGTAAATTTATTGATTCATGCAGTGTGAGGCTTGAAGAATCTCTTTTGACAGAGTTCTTTCTTTTACATGTTATATGTCTATCTGTATCTACATGTTTGTAAGATAGGCGGGTTGGTTGGTGAGGGAACCATTAGTTCACAATACAAATTCCATGGTCGTGAATTATTGGTTGTTCTTTAGGGTTTGGTGCATGGTTTTCTCAGATAGTGGGGCAGGCATTACAAAGCTGTGTGTTCACTGCTACTACTGAGCTTATCATTACCATTTCTGTTAGCTGTTTTACCCTGTTTATTTGTAAATTTGTATTTGTTGTTAGGTTAATTGTATTTTGTGTGGTTTATTCTCCATTATTGTTTGTAAATTTGTTCATCTAATATTGCTATCCCTCATTTATTAGATGTAATATATGTTGTGAAATTGTGCTTGTATTGTCATAAGTGTGGTAGAGCCGAATTTTTTTCATTTTTCTACAATTCATAAATTTCTGCCTTGGTTTTTTTCATTAGTATTTTCTTCGGTTGGCTCTTTCAACTGCTATTCTGTAATCTTGTTGGTATCTCTATATTTTTTGCTCCTAAAATAACATCTAAAATTTCATGTACGTAGTTGATTGATCTTGAGTGGTGAAATAATTGTTGCTAATATTGCTCACTTATTAAATATATATATATATTATTTGCATTATTATTGAACAATTTGGAATGACAATTATAGTAAATTATTGCTGCCTTGGAATATTTTGCCAAGCTTGAAAAGGAGTTTGGTATGGAGGGTGAAACTTTAAAAACATATGCATCCACTGACCATGAAAAAGAAATAAAGAGGTTAGAAGACGTGGCAAGAGAACAGAGGCTCTTAGATAGGGAGGAGAAGAAGAGAGAAGAAGAACTAGCTGCGAAGAGGACAGAAGAAGAATTCGCTGAGAAGAGGAGAAAAGAAGAATTAGCTGAGAAGAAGAGAGAGGAAGAATTAGCTGAGAAGAGAAGACAGGATGAATTGGTGTTTGAGCAAGAGAATAAAAGAAGAGAATATAAACTTGATGAAAAAAAATTGGCCTATGCTCAAGCAGAAATAAAGGCACAACAAGCTCAGGCAGAAATAAAGGAACAACAAGAACTTGAGGAGAAAAAATTAGCCTATGCTCAAAGAATGGCAGACATTTAGTTGGAAAAATTAAGATTGCAACATAAACAGGTTAATCCAGCAGGTGAGGAGGCTGGAAAAAAAGACCATGCCTCTACTTTTAAACTAAATTTGCCCAAATTTAATTCTAATATAGACGATATTTCGTGCTTCTTAAATAGATATGAGACATATTGCCAAGAATTTAAGATTGATAGAGCTACATGGCCCAGCAGGTTGGTGAGTTTGTTAGTGAGTGAGGCTCTTGCTTCAGTCTGCACCATGGATGATCATACTAGAAATGATTATGATGCTGTAAAGACTTTATTGCTTAAAAAGTATCAACTGGAGGACAACGGCTTAATCATCATAAACAGACTGTCAAACTCAACCATCAAAAACCAGACTCAGCGATCATAAACACATGACATATTTAACCATCATAAAAATAATGTCAATCTCAGCAACAAAAAACAGACTACCAGACTCTTACTTAGTACTTACTTAATCGTTCCTCTTCTACCTTGGGGTGTAGAGATTTGGAAGAGAGAGAGATAGAGCGCCATACTATAATATCGGCTGTCTTCCTCCTCCTGGCCTGGTTCCAGTCTAGTTCTTGGTCCTTCAGAGATTGTCTAATATTGTCTTCCCAGCGGACTCTGCGTCGCCCTGGAGGTCTGGATCCCTGGCTATTAGTTTTCCATACTTGCCTTTTTATTTTCTTTATTTTTTTATTATTAAAAAATTAATACCCCTTCTGGGGCTCAAAGTGAGGTTATGGACTTTATTGTGTAAAATGTGTTTGATCTCGGCCCTGGCTTAGATCTGCACCAACACAGTTGATCTTAGCCATTTCCGTGGTAGCCAACTTCTCCCATTCTGTAGTATAACCGGGAAGGGGGGGTTGGAGTCACTAAGAAGAATAAGTGTGAAAATATGCTTTATAACATGTGAGTAAGAGATGGCGCACTGTTACATTTTTATTAAGATGGGAAATAATAAAATGAGGGTTGTGATTTTTGACTAAGGGAGTTAACTCTTTGTATTACTCCCCTTAAGACAGGTCCTAGATTTTGTATATAAAAAGTCGTAAAGTAACAAATTATGATTTATAATTTTTGAATACGCGGTAGAAATGTACTTGAGGGATATAGGAAAAAAATGAAGTAGTGACTTATTTAGCAAAGTAGGATAACAATATTATTATGTCCCTTGGGGGTTTTAGAGTGAGTTTGTTATGAGTCAAAGTTGTGAATGAAGCTATACGCACGGAATTTTGTAGTGAACAGTTCGTGACAATAAATGAGTGGTGAGTTTTATGAATCGTAATAGCAAATCGAAGCAAATAGGTGGTCAGTCAGATTTCAGCTTTAAAACGCGATAGTCGAAGGTTGGGAATGTTTTATCCCAAGTGTTAAATTATAGAATGGTGATAACCACATGGAGTGATCAGGATAACAAGCCATGGTTTGGTTGTTCTTGTGTCCACAAGAAATATACTTTTATCTAGCTCCTTGGAGACTCAAATGCCATCTTGATAGAAGAATTGCCGCTTGATGCAATTTAGAGCTAAGTGCTGAAATGTGTATGTTTTTCAAGACGAGTATGCAAGACAAGTATGTTTTCTCCAGGCACAGACAAGCAGCAGGTATGCATGAACTGTTAAGCTGATAAGTGTGTAGCATTTCTCAGTTGGTTGAAATGGTCAGCCCTGGCGGTTTTAGGCCAGTCTTTTACAAGATATCCAAGACGCTCACACAGTAGTAGTCCATGTAACTTTTCATCAAGGAAAGAATTTAAGAAAACCAGTAACCCAGCGCCTAGCTGGTATAGAAGAACAAATAGTCATAGCAAGTGTTCAACGTTTCTAAACAACAGTGTAGACAAGGAAATTGAGGCAGTGTAATGCTAGAAGGGCAGAACTAGCAGCAGGGACAGTTAATAGGGAATTACTGAATGAAGAATGCAAGGTCGTCGTTTAAATTGAAATCTACATGAAAATTTGACTGTATGAAAATTTGTACACTGCAGTGGTAAGGTCGGAAAGATGAATCCCCTTCCACATTGATTTTGCTGGATGTGTTGTTCTGAAGACATCAGATGTAAATAAACCTTGCTAGTTTCGTTTCACTTGATCGTTGACATAGTGAAGTCTGTTATCTTTATGAGTTTGATCACCCTGCATCTGTTTTTCGTTCATCTGTCTGTACTCGTTTGTGAGTCATCATCATCATCATGTGCAGCCACCCACTGATAGGAGAGCGATCGAACATATCACTATACGACACAACAACATCACACACCACACGGCCACAGCAGATATGGCCAAACCATCGTAGTTGGGACTGTTTTACTTGGGTCTAAACGATTCAACGATTATAAACAGATAATAATTCAATACCATAATTCCCGCCGTAAGTACTTCGGTCGGTCGGTCAGTCACATTTTGCACACCGTCATTTGCGCACTTTTTCTATTATCGAGAGAGTACATTAACTTTCAATCACCGCTAAGGGGGTGCAACTGTGGTTGGAAGTTAGACAATAATTGTATTGCTTCCCCTTATATGTACTCTCCCGAAATTAGAAAAAGTGCGCAAATGAAGGTGTGCATCAACAGTTTGATTGTGGAAAGAAGCCAACAACACGATTGATAAACAGTACATGAACTGGAGTTTCGTCAAACTTCAAACGTTGTTCTCAGAGGCAGTAAGTCGACCATGGCTTCTCAGAGGCCGTAAGTCGACCAAGGCAAGATTTTAAAAGATGCGCGAACAATTACGAGACATGTTGTCATAAAAGAAATGTTAGTTATTTAGTCAATTAACGATACATTAGATCATTATCACTGCTCCACATGTCCTTTATAAAGGTTACTCCATGTCTTCATATTTAATACATCCATATAATTTTCACTACAAATATCTAATGACGGTCGCCTGCAATGAAATGACCACAGTAGTGATAGTACCGTCTGTAATACATGTAACAAAAACAACACATTATAATTAATAACCTGTCAATGTTGACGGGTTATTGCTAGTAATAATAATGCCAACTAACATAATTACCGATGTATGTTACGTCGGTCGGTCTCACTCAAAATAGTAACTCGCGCCAGAAAAAAAAGTGCGCAACGCACGGTGTGCAACTTGCGCGGCATGGGTGTTATATAAAACAAATACTTTTGGTTTTTTTGTGTGTTTTTTTTATTCTTTCACGAAACTAGTATAGTCCGTTCGGAAATTCGTGCCCACAGAAAGTTTCAATTTTCTCCAAAACTGTTTGTTGTATGGACATGAATTTTTGCATGCAGTCTTAGATTTTCCATGCAGTTATTAATATATTTTTTGCCCTTACAAAACTCATGTCATGTTCGAATTTTCTTCTTTACGTTATATAAAAAACTCCTACCGTTGTCTGGGTTAATTTTTATTAGTTTTACAGGAAAGTTACAAGATCCGTTCAAAAATATTTTTGATGAGAAGGTAATGCCTCTGTGACAGAGATTATGGAAATATAGATTACATATATCTACACGTTTTGCTTCCAATTGTTTTCCACCTGGCTTCCCCAATTAGTTATGCACGTTTTGTTAACGCAGACCCCTTCACTTCTATATATCTGTCAAACTCATAATTTGGCCAAGCACATTTTCTTTCTCTCTATGTTTTATAACCACGAGGAATGTTTCCTAACAGACTATGTCTCACCTAGAGAGAGGGAACGGGTTGTATATTTGTAGAACGAAGGGCGATTATTCAAAAGTTGTACCTGTGATGGATTGCACTTCTCAGGGGAGATAAGCTAATGAAGAAAATCAGGGGAGATAATCAGTTAACCCCCCCCCCCACATCTGTTCGTTCGTAAATGTAATTAGCTACAGACGGATCGACGAGATCAAAGAGACAATTTGCCAGTGGGACCACGTCTACGGGCGGCTAAAGTGGCAAAATAGACTTCGATTCAAAATTTGACCACATAATTTCCCAAAGGGGTTATGTCTCACACTGGTCAGCGACTTTTTGTCTATTTCATATATATATATTCCAGCTTTCCAACTCAGTTTATCCAGTACCCACAAATTTTCAGACGTCTAGCTTCGATATTCTAGATCCAGTATACCAGTGGAATTTCTTAGTTTTTTTCGATTGGAGATAGTCATTTGTGTTGCGGTAAATATCTATTATAGTCTTTGAGTGATTTAATTGTTAAGTCCGGCATTATATTTCACTAAGATTTTTCTGGATTGAGTGATTTAATTTTTAAATTCCGTCATTTATATTTCACTAGGACCTTTTCTTTTTGTGCTAATTGATTAGCAGACTTAAGATAATTTATAGCAAAATTGTTCAGGCTGTAGTGTCGATTTAATTAATTGCTATTTAACCAGGAAGGAATATTTTAATCAACTAGTAAATGCACTATTCATTATGAGTACTGACGAAATATATATTTATTTCTAATTCATGATGATTAATTTTGTAAATGACTAGAATTTATTTCACGGGGTTTTTAAACGATAAAATAATATATAAACTTGTGGTTTCTAATTAAAGTTAATAACCGAGTGGATATTAAATTATACCTCTACGCGGGTCATTTTAGGATAGAATAGTGGTGTAGTGGTTATTGTGATTATATGGTTGTTTTTTTTCTCCCTATACACAGTACTGGGTCAAACCCAAAATCTACCAGCGGTCTAATCTGATAATAACGGATCTAGGTCCAACAATACCAAAAGAACATTCTTATATAACTACCGGGTTTTCAAGGTGAACCTGTCTGGGCTCTTGTTTACACCCAGAAATAGACAGAGTACCAACCCAAAGAATATTAAGAATAACTTGTAACTGGACATATAGCTCTCCAGATTTCTTTTTCTCAATTTCATATACGTTCAGCCTGTTGTGGCGACATAATCAAACATTAACATTTCCCGACTATCGACCATTTGCGGTGTGACAAGGCATTTTTAAACTGAGAGAAGTTACATACCTGACATTCCTTTATGTATTGGAATTTCAAGCTACTGACACTGTGAGCACTGTTAATTTTCTTACCGGGACTAATTAATGTGACAAACTGAAATCCTAATAACAATAACGAAATAAACGTTCCCCGAAGAAGAGGATTTAATCAGTCTTTGAGGAGCTGGGGTTTATTTTGCCAAAATAACACTGGATTTGCTGTGTGACCCATGAAACTATGTTCCAGACGTTGTTAATCAACAATTAGGTAAGAACGAATGAACGTGGCCACGGTCGTCTGCGAAGAGAGAAAGAAGGAATGAATAATTCTCATATTGTATAATCATTATACTCATTGTGTTGTGCCTTTCTTATGTTTTGCTAATACTGTTAATTTTTTTTCAGAATAGATTAACTTAGAAACTCTGTTCTTTACAGTATAGTAGAGATGGCTACTGTGTGTGTGTGTCGAAACAATGCTTCGAAACAGCGTTGAGTCCGAAAGATTCGAAACACAGCCTGCTTGTTGTTTCGAAACAGTTTCAGTTCCTGTCTGCCTCGCTGTTTTGCAGAGACACACTGTCTCACCTTCCGTGGGCCTTTGTAAAATTTGAGTCAACCGTCCGGAACATTAGTATGGAATATCAAACACGTCATATTTTTCAGGGTTGTGTTATGATGACATGATTTTACAAGTGATATTATTTTTGCTGAGAAGTTATAGACACTGGAAATTGTGTCAGTGCTGCAGTTGTCAATGTTTTAGGCACTATGCTAAAGTTGAAAGTGTCCGTGTGTTCGTATAAATGAAATGGACACTTTATTAGCTCTGCTGATATCTGTGTACTCGGTGTGGATTTGAATCATTGTCTACCAAAACTAGCTTACTCTAGTTTGATATCATGAGTTATTATTACTGTTATTATTATTGTTGTTTTTTTTTATTATTTTCACATATACTGCACAGCTATCATCATATCTCCGTTTTATTTCATCATAATGAAGACTTGTGCAAAAATATTGAAATGTGGTCATACGAAACGCCATAGATTTTCACACACGCCAGTAGCGCGCAAGAAAAAACAGAGGAGATTGTCTCACACAGTTCATGTATAGTAATGTATACTGTCTATTAGAGACTTCTTTCTCCCCGATACGGGCAAAAGTGCCGTTGTGTCGAAACAGTGTGTCGACACAGTTTAAATCACTGAGCCGAATGTCTCGAAACAGCGGAGTGTGTCAATTTGCCCACCTCTACAGTATAGTAAAATCCTATACCACAGGGCTAATCTTTTGACTTTTTTGGAGGTTAATTAATTTCTTCTTGTGGGGTCTTCTCTCAACAGAGGGACGAGCACTTACGTGTTTATTTCTTTATTTAACTCTGTAACCTATGATTTTTTTATATTCTGATATTTTGATAATAACTGTTGTGAAGTTTTCTTTATGGTAAATAAAAGTAACATAAAACTTAATTACCTGTGTCAGTCAGCTCGTCCCAATATCTCTACTCCTTTTAATATAGTTTCACGTTTGTGCGTCTAATTGTCGTCACTTATCTGTGTGTGTGCATGTGAGTGGTTGATATATATTATATATATGTAGAAAGTATATGATGCGTGATGCCATATGATGATGGATGGCATCCGCATGTCTGGTTTTGTGTAGTGTGTAGATGTGTTCAGTCAAAACAATGTTCATGCAACAATAACAGGGCAATCCACATAGGACGTCAGTAAACTCACGACGTATAAAGTCAATGAGTCTTGAAACAGCCGTTGACGTTTTTCTTCATTATTTATTGTGGACGCCACAGTGACAAAATGGTTACGCAAATGTGTAGGCACATCAAACAGTCATTATCACAGCAACATTCAATACAGCAATAAACGGTAGACAGCATTACAATGATGAGTCAGATGCATGTTATATTTCATAGTGCTGTAAATGTAGTCAGGTGAAAAACTCCATCCCTTTCTATAACAGCCAGGAGATAACCAGATGTATGAGATCAGTTCACTCTCCTTAGTTTGACTTCAGCAAGACAGACACGTCTGCCGAAGTATAAATAATGTCCTCAAAAATATCCTCTAGATAATAAAGGTTTTCTAAACCTAGTTCATTTAACAAAGTAGCAAGTAATGGTCCTTGGAACCTGCATCAACCAATGCAGTACAATGCAGCGACATGTGAGCTGGGAAAGAACATCTCGTGACGACGACTTTCGGAGACAGGCTATGAATCGAAATCGCTCACGACCCAAAATCGATAGAGTTAATGAAAAAGTCAATTTACCTTGCTTTCATGAAATACACAGAAATATCACGCCTCCCGACATGTGGGAAAACACTAGAGGTATTATCTCGACTAAACGAAATATCCATAAGAGGACTACACATCCCTGACAGAACAAAAGAAAGCGGAGATCCCCTCTTCAACGAGGCATCTCTTTCGCCATTCCAAATCGCTCACCCCCACTAGTGGTGGGCGGAAACCGATCGACAAACAACAAGACAAGTCATGCGCAGTCCAGCGCAAAAATGAATACAGCTCAAAAGTTAACTGCATTCGATACCAACGCGAGAAGACAAATGCTTACCGAGAAAAGTGACTATAACTTTCAAGCAGTTGTTGCCCTTGCGTTATAAAATAGATATTGAAATAAAACGATGTTGCGAGAATTTATCACGCAACATATCACCACCTCCTCCCGATAAAAAAAAAAATGTGGAACATATTTTTTTTTCAATATCAAAGAGCAAGCGATAAGCGGCTCAAAACGCACGAATTATGCGCTGATAATTAACTAAATTGCCAAACAATAGGCTAATTATAGAGTGTCTGGTGAGGATATACCTCAACAGAAAAATAAATATGTCTCAAAAAATATTCACATCGGGGAGGTGTCACCAACACACATCACGTTAGCATGTAAACACAATATACGTATGCAAGTTACTATAATCATCATTAAACAGCATACTCTAATATTGTCTTTAAAAATGGATGTACAAATCTGATAGGAAAATTTAAATAGTACATTCTTTGACATGTAATGACATAAGTACATAGTAAAGTTAAACTACATGACGATCCAGGACATATGCTCTGGTATTCCGAGGGTAAGTACACAATCTAGAACTCGTAAGGTAAGTCCTCAGCTCAACAATGACATTCTGAGAAAGTACAAGCAATATAATGCTAATTAATAACTAATATGCTTCATAAGGTACAATACATTATTAATAATTGTGGCTGTTTAGTAAACTAACGGCCCTTATATTAACTACTCAGTCCTCCTCTATCATTTTAAAAAAACGAACAGAAGAAGATGACAACAAAGCACGATAGTGTGTACATATAAAGTAAGTACAGATGTGCTAATCTATTGTAGAAATATTAGGTGTGTTATGACTCTGTAATATATAGAAATATAGGACAGAAGTATTAGTTGGAGTCATGTGGGCATCTAGACAAAATGTCAGCCATCACATTATCCGCACCACGGATAGCTCGTACCGTGAAGTGAAAAGGTTGAAGAGCTATAGCATATCGAGTGGATCTCGAACTCTTCAAATTCTTAGTCTGAATAGCTGTAAGAGCTTTCTGATCAGTCTCTAGAATGAAATGTGCGCCCAGGAGGAATCTTTGTAGCTTTAGAATTGACCAAACCATCGCTAACAACTCACGGTCTAAAACCGAGTAGTTCCTCTCTGCCGCATTTAGTTTTCTAGAAATGTACATAACAGGATGCAGAGTATTTGCATATTCTTGCATCAGTGCTGCTCCAATCCCAGTGGATGAAGCATCACTCCGAAGAACAAAAGTCCTATCAAGAGTAGGTAATCTTAAGATGGGAGGAGAAGAAAATATATTCTTGATTTGGTCTAGTGAAGATTGGCATTCTTCAGACCAACGGACCAGATTAGGCGAACCTTTCTTCAACAATGTTGAGAGAAGTGCCATGATCGAAGATAAATTTGGAATAAATCTCCCATAAAATTGAATTAAACCTAAGAGACTCCTAACTTGTTTCTTCGTTTTAGGAACAGAGATGTTCAGTATTTTGGAAGTATTGTGGTCTTCTGTCTTCAAGAGACCATGACCAACACGATGACCCAGGAAAGAGATTTCACCAAAACCAACAAAAGCTTTAGACGGTTTTGCTGTCAAATTATTCTCACGTAGAGTGGACAGTAAGTCATATAACCCTAAATAGTGATCTTCCCAGGTATCACTGAAGAGACAGATGTCATCTAAGTATGCGATGACATCCGAACGATGTGACAGAATTCGATGCATCATGCGAACGAAAGTGGCAGGGGCGTTCATGAGACCAAAAGGCATAACATTCCATTGAAATAGACCCCTAGGTGTAGAAAAAGCAGTAAGAGGTTTGGCATGCTCTGCTAAAGGCACTTGCCAATAACCTTTAGACAAGTCAAGTTTAGTGAAGAATCTAGAATTAGAAAGTCTAATCAGTAGATCTTCTAACAAAGGCATCGTTTCAGCGTCGAACTTTGTGACCTGATTCAATTTGCGATAATCAACGCAAATTCGTATGTTCTTATCCTTCTTCCGGACAATAACCATGGAAGAAGAATATGGTGAATTCGATGGTTCAATTATATTTAATTGAATCATTTCATCCAATTCCTTTTCCACTTGCGACTGAAAGTGTATAGGAATAGGATACGGCCTAACCCTAATTGGATTATTGTCGGTAAGAATTATGTCATGTTCTATGACATCTGTGTGTGTCCAGGAATGTCAGTGAGAACATCCTGAAATGTTTGTAACATCGACGAGACTTGTCGATGTTCGTCACCAGAAAGATTAGGAGAAACAGAAACGTTTTTCCAAGATTCCGTGGAATGTAATGGAACCACTGGAAGGGGAAGGTTGACATCAGAGAAGGTAGCTTCCTCATCCTGAATGACAGACAGGGATGAATAATGACCGTGAGGTGCAGGAGCATCATCCGTTGCCTGGAAAATAGGCAGCAAATAGTCCGGACGTTCGTGAAATTCCGAAAGCATGTTTATGTGGAAAGTTTTATGCTTTCCATCAATATCGACCACATAGTCAACATCGGAAATCCGAGAGACTATTGCATACGGACCTTTCCATGCAATAAGAAGTCTATTTTCCCTACTGGGGAGTAGGACGAATGCTTTGTCACCTGGACAAAGTTGTCGTAGACATCTATTCTTGTTAGCAAACTGCCTTGCCTTCTCTTTAGCAATTTCTGATGAAGCAGTTGCTAGCTTACATGCCTCAATGATCTTTTGTCTAAGAGCAATGACATACTCATATGAGGATTGAGTTTCATCGCTAATATCATCGGCAGTGATGAGATCGTGTAATAAAGACATAGGGCCGCGTGGACGCGCGCCAAAGACAAGTTCGAAGGGAGAAAATCCTGTGTGTTCATTAGGGACTTCTCTATAGGCAAAGAGAGCCGCGGGTAAAACCCTGTCCCAATCTTGAGGATGATCTTCAGTTATCTTACCAAGCAAAGTCTTGAGCGTTCTATTCAGACGCTCAACTAACCCATTAGACATAGGATGGTAGATACTACTGAGAGATCGTTCAATATGTAAGGTAGACATTACCTGTGACATAGTGTCAGATATGAGTTGAGTGCCATGGTCCTGACAATATTTCTCTGGGGAACCCCAAGCGAGAAAATATCAACCAAAGAGCATCTGCGATATCTGTAGTAGATATGCTCTTAAGAGGAATAGCCTCTGGCCAACGTGTGCACATATCGACACATGTAAGGATAAACTGATGTCCTCTGGCCGACTTGACCTTAAAAGGGCCAATAATAGCTATGGCCATTTTCTGAAACGGCCGAATAGGAATGTCAGCAGCCTGGATAGGCGCAGCATGTCGTGGTCCTCTAGATTTGACCTCCTGACATACCTTGCATGATCGGCAGTAAATACGAATGTCCTTATTGAGAAAAGGCCAAAAGAAAGCCGCAAGGACTCTCGACTTCGTACGGGCAAAACCCATATGTCCAGCACATTGCGAGTCATGAGCATGTTGCAATATTTGGACTCTCATGCTCTTGGGAACAAGAATTTGCGAATGTGCCGACGTAGTCGAATCTTGTACCATACGTACAAGTACGCCGTTTCTCATTGCAATCCAAGATTTTCTATTTGTATCCTGATTCGGATCACCTTTCTTCGCAAGAACGAAGAATTTTTTTAAAGAAGGATCTTCTTCTTGCAATTTTATGAAAGAGTCACGAGTGATTACTAAGTGACTATCTTGGCTATCAACTTCATTATCACTATTCAGTGAAGTTTCGGGTGTTTGTAGAGCTTGTGCTCTTGTAACTACTGCATTTGTAGCTTGCATGTTATTATCTTCCCAAGCAGCAATCTGCTGTGGGGTACACTCCCTAACTCCGTGAATACGACCAATAATAAGGTCCGCAATAGGATTAGGTAAGAGACAAGCATGCACATCTCCAGTAAAGAAAGGAGTGGCAATGCGAATTACAGCAGTAGGATATTTTTCTAGAGTGCCGCCAAATGTGACACATTTAATAACCCTTCCTGTAGCACAAGATGGATCTACAAGCGATTGTCTAACACCAATAGTGGTGCATCCGGAATCGAAAAGTAGTGAGACCGGAGTATCATTAACAAGACCCTTATGTAGAATTAAAGAACCCCTCCCGTCATGCGCAACAGCAGCAGGAAGAGCGGGAAGTGGGTGACCACAACTCAAAGTAGTTATGGTACCTGGTTCGAATAAAGTACTGCATTGGGGGCATTTGTTTGCTCTCTCAAAGTCAAAAGCAGAACTAGTGACAGCGTCACAGTTTTTACTATCAACAACATGATTACAGGCTCCCTCAGTTTCCTGTTGTACAGCATTAGCCTGCTGATATCTCTTTTTTTTGTGTTGAGATCTACCCCGACTATTATTACCTCTGAAGTTATCAGAGTTATTATTATCTCTGCAGTTATTATTGTCTCTATTGTAATTGTTATACTGGTTCGAATTCCAGTTTCCACGATTACTATCATGTTCACATTGATGCGAACATCTATTTGTTTGGTTCTGAGGTCTTCGGCAGGAATAACCTCTATTACCATATCCTCTTTTGAAATGCTTATAATTATTAGGGTGATAGTAACGAGTACTATCAGGTTGTCTCCAATTCTTCGAAGAAGAATCACCATGAAATTGATTTCCATGATTTTGACAGAAATTACCGCTACCCTTTCTATCAAAATTTTGTTGGGATCTACGAGCAAAGTTTTGACCATACGGAGCTGCCGAAGCAACTGGTAAACCTTCTTTCACCTTAGAGTTACCCATGGTTATGTGTGGGTGCGCAGTTACGTATTGGCAACAGAAATCTTCCATTTCTTTTATTGTTTTAGGTTTACGTTCATGAAGGAAAGCAAGGAAAGACTCATTGACAGACGACATGACTTTGTCTCTAAGTATTAAGTCCATAAGTCCTTCATAAGTTTTTTCCGTCTTAGATAGTTCAACCCATCGTGAGAAAGTAATGCGTATTCTTGCAATAAACTCGGAGAATTCAACTCCATTTTCAGGTAACATGTTTTTAAATTGTAGACGATAGCCGTCTTCGTTAAGCTGATATTTCTTTAACAAAGCGGCCCTGACAACCTCATAATTGCTCTTGTCAGGTTCATCCACCATATTTAATATACTTAGAGCTTTACCTGTCAGTATCCCTGATAACTGATAAACATATTTTGCTTTGTCTATGTTATGAGCTGTACATGCTTGTTCAAATCTGTCCAGATAGAACATTATGTCATCACTGGAAGGACTAAATGTTGGTAACTTAATCTTAAAAGTATCATTATTAGCCTTCCCAGAAGATGAACCCTTGTTTGAATCATTACCATTACTCATGCTCGTCAATTTCAATTTCTCCAACTCTAAAGCTAAGAGTTTTTCTTCATGTTCCATTTTTGCTTTCCTCTCATCAGACTCTCTTTGTAACTTCCTTTCTTCAGCTTGAGCCTGCATTTGAAGTCTTTCATTTTCAGCTTCTTTTTCAAGTCTTTTATTCTCAGCCTCTAGCTGTAGCTTTCTTTCCTCAGCTTCTGATTCCCTTTTTTGTTTTTTCCATTTCCATTTGGAATCTCTTTTCATCCACCTGCATCTGCAGTTTCTTTTGTTCAGCTTCCATATGCAGTTTCTTTTGTTCAGCTTCCATTGCTTTATCATATCGAGCAGTTGCAAATTCTTCTAACTTATCACCAGTCTTCCCAAGCAATTTACCCTGCTCAATAAAGTGCTCAAATGTAGACATGTTGTCTAACATATGAGTCCAAAACCTGAAATAATTAACTAATTTATTTCAAACCTAAGTGTAACAAGTCTTAATTAAGCACTTGTATATTCACATCACATTATATTATCCCAGTCTCTGTGGGAAACAAGTCTCCAATCAAAGAACTTGTATATGAAATATCAGCACTCAAATCTTGATCATAAGTGCACTTCTCATTCAATAGTGCACGACACTATTCATCATTCATTTATCATCAGTATAGTAGTAACAGTGCATTAGCATAGCCCATTAACTAATTACTATAACTGTAAACAATGACTATGTAAACACATGCAGAATGTAAACATTGAAAATGTAAACAATACAAACAATGTAAACAATAACAATGTAAACAATAACAAAGATCAGCAACAATACAAAAACTTTCGCAGAAATCAACTAAAAATAAAGCAGAAATTAATGAAATATCACAAAAAATGTGACGATATCTGCGCTATAATTAAACAAAATACATGACACCACAGTGTATAAACAAAAATGTTGTATGAAACTAAATTATAGACAAGAGTAGGCTAACAAATACAAACAAATCACAACAAAACTAAAGAATGCGAAATAATAACGACAACAATATTAAAACATGTCATCACAACTAACATAAATAGCAACAGAAGTCGCTTAGCAAATTCCAGTATCGGAAATTTGCAAACCCTACAGAAAACGCTCACAATAGACGACCTCTATGACGTGGCATAATCTAACGGAGACACCACCCAACCGAGAACCCGCTGAAATATAAACATATAAATATACAAATAACATATAGACATATAATATATAGAATGAGATGATACACAGAAGACTCAGCAGAAGTATAAGGGCACAGTTTACATACAAACAGGCCACTTAACTTAAAGGCTTCCAATCGTAGAACAGCAGAAAAAACGGATGTCAATCAACGTCCTAAAGAGCGAAGCTCCAACGATGATGGCACATCTGAACTGCTTCCACTGCTAACACGATGGTACAAGAGCTTCTGAAATACTGTGTGTTGAGTTGTTTCGGCACTTGACCTTCTAATCCAAAAGTAAGTTGATGGAAATCGGTACTTGGCCTTCTTCAGAAAACAACCCGCTTCAACCGGCACTTGACCTTCTCAAAAAACGACAGCACTGGAACCTTGACAGCAGCAACTTGCTTGACTTGCGTAAAAGATAACAGCAGTCCGAGTTATCCGGCAACATGTAACAACGCCGGGTACTGTCAAATTCTTGTTTCCGTCAAAAAGTTGAAATTTTGACTTTTACCGGGCAACGCCGAGTACTTTGAAAATTTTGAAGATGTTGACTGTATTGAAGAATGTTAATTTCTTGAAGGATGCTGATGAATTCTTGTTGAAAATGAAGTGGGTAAGGGACCCCGTGTTTGCTAGTACCAGAATCAAACCAGCTTATGGCCACCAAATGATGCGTGATGCCATATGATGATGGATGGCATCCGCATGTCTGGTTTTGTGTAGTGTGTAGATGTGTTCAGTCAAAACAATGTTCATGCAACAATAACAGGGCAATCCACATAGGACGTCAGTAAACTCACGACGTATAAAGTCAATGAGTCTTGAAACAGCCGTTGACGTTTTTCTTCATTATTTATTGTGGACGCCACAGTGACAAAATGGTTACGCAAATGTGTAGGCACATCAAACAGTCATTATCACAGCAACATTCAATACAGCAATAAACGGTAGACAGCATTACAATGATGAGTCAGATGCATGTTATATTTCATAGTGCTGTAAATGTAGTCAGGTGAAAAACTCCATCCCTTTCTATAACAGCCAGGAGATAACCAGATGTATGAGATCAGTTCACTCTCCTTAGTTTGACTTCAGCAAGACAGACACGTCTGCCGAAGTATAAATAATGTCCTCAAAAATATCCTCTAGATAATAAAGGTTTTCTAAACCTAGTTCATTTAACAAAGTAGCAAGTAATGGTCCTTGGAACCTGCATCAACCGATGCAGTACAATGCAGCGACATGTGAGCTGGGAAAGAACATCTCGTGACGACGACTTTCGGAGACAGGCTATGAATCGAAATCGCTCACGACCCAAAATCGATAGAGTTAATGAAAAAGTCAATTTACCTTGCTTTCATGAAATACACAGAAATATCACGCCTCCCGACATGTGGGAAAACACTAGAGGTATTATCTCGACTAAACGAAATATCCATAAGAGGACTACACATCCCTGACAGAACAAAAGAAAGCGGAGATCCCCTCTTCAACGAGGCATCTCTTTCGCCATTCCAAATCGCTCACCCCCACTAGTGGTGGGCGGAAACCGATCGACAAACAACAAGACAAGTCATGCGCAGTCCAGCGCAAAAATGAATACAGCTCAAAAGTTAACTGCATTCGATACCAACGCGAGAAGACAAATGCTTACCGAGAAAAGTGACTATAACTTTCAAGCAGTTGTTGCCCTTGCGTTATAAAATAGATATTGAAATAAAACGATGTTGCGAGAATTTATCACGCAACAGTATACTGTCTGATCAACAAATTTCTGTTGTAGAGATAGGCTGGACTACAGTATCTTCTAAATCCAGGGACAGACTCTACCTTTCACCATTTCACTCTTGAAAAATCTATTCTCTTTACCGTATCTCTCACTGAGTTACCACCTGTTCTAGTTCTATTCAGACGGGACCAAAATCGATCTTAAATACCTATCAAAATCTACGACAGCCTCATAACAGCTGTAATGAGGTGGACAGAATATTGTAAAGAATTATATAACTGTAAACTCGACACTGACTATAGCATATTAAACAACATTAAGTGCGAAAAATGGAACTCGGAAATGCAGCAATATTACGGGAAGAAGTGGAAGAGGCTATATGTTCGATGAAAGGAGGGAAGTCACCGGGTGTGGATAATATCCCAGCAGAGCTCTTGAAATATGGAGGACCAGATATAGTAAAAATCATGACAACAATTTGCCAGAAGATATGGAGAACAAAAAAATGGCCAAAACAGTGGACGCAGTCATTAGTAATACCGCTTCCAGAGAAAGGAAATCTAAAAATGTGCAAGAACTACAGAACCTTTAGCCTTATTAGTCATCCAAGTAAAGTGATGTTAAGGATACTTTTGAACAGAATAAAACAGAAATCAGAAGAAATCTTATCCGAGTAACAGGCTGGCTTTAGACCAAAAAGGAGTACCTCAGAACAAATCTTTAATATTAGATTACTGATCGAAAAACATCTCCAGCATCAACACGATTTATACTGTCAGAACAACAATCTATAGATGCTGTTGGATTTAACCCTATTTGTACCGTGGATTTAACTCACGGCTCATTGTCTACAAAGTAGTACCACAGCACACAATAGCTGACATGAGTAATACAATAACGCCTCAAATACAGTAATATCCCTTTAATGAGAAGTACACAAAGCAATCACTATGCATGAACTGCAATACATAAAATAATGAATACATAAGCCAACTTACTTGCGATAACAATACCAACTCTCCCAATAGCACAAAGGCACAGCACAATGCCCTGAAAACTGCCACATATCCTGGCGAACACTGTAATTCGTTATGAGAACCAAAATGGTTACCGACATAAACTCATCAGTGAAGGCACTGAACTATCGCTCAGAGGCGGCACCTGATACTAGGTTAGAGCAATACACAATAGCAACCAACGTATCACAATTAATAATCAGGAAGGGAATAAACACTAGAACTTTCTAAGCTCAATCTAGCACCCATCAAATATTCCTGCACATATGAAAATCGGCAAGCACTGAACAACAATTGGCATCCAAATAATTCCCCAGCAAAACTGCTGACAAAAACCATCTACGACCTCATCGGCCGGCGGACATCGCAAGAATCCCCTTTTGCGCCAAAAGGTCCCTTCTGGCTTTCCTTCTAATCGAAAACTAACCGAGCAGGTTTTAAAGGATGAATAGCAGTGTTACCACTCTACAGGGTAACCAGTATAGACTTAGTGAAAGTCTATCCTGTGACATCCACCCCCCTCCCCCCTTAAGAAAGAAAACGAAGTTTTCTTCCACCGGAGGAGTCACGCCCATCCCCCCTTTGGAGTATGGACGAACAAATGCCGAGATAGCACCTCCTCATGCAAATAAAAAATGCCAGAGTTGTGCCATACCCTCATCGTAGATGCCTTTTCATTTACTAGACTCAATACAAAGAAATATGTACCAATCTACCCCAGGTACTGACAGTCGTGAAAAATAACAACGACTGACTAATCCTGGAGTAACCTACACATAATGCATGTTCCAATAACTACTTCCTTCAGATGTACCTTTCATACAGACTATAACTGTCCAATTATTTCACAACCTGGACAAGACGTCTGCTACCACATTGTATACACCCTGAATTGGTAAAATCGTAAAGTTAAATTGCTGTAGCAATAATGCCCAGCGTGTCAATTTAGCACTGGTAGATTTTGCCGACTGCAAAAAATAGCAGTGGTTTGTGATCTGTTTGGAGGAAAAAATGCGCCCCCAACAGATACCGTGCCAACTTTGACACCGCCCAGATAATCGCAAGACACTCCCTTTCGATTGTAGAGTATCTAGTTTCAGCTGGCAACAGCTTCCTACTGATATACAACACTGGATGAAGCGACCCATCATGCTCCTGCATCAGGCAGGCCCAAATACCTACCGATGACGCATCAGTGTGCAGTATCAGTGGTCTGCGAAGATCTGGTAATCTCAAGATGGGTTTTCCAGAAAATAGTTTTTTTAATCTTGTCCAATGCATCTTTGCATTCATCATCCCATTTTATTTTGTTGGGTTTCCCTTTTTTGGTGAGTGCCGTAAGCGGCCCAGCCACCGAAGAGAAATCTGGGATGAATTTATTATAGAAGTTGATTAAACCTAATAAACTCTTTACCTGCCTCTTAGTCTTCGGCGTTTGCAACTGCAATATTTTCGAAACCGTGCCATCCTCAGGTTTCAAGATGTCATGGCCCACTACATGGCCTAGGAAGCTCAGCTCCGCATATCCAATGTACACTTTGCTCGGGCGAGCGGTGAGTCCATGTGCCTTCAGGCACTTCAAGACGGCAAACAGCCCATCCACATGCTGCTCCCATGTTTTGTGGAAAATGCAAATATCGTCGATGTATGTAATAGCATCGTCTCTGTGGCCTAGTAGCTTCCTCATCATTCTTACAAAGGTGGCGGGTGCATTTACTAACCCGAAACACATGTAATTAAATTGAAATAAACCTCTTGGAGTCGCAAACGCCGTAAGAGGTTTTGCAGCCTCGGCCAATGGCACCTGCCAGTATCCTCTCGCTAAATCCAGTTTTGTAAAAAATCTAGCATGGGAAAGTTTGGTCAGAAGCTCTTCCTGGTTGGGCATGGGCTCCGCGTCGACTACCGTTACACTATTAAGCTTCCGGAAATCAATACACACTCTGAGGGCCCCACTCTTCTTCTTAACCACAACCATGGGGAAAGAATATGGGGATTCTGAGGGAGCGATGATATTTAACCGAGCCATTTCGTCAATCTCCTTCTCGATTGCCGCTTTATAATGAAGTGGTAGAGGGTAAGGCTTAACTCTGATAGGCTGGTTATCAGTTAAAGCTATCTCGTGAACTATTAAGTCTGTTTTACCCGGCAAATCCGTAAGTACGTCATCGAAATCCCTCAGTATAGCATCAATCTGAGCCCTCTGACTATCGGTTAAATCTGGACACACCGACACGTCGGTCCAAGATTCGGAAGGAGTTATCGGCACCAGAGACAGCTGTAAGTTGCCATCATCACAACTGTCTTCGGCGCTATCTATTACCACCGCCGCCGCTACTTCCGACCGTCGCGTACCCACGGCCTCAACAACCGAGGACAGCTCGTGAGGACGCTCCACGTACGGTTTGAGCATGTTCACGTGGAACACCTTCTCCTTCTTCCTAACCTCTACGACGTAGTCGACGTCGGTTACCTTCTTATAAATCCGGAATGGCCCTTGCCAGGAGATGCTCAACCTATCTTCTTTTGTAGGCAAAAGCAGCCACACTTCATCCTCTGGTTGAAATGATATGAGTTTAGTACCTCGGTTTGCATACCGGCGGTACTGAATACCCGCATGAGTCAAGTTTTCCGGCGCTAATGCACAGGACTTAATTATCCTCTCGCGTAGATGTACGACATATCCATACGCGGACACTGCCGCTCCGTCTACGTGTTTACCTACCAGCCAGTCCTTAAGTACGTGCATTGGACCCTAGGGTTTGCCCCATACAGCAATTCGAATGGCGAGAAGCCCGTACTCTGATGCGGGGCTTCCCTGTAGACAAACAACACCGCTGGAAGGTACCTATCCCAATCATGAGGGAATTCGGCCGTCACCTTCGCCAGCATATGTTTTAATGCGCCGTTAAGGCGTTCACAAACCCCATTCGCCTGCGGATGGTAGGGAGAGGTGAAAGACTGGGAAATTCCCAGTAATCTAGTTACTTCAGACATTTCATGGGAAATAAATTGCGTCCCCCTGTCAGAAAGTATACACTCTGGAAACCCGAAGCGACTGTATAACAGCTGAAGTGCTTCCGCCACTGCCTGCGAGGTAATAGATCGCATAGGCACTGCCTCTGGCCACCTGGTACACAAGTCTACCATTGTAAGAATGTACCGAAATCCTCTGTCGGACGTCACGGACAATGGGCCTATGATATCAACTGCAACCTTCTGAAACGGGCGAAGTGCTAAGTCTACTGTCTGGACCGAAGCCTTTGGCGACCGACCCTTGTGAGACATCTTTTGACACACAACACACGACCTACAGTATGCCTTGATGTCTTTATTGAGTGCTGGCCAGTAAAATTGGGAGAGAACCCTGTTTCGAGTCCTAGCCACTCCCATATGACCAGCAAAAGGAGAGTCATGCGCTAACTCCAGCACCTTCGCTCTCCATTGGCTTGGCACCACCACTTGGCGTATAAGTTGCTGTTGTTTCTCAAAGCACCTAGTTAGGATCTGGTCCTTATATTCAAACCAGTACCGTGCTGTTTTGGTCTGTTTAACTTCTTTTGTTTTCACTAACTCTACCAGCTTCATCAGCGTCCTGTCCGTTTTCTGCCCCTCTGCAAAATCCCCGACCGAAACGTCTCGCACACCTACCACCTCATCTACCGTCGATGGCACATGAGGAGCCTCGGTACTATCATTCTTCTCTTGTAGTTTCACTTGCGCTCTAGTTAGCACTGCATTAGCTAATACACCCCTATTATTTACCCATTCGCGTACCTCTTCCGGTGTGCAATTTCGAACTCCTTGCACGTTACCAATAATTAAGTCTGCGACTGGTTTGTTCATTACACACGCATGTACCTTTCCTGACAAGAAGGGGGTGTCTATGTCCACAATGGCTATGGGGTAATATTCTACATTACCCCCAAAGGTGATGCATCTGACTGTCTTATCCGTCAGGCATGACTCGTCGATGCAGGCGCGACGTACCCCTATGGTAGTACACCCCGTGTCCCTAAGTACGGACACCTGTTTCGACTGCACCGACCCTGTACAAAGTTCGAGTTTTCCACCTTCGTCCAGGGACGATAAGCAAGGTAAAGTGTGCTCACAAATCAACAATGGTTTCCCATCTGGTACAAACAACTGTCTGCACCCCTCACAGTCTTCATTATTGTTAGTGTCTAGCACACATGCCACATTCGCCTTCTCTGGCTTAGACTTACACTCAGTGGCTACATGACCTTTGACCTCACATAATTGGCAAATACTCTCTTTCCTCTCCTTGCACGGACTATGTCTCGGAGAGGAACGCGTATCGGAGTCCGAACCTCGACCATCCGACGATCCGCTTCTATGTTTTGGCCACTTGTCCCTATAAAATGATTTGCCCTTATCTTTCGAGTCTCGGAAACGAACTTGCTTTCGCCCTTGGAAATTCTCTCCATCACTGTCACTTCCATACTGTCTATTATGCCAACGGTTCTGAAACTGTCGCTGTGATCTAAAGTTTCTGTATCTATCTCTATTTGATTGATACGGACGGGGTGACCTATCAAATCTCCAACTACTGGACCTATCGGCACTACTTATTCGGCGTTGCCATGGCTGACGTTATACTTTGCCGACCCCGGCAACTAACGTGTCAGACAGACCCGACTTCTGAATGGATTTGCCCGGATGGGCCAGGACATAATGGTGCCCCAACTGGGCCATGGACTCAATGTCCTTTGGTTGACGTTCCTGGAAGAACGCCACCAATTCACTGGAACATGAGGACAAAACTTTGTCCCGTAGCACCAAGTCCAGCAAGCCATTATAATCCTTAGGAATACCTTCCATTTCGATCCATCTATTCAGCAGAAGTTTTATCTTCGAGATAAAATCCTCGAAGTCTTGGTCTGAACTAGGCATCGCGTTTCTAAAACGCGTCCGGTAGCCGTCAGCAGTCAGATGGAACCTCCGGAGCAATCTCTCCTTCACTTTATCATAATCGGCTCTTTCCTCCACAGGGAGGCTATAAAAAGTCTCCATCGCGGGCCCCACTAGCAGTGTCGATAAAAGAGATGGCCACTGATCCCTATCAGCATTATAGGCCACACATTCGGCCACAAATCTTTCTAAGAAGAAATCTAAAGGGTCTATTTTCTCATTAAAATTTGGTAGCCGCAGCCTAAAAGGACGATGAGCCCCACCAGAAGTTGAGTTCTGCCCACTCGCACCCACTTCTAACTTCTTTAATTGTATTTCTTTATCCATCATTTTCTCTTCCAACGCTATTCTCATTCTCTCCTTCTCCAACTGTAACTCTCTATCTTCTCTCATCATCTTTTCTTGTAATTCTCTCTCTTCTTTCATCTTCTTTTCTTGCAATTCGAATTCTCTCCGTTTCCACTCACTTTCTTCTTTCATCTTCTTTTCTTGCAATTCTCTCTCTTCTGTCATCTTCTTTTCTTGCAATTCAAATTCTCTCTGTTTCCACTCACTTTCTTCTTTCATCTTCTTTTCTTGCAATTCTCTCTCTTCTGTCATCTTCTTTTCTTGCACTTCGAATTCTCTTCTTTTTAGCTCTAGCTCTTCAGCTCGAGCATCTCTTAGAGCATTTTGTTTATCAATTCTCTCCCTCTCTTCCTTCTCTTTCAAAGCTTTTTGATTCTCCACTGAATTGAATTCTGCCTTAGCAAACTCCACCAATTCTTTTCCTGTGTACCCGGCTGCTTGGCCCATCCGCGTATAAGTATCAATGTCCATGTTGTCACTCAAAATGCTTAGTATTATTTCTTACAATAGATTTACTATGAAATCACTCAGTTGTATGTACTGTAAACTCTTCACCTATATCAGTAGATAACTGTCTGGTTACAATGGTGCAGTAAATATAATAAATAAAAATATCACTTCTCAATATGCATATATCTATATATTTGCGTGTAAGTATATGTCACCTCACCTCTTAGTGTAAATATATTATCAATCTTTACCTCTTATAATATAAATAAAGTCACACTTAGCCTCTTGGCTATGTTATCACCACTTATGCAAAAATTAGGTCTTTTGACCCCTTATTCTATAGTCAGTAGCTGTCTAATACCAACTTCCTGATACCTTGAAAACAATGTATCTACTTACGATAATAAATAGTTGTATCATCACAACTTTCTGAAACCTTGACAATACTGTAACCCTGGTTCAAAATAGGTATTACTTCCACAATTCTCTACTGGCACCACACTGGTGCTATGAACCAATACCACTCCTCTTATTATTACACTCAATACTCTCTGTTACGCAAGTACTATCTGTAGCAAATGAACACAAATGAGGACTACACAGATTAAGGAAACACCCACATCACACCACGAAAACAAAATTCCAGTCACGAGGAACCGGACGATAGAACACAAAGAGCAGAGATAGATTAATATCTACAATGCGTGACTGAGCACGAACGAAAACAAGGGATACCTGTAAACGTATTTACAAGATAGTAAGATAGAACAAGAGAAAACACCATTTAAACAGAACACAAGAAATACTAAATATACACGACAATATAACTACACACTTCACAACTACAGCTAACACCAACAGGGCTCTGGAATGTTATGCAGGGCAGCCACAGGAAATTCGTCTGCCAGACTCCACCACAGAACAAATACAGCCACCACCTAATAGAATTGGTCTAATCCAATCTTTTCCTACGAAAGGCCAAAACTGGATTACTCTCACACACAAATACACAATAACACCAAACACACAATGAAAACCACAATCAACAATGAGGTGCTAGAAGCCAACTCTTGCACCAAGCACTGTCTTCCCTTCAGTAATAATAACCTAAGCAAAGTATCAATACAATTATATTATAATGTATCAAAATATAACATACAATAACTCCACACTACAAAGAATACAGAGCAAAATCAAATTAACCAACAATGAACATACAATCAAACAAACTAAGTCATACTGATACAATGAGAAAAGACAAAACAAAAGGAAAGAAAACAACAACAAATTAAGAAGCAGATAAAGAAAACAGCACTATATTATACAACACATCAAAGTAACTGAAAAATAGAATCAGTAAGAAAGGCAGCCAAGAAGATTAAATACTCAGAAAAACAAGAAAATTTCAATATATGACATAATACATAAACATACAAACAGTAACTTAACTGAAGCTCCAACGGCGCCTGAGTAAGCAGAATCCTCCGCAATGACGAAGATGATGAACAGAACAAACAAGACTCCACACTTGAAAATACGTGATCCAAACGAATATAGTCCAGGAATAAGTACACTGTCAAGACTAAGTGCCACGGTGCTAACACAGCACTGTCTATATTATCACAGAAAATGTGTACTATTTCACAGTTCAGCTACACAGCTTGACTACACAGTCTTCTGTAAGTCAGCAGGGCACCAGCACAAACAGATTCACCCCTGATTGGGCCCTTCTGGGTTGACAGCGTCGGCCTAGGAAGGTCACGTCAGAGCAATTTTACAGGCGTCGCTTTAGGCAGGTCACGTCAAAGCTTATTCACCCCTTGGTGGGCCCATCTGGGTAGTATTATGATGACATCACTTTGCAGGAACACTGGTCTATACCGACAAAATCTCCCTCCTGATGACACCACAGTCTATCACTCGGGCCCTGAGCACACCAATATTGACAAAATCTCCCTCCTGATGACACCACAGTCTATCACTCGGGCCCAACTACACTAAAGAAAATAGCCAAACTGGTTTCCTCTACATCCTACATAACCCCACTAACAACACCTGTCACTTCGCTGCTCCGGCTGGATCACTGTCGCCAACAAGCAAAAAGACTCAGAAATGTGTCAAACTGACTCGTTTGACACACGCTGTAACAATACCTTAACACTTCAACAACTGTAAACAACACTGCAACAGTACCCTAACAAAGAACTTGAAACTTAACTACACATTATTCAACCTGCGATAAACTGAAACCGTACAGAAAATAGCCATAGCGAACTGCGATGCTACAAGTAGGTCAGCGCTTGAGAACGAAATCAGGTCACACGACCGTAAACAATACCGTAGAAACTAACATACGCACTATCCTTTCACTGGACACTGAGAAAAAAAAAAAAACGAAAACAACTCACACCCGTGAGTTTAGGAAAATATGAAGGCGCCAACACAGTGGCGTTATTAGCCTTCTAACACTGTGTGTGTACAAAATTTAATGGCAATAATCATACTGGGTCAAAACGTCAGCTCGCTGGGAATTAACGCTATAATATACAGGCCTCATGACCCAAAGAATCGTCCGCAATAAATATTATCAAAACATCGGCCCCATGGCCACTAACTGACCGGACAAAAGCCACTCAGTTGTCAGAACAACAATCTATAGATGCTGTTGGATTTAACCCTATTTGTACCGTGGATTTAACTCACGGCTCATTGTCTACAAAGTAGTACCACAGCACACAATAGCTGACATGAGTAATACAATAACGCCTCAAATACAGTAATATCCCTTTAATGAGAAGTACACACAGCAATCACTATGCATGAACTGCAATACATAATATAATGAATACATAAGCCAACTTACTTGCGATAACAATACCAACTCTCCCAATAGCACAAAGGCACAGCACAATGCCCTGAAAACTGCCACATATCCTGGCGAACACTGTAATTCGTTATGAGAACCAAAATGGTTACCGACATAAACTCATCAGTGAAGGCACTGAACTATCGCTCAGAGGCGGCACCTGATACTAGGTTAGAGCAATACACAATAGCAACCAACGTATCACAATTAATAATCAGGAAGGGAATAAACACTAGAACTTTCTAAGCTCAATCTAGCACCCATCAAATATTCCTGCACATATGAAAATCGGCAAGCACTGAACAACAATTGGCATCCAAATAATTCCCCAGCAAAACTGCTGACAAAAACCATCTACGACCTCATCGGCCGGCGGACATCGCAAGAATCCCCTTTTGCGCCAAAAGGTCCCTTCCGGCTTTCCTTCTAATCGAAAACTAACCGAGCAGGTTTTAAAGGATGAATAGCAGTGTTACCACTCTACAGGGTGTGACGTACGTCTAGTTTGACAAGCGAATTCTCCCTGATATGATGGATGATTTAAAGGTACTTTTAGCTTTTCATAACATTAGAACCCCTGAACATTTGTTGTAACTTTTCGTTTGCCAGAACTCATTCCACCGGGACTCATTTAGTATGCGGCACGAGATCAAAGAGACAGACTGAAGGATTTCAGGGGAGACTATCGGCGTTATCAAAGACAGTAGTGGTCCCTGATACGAGACGCAGTTGCTTGCCGCTAATTTCGCGTCTCGGTTTCAATCGCAGAACCGAGCGAACGGGGAAGCCGAAACGGGCAGCAGCGAGCGGATAGGAAGACCAGGGGGCGGCTTCTTCCCTTGATTTGGCGGTCAGATCCCCAAAAGTTCGTGAGATCAAATAAGCTGTCAAGTTTATCATGTCCCACTCAACTTACATTCCATTTTAGCTAAATAGACCATGAAGACTAGACACGTTATCACTCGCTGGCCAGACCTTTACAGAAGCACTAGCTTTATTGAAATCTTGTTATAGATTTTCCCCTGGATTTTATATATATATTTGCAGTGATTTCTATTCTGTGCAAAGCGGTAATATATATTGTGTAAAGTGATCAGTGGTCTAGTTCAGTCATTCTATTTCAATGGAGTTTGTGTTAATTTAAATCTATTAAATTAAACCATCTCAATAGTTCCAGTTGTAAATATAATGATCTATCTATTATATTATTTCAAAAGATAATAGATGCTTAAATTAACTTTTAAAGTCGCGAAGGAATTTATAATTAATAAATTCAGTTAAGTCCTAGTTTTATAGATGTGTGTTTTAACCACTAGAATTCGCGCAGTGTTTATTAAATACATAATTAAATACTCGAGTGTATTATAGGCTTAACGGGAAATTTATCGCGCTTGATTTTCGGTATGTTACATGTCTTTTTTCTTTCACACAGAGTGATCGTAACCTGCGGTCCCAGCTAAATAAAGAAAGAAATAAAGAAATCATCCTATAAACTTCCAGTCATATTGAAGAAACATTTCTTTTAAAATATAATCTTGTGGCGGTCCTTGCGACCTAGCTGTCAGAATTAAATGAAATAAAGCCCACCCAAGAACATTTTAAAGAATAATCATCAAATTACCCTTACAAACCTGTAAGATAAACTGGAAGGTAATCATCGCCAGTAGCGATATCATATTTACTGTTTACTGTGAGAGAGTACATATTTTCCTGACTGTGACTGAGCCTAGTTTTTTTCCTCAATTGGATTTAATAAAACTATCATCACGCATTGAAGGAATTTTACCATAGCGGAGGATTAAAAGAGACCACTTCATTTTCACCCCTGTGCCGAACTGTGTTAGTGCCATCCCATAGACTCCTTTTTATATATATATAATAAAAACACGAGAACTCTTAGTCTTCAAGTCTTGCGATAAGTGAGAATATTTGTTACCAACAAACCCTCGCAAACATCTGGGGCGGGACATCGAAGGACTAGACAGTTCATATGTCGAAAGAGTACTTGCTGTTTTTATATACTTTTATGGATCGTCTGAGGCTGCATTCGGTAAGTGTGTGAGTATATGAGTGTGGATCCTCACGCGTGTGTATGAATGACAGGAAATTTAATCGTTTTCTTTTGTAAACCTGTTGTTAACTTTCTTGCCTAGTAATATAATTTTTCTGTATTCCCTGCATTGTTCCTTTAAGGGGGAGTTGCTAATTGGTTAACTCTGTTTAAAAACCCCCTCCTTTCCATTTGCTTAGTAAAGGGAAGAACAGCTGGGGAGAACATGTTTTTTTCTATCACCTATACCTAACGTTGTAACCCCTCTTTCAGAGTAATTAACTTCACTGTTAGGTTAACGTACCTATGTTCCTGATATTATCTATCTCTGGACTGGGTTTATCTTTGTCTAATAAGCGGGAAGGGCTTAGTCGATACCAATCTTCTTCACCCCTCCCAAATTTGTTATTTGCATTTGTGTACTTATGATAATTTATGTAATACCTGATATTTGTTAGTGATTGATGTTTAAAGTGAATAAAATCACATAAACTCATTTAGTGCGGTGTTGGATATACCCAAAGCCCAACATTTTCCCCTATTCGTTTAATATAGTTTGTATCTACATCGTCTGTGTGTGTGAAAAAACACCAAATCGGTGTGCGCGCAGATGCGAGTCTGGAAAACTGGCAAATAATTGTTTGACCAGGAGAGCGGAAGAGAAGATTGAGAGAAGCGATTTGTCGTAAATAAGTCTGTCTTTACTCTCCTCCAGCACGCTGTGAAGCAACTATTTAATATCTACATTTTCTATCACTGAGCTTTCCATCATCATTTTCCACTCTAAACCGGACCACTATTTCTAAGACTCTTTTCTCTCAAAATAAATTTACGACAATATTTGGCTGGCTCGCAGGGATTATTTTGAGATACATTTGATGCACACATATTTGTGGGCTGGTTCTGGGATCTTGAGCTACATTTGAGGCAATCGCATAGCCGGGTTAAAGATATTTTGAGTCTGATTTAGTCTGGGTCTAACTAGGTAGAGTGTGAATGATTTGTCTTGTGAATTAGGGAAATAAATAAATAATTACACCCCTAGACAAACGTTCTTTAAGCATTTGGGTTGTCCACACAGCATATTTACAGGTTGTTTTCTCTCCACAGCAGTAGAAAGTACAGATAAACAAAAATATTTGCTATTTTAATTATCCTCTGGCGGAGATAATTCAATTTCTTTCTTTATAAGAGTTGCTGGGATTGCGTGATTGTTTTACAGTCACTAAGGTTTTTGAAGTTAAAAAGAGTTGAGCTTAGCTAAAGACGGATTGTTCTGATTTTTAAAAAATTAAGTTAACAACGTCTCATCTTAATAATTGACTTTAGGGACGGAGTTTGTTGTCAGAGATTTAAAATTTAGGGAAAAAAAAAATATATATATATATTTTTTCCTTTTAATTTAAATTTTTCTCTACTGTTAGTAAAAGTAGATTCTTTTCCAGTGTAACTTACCATTTAGTGGCATAGTCGCTTGCGTTTAGAGCCTTAATTGCCAGATAATAGCAGCGATAAGTTTGCACAGTACAGGTAGGAGGTAACTCAAGTAAATTTTTTTTACTTTGGTTTTTTTCGTAGAGGCTTTGAGTTTTCCCCTTCTTGTTCCATCTTACTATTCTCTAGTCTTAGAAGCATCCAGTTCTTTGACAATGGCAGAGAGAATTAGGATAAGATCCCTTTTGAGGCAAGAGGCCAAGGACTCAGGACTAGACACAGAAGCTGCGAATCTGTTTATCAACCAGGAACTTCAAAGGTATGACGCGGAGGAAGAGAGGGCAGAAGCTAGGAAGAAAGAAGCGGACGATCGTCAATTGGAGCAGAAGAAAATTGAGGCAGAGATGGACGCCCGCAGGGAAAGAGAGAAGGAGAGACAACGCGAAGAGAGAGACAAGGAAAGACAGCATGAATTAGCGCTCAAGGCTTTAGAGAGTCGGAGTGCCTCTACTTCAAATAATGGAGAGCCGTCTTCGCCCCAGTCTCAAACAATGGATCTCTCCAGCACTCAGTCTGCCCAATTAACTGCTATGTCGTTTTCTTTAGAATCTTTTCCTAGCCCTAACGAAAAAATTGACAGCTACCTAGAAAAATTCGAGAGACTCGCGAATCTTTATGGGTTAGAGAGTACCCGCTGGGCGCTCAAACTTTCAACGTCACTGAAAGGCAATGCTTATGACGTGTACACACAGCTGGGACCGAATCAACATGATTATGACCTGTTGAAGAAGGCCTTACTACAGCAGTTTGAGATGACTGCCCGAAAGTTTCTGCAGTTGTTCAGAAACAGCCGAAAAGAGAGCACGGAAACATTTCCCCAGTTCTCTTCACGTCTCACGGGTTATCTGACAAAGTGCATTGAATTATCTGACCTACCTCTTTCATATGAGGGACTCCTCGAACTTGTTCTTGTGGAGCAGATAAAATCCACTTTGTCGAATGAAACTCGTAGATTTTTGGCTGAACAGGGGGCAGTCAGGCTTGAAGACATACTCAATAAAGCCGAACGCTATAGCAATGCAATGGCCGAACTTCCCAGCACTAAACGTAAACCCACCGATGAGCCATCTCGAAAACAGAATCTAGAGCAGGCATCCTATTCTTCCACTTCCTCTCAACATTATAACCAACGAGATAACAATACCCAGAAACCTCCCCAGGAAAAATCGAAATTCTACAAAACCCGATACCCCCCAACAACAATTCTGATCAACCCAACAAGCCTACGTGGCAGCGCGGCCACCAAGGTCAAGGAAAAGGGAAGACCCCTACACCAGGAACGTCTGATCAGGGCAAACAAACCGGTGCAAACCGCATTGGATGTTTGCATACAGCCTCGAAAGGTAGAGTCAATGTCAGTGATTCTCAACCTGAGGGGGACCGACCCTCAACTCGAGGAACTGTAATTTTGAATGGTACCTCAACTACTTGTCTCTTTGACACTGGATTAAGTTTTAGTTGTATTGTTGCTAGACACCTAGTCAAACCAGGTCAGGAGACAGAGGAAACCGTCAAACTTAGTGGAGTTTTCAGGAGTGACGCACCCAGGACGCTTCCTATCGCACTGGTAGAAATACACTCTGACTTTGTCAGAGGAGTTATTAAAGCGGCCATAATGGATGATCCGATCTACCCAGTTATCCTGGGATGTAGATATGTGTTCATTGGGAGACCTAAGGAGCCGATTGTGGCAGCGGTAACCACAAGAGGGCAAGCTAAGAAGGAGAGGGAGCCTGCGCCAAACTTGTTGCCGAATGAACTGAAGGAGGCGCAACAAAAGGACCCTACTCTGGCGTCCTGCTTTAAAAAACTGCCCATGGCTAAGGACCCCAGACACAACGGAGACATCCTTTCTAAGGATGGTGTATTGTATCGTAGAACGGGCAACCCGGACACGGGGAATAACCAGCTCTTAGTACCGACGCAGTACAGAAACCAGATCTTAGAAATGGGGCACTCTCTTCCCTTTAGCGGACATATGGGACAAAACGCCACTATTCAGCGAATAAAAAAAACCACTATTGGTGGCCAGGAATGAACTCTGACATTGTCAGGTATGTGAAATCCTGCGCCCAGTGCCAACGGGTAGCACCCAAGCACTTGACACCCCCAGTACCTATGGGGCAAATGCCAATAGTAGGTACTCCATTTGAACGGGTTGCTGTCGACATTATTGGTCCTCTGGAAAAGACCAAAAGAAGGAACAGGTTCATCCTGACCTTAGTTGACACTTGCACTATGTGGGCCGAAGCCGTACCGCTACCATGCACTAATTCCAAGCATTTCGCAGAAGCCCTTGTGCAAATTTTTACACGGCTGGGATTCCCTCAACAAGTTTTGACGGACAATGGATCCCAATTCCGTAGCCTGTTAATGGAGGAGATCTTCAAGATCTTGAGGGCCAAACATATCCACACAAGTCCCTACCATCCGGCCGGAAATGGGCTCGTGGAACGTTTTAACGGTACCCTCACCATGATGTTACGTAAGCTGGGTCAGGAGAAACCGGAAGACTGGGACCAATATATATCGGCTGCCTTATTCGCCTACCGAGAGGTACCCCAAGCGTCTACGGGTTTTGCGCCAGCTACACTTTTATTTGGCAGACCTATAAAGGGGCCACTAGAAGCCTTACTTCGGTCCCTGACAGACCAGAAGGCTGACGAGACAGTCGTCTCTGCAAGCAAGTATGTATCTGAGCTTAAGGAAAGGCTAAAGCTAGGATGGGATCTAGCTACTACCAACCTTAAGAAAGCCCGCGCTAAAATTACTAAAAGATACAACAAAGCTGCAAAAGAGAGAGAACTACAACCAGGGGAGAAAGTCCTATTGCTACTTCCAACCAGAAGCAATAAACTTCGCATCGGATGGCAAGGACCGTTTACCGTCCTTAAAAAGATCTCACGTACCAACTACAAGATCTCCATCAAAGGAAAGGAGAAGGTCTTCCACATAAATCTGCTAAAGAAATATTTGGAAAGACCGGTACCATCCTCCGAGCATCTCCTGGCTGTCGCCATAGCAACGGAAGACGAGGAAGATGATGATGGTTGCATGGAGTATCCATTGCAACCCACAGAATCCTTTAAAGATGTCAAGTTCGGCGACAATCTCTCACCAGAACAATAAACAGAAACCAGGGCTCTACTAAAACAGTACAGTGCAGTCTTAACGGATGTACCTGGTCGAACAAATCTCATTGAATTTGATATGAAATTAACAAACGAGACCCCTGTTCAAACCAGAGTTTACCCCATCCCGTACGCTAAAGCTGATGCACTTCGCGGAGAAATAGACAAGCTGCGTCAGGCAGGAATTACACTGACTAACAAAAAAAAACTTTTTTTTTCTTTCTCTAACATTTCTATGTTTTTCTGGTCAATTTTAATGCGCTGTTTTTAAATCTGCAAACCGTTTTTCTCTATCAGGTCGGGATCTCTAGAAAAACGCAATTGAAGTTTTTTAACAACGCATACAGTATTACAACATCATTCGTACAAGAAGTATAACAGTTATGTAGGCTTGAATTTCTTTGCAGTCGACTTTCGTCGGTGAATGGCATGTGGTACATCGCGATGAAGCATCCAACAATAATCGGCAAGTATGGTCACACTCCACCGTCCTTGAAAACGTGACTCCATTACGGCGATATCTTGATGGAATCGTTCTCCATGTTCATCGCTGACTTCGCCAAGGTTGTCAGGGAAAAAAGTCAAGATGCGAATCGAGCAAATGGATTTTGAGGGACATGTTACAGCCTATAATTCTGTATGCATCTATGCACTGCTTAACAATATGCAACATAGTCAACAGATTTGTGATTTCCCAGAAAGTTATCGACGATCGATTTGAATGCCATCCATGCGCGAAGTTCACTACCATGTAACAAGTTCTCGAATTGTTTGTCTGCAATAACTTTCCTAATCTGAGGTCCTACAAAGATACCTTCCTTTATCTTTGCATCGCTAACTTGCGGAAACTTTTCTCGAAGATAAGTGAAAGCTTTGCTCGTTTTATCTAACGCTTTTACAAAATTCTTCATGAGCCCCAACTTTATATGTAACAGTGGTAAAATGAAGCTGTCTTTGTTAAATAATGGCTCGTGTATTACATTTTTATACCCGAGCTGCATACGATCCCGGATAGGCCACACCTTTCTTGCATAATGTTCCTGTCTGTTGCGGCTGTCCCATTCACATCGGAAGCAACAAAATTTAGTATACCCAGTCTGCATGCCCGTGAGAATTGCAATGACCTTAGGTCTCCACAAATCCGCCATTGGTAGTCATTGTACTTTATTTTTTCCAAACATATAGCCATATTGTCATAAGTTTCTTTCATATGAACAGAGTAGGCGACTGGAATTGATGAAAATAAATTTCTGTTATGCAATAACACGGCTTTTAGACTAGTCTAGGAAGAATCGATGAAAAATCGCCATTCGTTGACTATGTGCTCATGACCGTTTACATCTTTGCAATAGCAAATGTCATCATCCATCTCAAAGTTTTGAACAAGTTCTCTGTGTCTATGACGAAATTTAGATATCGGAGTATTGGGCGCTAAAAGATTCCATTCTTTGAGTCGCGAACCGAGTAATTCCGCTTGTCCTTTGGTAAGAGCGAGATCACGTATTAGATCTGAAAGTCCTGAATGGTTAATTAAGTAAACACCATCATTCACCAACGGGCTGATCACCCGTTTGCCAGTCACTTCGATTACGGAAACAACAGCAAATGGATTGATTTGCCGTTGCCCTAAAGACGCCAATAGGCGTGATGGGAAACATGGCAAAGAAAACCTATCTGCTGTTGCCCTAAGACGCCACTAGGCGTAATGGCCACTGACTGCGTTGACGGTCGGTGGCTAAGGACGGAAGAAGAAGAATCATTCACCGGTATGTAATCGGAGTCAGAATTAGTTTCTAAAGCAGGTAAACTATCACTTTCTGATGGTTCATTCACGTCCAACGGATTATGTTCTGGTGGTACTTGGATCGGACACGTGATTGGATCATGAGGCACTGGTTTCGAAACCAATTCAATATTTGAATAAACCACAGACTTTCTAGTTTTAAAAGTGAAACCATGGATATTTGTCAAGCAGAAGTAACAATCAGTAGTGTGATTTGTATGTTCACGCCATATTACTGGCACTCCAAAAGGCATCGACTTATGCTTCGGCGATTTTCGTAACCAACCTGCCAATGTATCGAACAAACTGCATTTGGCTTCCAAGATTTATTTGCATCATCAACTTTCGAATCGAAATAAAGTTCATATGCTTTCTTTAGTAATGGTGTAAAGTTTTTCTGGTCAACACGATCGGTAAAATATCCGCACACGTAACAGAACAGATCAGCCGAATTTCTACAACTTCTAGAAGCCATATTTTGCTCAGAATTATTTCAAAATACAGTAACTATTTGAAAAATCGCGTAACATATGACATGCATCTTTTAGCAGTATAAAAAGTAGAATTATGTTGCTTTTTATTAATTTTTAATAAGTTATATAGTAAAAATGAAACGGAGCAAATAACGGTTTCCCAAAAATATATTTATTCACAAATATCTTAAGAACCCGACGTGATAGAGATAAACGGATTTCAGATTTGAAATCAGCGCAAGAAACTGACCTAAGAACACTTATTCTTATATAAGAAAGAAAAATGTTGTTTGTCAGTGTTATCAGTGAGTCTACATCTCCTTACAGCTCGAGTGTAGTGCTGTTGCAGAAGCCCAATAAGGAAGTTCGGCTGTGCATTGATTACAGGTTGCTAAACGCGGTAACGGAATTCCAGCCCGAACCTCTCCAAACTGTTTCTGAGTTGTTCACCAAGCTCAGCAAAGCAAAGATCTTCTCCAAGATTGACCTCAGCAAAGGTTATTATCAAATACCAGTCAAGGAGGAAATTAAACCTTTGTTAGCTTTCAGCACTAGTGAAGGACATTACACATTTAACGTGATGCCGTTCGGTTTGCATAACGCACCAGGAGTGTTCACCAGGATGATGAGGAAGCTTCTACAACCTTTGCAAAGTCCCCATATCCATAATTTCATGGATGACATCTTAATTGCATCGGAAACCTATGAAGAACATATTGCTACGGTTGCTATGCTCCTCAGGAGACTACAGGAAACGGGTCTCACAGCCAGACCTAGCAAATGTCTCATCGGGTTTGAACAGTTAGACTTCCTGGGGCACACTATTTCTCACGGATGCAGTTGGCCTATTAAGAAGAACGTGGAGAAAATAATGGCAGCAAAAAGACCCCGAACGAAGAAAGACGTACGTTCCTTCATATCGCTATGTGCATACTATCAGAAGTACATCCAGAACTTCAACGGACTGACGGCACCTCTGACTGACCTCACAAAGAAAGGTTGTCCTGATAAGGTCATATGGGATCAAAAGTGCGAACACGCGTATAGCACTTTGAAAGGACAGTTGTCTGCATACCCCATTTTGAGGTTGCCTGACCTCAAGAAACCTTTTGTACTGAGAGTCGACGCGTCAGGTCAGGGCATCGGGTCAACACTGCTTCAAGCCGATGACAGTGACCTGAACATGCAATTTCCAGTTGCCTATGGCAGTCGGAAATTAAATAAAGCGGAACGGAACTACAGCGTAGTTGAAAGGGAATGTCTTGCTCTGATTGACGGTATCAGACGCCATCATGAGTTTCTTTATGGTACATCTTTCACGGTGCAAACAGACCACGCTCCGTTAGCATTTCTTGGTGCCAATAAAGAATTTAACGCAAGGATCATGCGTTGGGCGCTTCTTTTAAGCGTTTATTCTTTCAAAGTGGAATATATTCCGGGAAGACAGAATGTCGGGGCTGATTTCCTGAGTAGAAAATGGTCTACAGAGGAAGAAGAGCAAACTGAAGATACCACTCATCCTAAAATCACCAATCAGGCCACCTCCATTGTCAAAAAAATGAAGCATGAAAAATGGTTTTATGTCTAAAAGTGGGGACGATTGTGACGTACGTCTAGTTTGACAAGTGAATTCTCCCTGATATGATGGATGTTTTAAAGGGACTTTTAGCTTTTCATAACATTAGAACCCCTGAATATTTGTTGTAACTTTTCGTTTGCCAGAACTCATTCCACCGGGACTCATTTAGTATGCGGCACGAGATCAAAGAGACAGACTGAGGGATTTCAGGGGAGACACTCGGCGTTATCAAAGACAGTAGTGGTCCCTGATACGAGACGCAGTTGCTTGCCGCTAATTTCGCGTCTCGGTGTCAATCGCAGAACCGAGCGAACGGGGAAGCCGAAACGGGCAGCAGCGAGCGGATACGAAGACCAGGGGGCGGCTTCTACCCTTGATTTGGCGGTCAGATCCCCAAAAGTTCGTGAGATCAAATAAGCTGTCAAGTTTATCATGTCCCACTCAACTTACATTCCATTTTAGCTAAATAGACCATGAAGACTAGACACGTTATCACTCGCTGGCCAGACCTTTACAGAAGCACTAGCTTTATTGAAATCTTGTTATAGATTTTCCCCTGGATTTTATATATATATTTGCAGTGATTTCTATTCTGTGCAAAGCGGTAATATATATTGTGTAAAGTGATCAGTGGTCTAGTTCAGTCATTCTATTTCAATGGATTTTGTGTTAATTTAAATCTATTAAATTAAACCATCTCAATAGTTCCAGTTGTAAATATAATGATCTATCTATTATATTATTTCAAAAGATAATAGATGCTTAAATTAACTTTTAAAGTCGCGAAGGAATTTATAATTAATAAATTCAGTTCTTTTAAAGTCGCGAAGGAATTTATAATTAATAAATTCAGTTAAGTCCTAGTTTTATAGATGTGTGTTTTAACCACTAGAATTCGCGCAGTGTTTATTAAATACATAATTAAATACTCGAGTGTATTATAGGCTTAACGGGAAATTTATCGCGCTTGATTTTTCGGTATGTTACATGTCTTTTTTCTTTCACACAGAGTGATCGTAACCTGCGGTCCCAGCTAAATAAAGAAAGAAATAAAGAAATCATCCTATAAACTTCCAGTCATATTGAAGAAACATTTCTTTTAAAATATAATCTTGTGGCGGTCCTTGCGACCTAGCTGTCAGAATTAAATGAAATAAAGCCCACCCAAGAACATTTTAAAGAATAATCATCAAATTACCCTTACAAACCTGTAAGATAAACTGGAAGGTAATCATCGCCAGTAGCGATATCATATTTACTGTTTACTGTGAGAGAGTACATATTTTCCTGACTGTGACTGAGCCTAGTTTTTTCCTCAATTGGATTTAATAAAACTATCATCACGCATTGAAGGAATTTTACCATAGCGGAGGATTAAAAGAGACCACTTCATTTTCACCCCTGTGCCGAACTGTGTTAGTGCCATCCCATAGACTCCTTTTATATATATATAATAAAAACACGAGAACTCTTAGTCTTCAAGTCTTGCGATAAGTGAGAATATTTGTTACCAACAAACCCTCGCAAACATCTGGGGCGGGACATCGAAGGACTAGACAGTTCATATGTCGAAAGAGTACTTGCTGTTTTTTATATACTTTTATGGATCGTCTGAGGCTGCATTCGGTAAGTGTGTGAGTATATGAGTGTGGATCCTCACGCGTGTGTATGAATGACAGGAAATTTAATCGTTTTCTTTTGTAAACCTGTTGTTAACTTTCTTGCCTAGTAATATAATTTTTCTGTATTCCCTGCATTGTTCCTTTAAGGGGGAGTTGCTAATTGGTTAACTCTGTTTAAAAACCCCCTCCTTTCCATTTGCTTAGTAAAGGGAAGAACAGCTGGGGAGAACAGGTTTTTTTCTATCACCTATACCTAACGTTGTAACCCCTCTTTCAGAGTAATTAACTTCACTGTTAGGTTAACGTACCTATGTTCCTGATATTATATATCTCTGGACTGGGTTTATCTTTGTCTAATAAGCGGGAAGGGCTTAGTCGATACCAATCTTCTTCACCCCTCCCAAATTTGTTATTTGCATTTGTGTACTTATGATAATTTATGTAATACCTGATATTTGTTAGTAATTGATGTTTAAAGTGAATAAAATCACATAAACTCATTTAGTACGGTGTTGGATATACCCAAAGCCCAACATTTTCCCCTATTCGTTTAATATAGTTTGTATCTACATCGTCTGTGTGTGTGAAAAACACCAAATCGGTGTGCGCGCAGATGCGAGTCTGGAAAACTGGCAAATAATTGTTTGACCAGGAGAGCGGAAGAGAAGATTGAGAGAAGCGATTTGTCGTAAATAAGTCTGTCTTTACTCTCCTCCAGCACGCTGTGAAGCAACTATTTAATATCTACATTTTCTATCACTGAGCTTTCCATCATCATTTTCCACTCTAAACCGGACCACTATTTCTAAGACTCTTTTCTCTCAAAATAAATTTACGACACAGGGTAACCAGTATAGACTTAGTGAAAGTCTATCCTGTGACATATACCATAACTTCATCGATTTCACAAAAGCCTTCGATCGAGTCTGGCATGAAGGCTTATAGCAAATAATGAGAAAATTCAATTTTGATACCAACATCATAGATATCATTGAAGCACTATACAAGGACGCAAGCAGTGCTGTTTTTGCAAGCAATGACATTGGAGAATTTTTCAAAACAACTGTAGGAGTTCGCCAGGGATGTATCCTGTCCCCAGTGCTCTTTAATATATATCTAGAACATATTATGCAGGAGGCTCTCTACGATTATAAAACAACCATATCGATTGGAGGCCGACCTCTTTGCAATCTACGTTTTGCTGATGATATCGATCTTATAGCTGGAACAGAATCAGAACTTCAAGAGCTTACCTCTAGACTGGAGAAAGTAACAAGAACGTATGGGATGGAAATTAATATAGAAAAAAGCAAGATATTGGTGAATAGCCATAAGAAACATGTTCCAACCAACATTACGTTAAATGGGCAAACGTTAGAAGAAGTTAACACCATTAAATATCTGGGGTCCACTATATGTAGTGATGGAAGATCAAGTAAAGAAATCAAGACAAGACTTGAGATGGCCTCAGCTGCCGTGACAAGGCTGAATGTGATCTGAAAAAGTAACATCAGTTTTCCTGTGAAGATCAAATTATACAAATCACTTGTATTATCTATTCTCCTGCATGGGTGTGAGGGATGGACACTCACTGCAGATACGGAGCGAAGGATTCAGGCTTTCGAGTATAAATGTTATAGAAGAATTTTGCGCATTTGCTATAAAGAGCACAAAACAAATGTCTATGTTAGAGAGAAAATAAACACCTATGCAGGCCACCAAGAACCACTTTTGTCAGTAGTGAAACGTCGAAAGCTTGCCTGGTTTGGGCATGTAACTCGTCATGACTCCCTTTCGAAAGCGATCCTCCAGGGAACAGTCGAAGGTAAACGGAGAAGAGGAAGGCAAAGAAAATCCTGGTCTGATAACATCAAAGAATGGGCGGGACACGGTTTTTCCACACTTGTACACATTGCTGAGGATAGAGAGCAGTGGAGGACCCTGTCTGCTGATGCTTCCACCATGGCACCCCTACGACCCATGACGGGTTACGGGTTGAGATGATGATGAGTAGCGCTCGACAAAGAAAAAGTGCGTAAAAATTGGTGTGCATGAGCCCTCACCCGATGTTCAAATCATGAATACTTGAAAGTTTTTGTTAAAACCACTTATTATCATGGAACACTCTTTGAAAACAACCCACGCATTTTCCCACGAAATGTTGTCATCAAAGAACTTTTAAATTGAATCTAAAATAACATAATTCTCGCCGTGTGTACGTTGGTCACAGCTGAGGAATGCAACCTGTTGAAAAATTGTATTGTTTCCATTAATTATACTCTCCCGAAAATAGTTACAATCAACAAAGAAAAGCGTTCAAATAACGGTGTTCATGAACAGTTTGATTACACTGTATAATGGAAAGAAACCAAAAACACTCTAAGAATGTACTTCTATCTGCTTATCCGGGAACGGAAACAGCACACTATAATTAAAAACCCATCAAGTTTGACGGGTTATTGCTAGTAATACTAATAAAAGCCCATTCAGTCATAACTGAAATGTGCCACTAAGGGGACAGTCTTCAGCTGCTTATTATCCTGATGTTCCTTTCTGTGTTCTCTCTTCTGCTTGTCGTGAAAGCTTCTTTTCGCCCAATCTGAAGTGGTCCATAGAGAGCATCGCCACTTGGCGCTTCATGCTCCCAGATTGCTGGATTTATGTCCAGTGCTCTCATGTGTGCACATCTTTGAACACCTCAGCTATAAGCAGATTAACAGATACCATAAAAACAGACTGTCAAACTCAACCACCCAAAAAAAATTACCAGCCTCAACGGGCATAAAAAAGATGTAGACTCAATCATCTTAAACAGAATACGTACAATTTTTAGTGGTGGGAGCAGGCACGTATAAAAAAAAAAAAAAAAAAAAAAAAAACCAAACACAATAATCGACAGAGTTCCGTAATTTCTACTTTAAATGCACAACAGACTGATCGCTCAAGACAACAGCAAACCACCGAAGAGGCGTCGATTCCTCGAGTTCGCCATAACGAGACGTGTAAGGCCATGGCTTAGGCATGAAATAATTGCAGTTTTATTGACCTACTCATGTCTTCTGTCTTTGTAGCGACATCTGTGACGCGTGCCGCTGCTGTCATTTTGACTTCCACCACAAAAAAAAAAAAAAAAAACAGGGTGGAGTGTACTACGGTAGAACTTCGCGGCAACGAAATAAAAAATATGTATTTCATTTGTGCTGTGGTGTATTTACATTGCAATTTCTGAATTCAGTAAATCGATGCATTCGGCGGTGAAAACTGTGAAGTTAATAAAAGTGTATATGTTTGTACTATTTCTGAATTGAACACAAGGGTACACTTGGTAGTATTTCTTGTGAATTAATATATATTAATTTGATGGTACATCTTCTGACTGAAGAAGTAGGTTATTTCTTATGGTAATGCTTCTAAAATTCGTATGTCATGGTGGCTGTGTTATTTTTTAATTCAGTAGAGCGTAACTGGTACTGTTATGTCATAACTTTACGGTAATACTTCTGATCTTGGTATAGTATGGTACCGTACTTAACAGCGCTGTGTGATAATGTAGCGGTGTTTATTTTGACCGCTATGCAGTTTTATAGCGACGGGTATATATCAGAAATCTGAATGTTCTTGTTGGTACATTATTGTAGGTGGTAGTAGTATTTCTAAACGTTGAATTTTGTTTGTTGTTGGAGATTTTCCCGGGATATCCCAATCCCAACTAACATAATTACCGATGTATGTTACGTCGGTCGGTCTCACTCAAAATAGTAACTCGCGCCAGAAAAAAAAGTGCGTAACGCACGGTGTGCAACGTGCGCGGCGTGGGTGTTATATAAAAAAAATACTTTTTTTTTTCTTTTTATTATTCTTTCACGAAATTAGTAGCGCTCGACAAAGAAAAAGTGCGTAAAAATTGGTGTGCATGAGCCCTCACTCGATGTACAAATCATGAAAACTTGAAAGTTTTTGTTAAAACCACTTATTATCAGGTTACACTCTTTAAAAACAATCCACGCACTTTCACACGAAATGTTGTCATTGTGATAAACGAGCGCAAAGGCCTTATTGCTCTATCTTTTCCTACATCTTTCGTATTGTATTTTCTCCGACATTTGCTCTTTCATCCCACATTTGCGATCCCACATTTGCTATTTCATCGTTGTGATTACTCGCGACCGGTATCTAGAGAACCACATTTGTTCTTTCATCGGGGGAAATAAAGTCCTTTGATTGAGTCCCCATACCTGACATTGTCGTTTGAAGCCCACATAGCATCGTGATAAATCTGGTGAAAACACATTTGGTCATCCCAATCAGACATCTTGGCATGCTGTAATTTCTGTGGACCATTGTTATCTTTGCGGCTAGCGACTGGTCACCACATTGGACGCCCAGATTGGCCAGGTGAAAACGTCTCATGCTGTAATGGTGTTATCTTTGGTCGGCCGCTGTTCAGACAAGCGTTGGGTTACCACATTGGACGCCCAGCTTGGCCAGGTGAACAATAAACAATCAGAGAGTAACGTGACAGCAATTTGACAGCACTTTTGCATTAGCCCGCCAATTATCTCCATACCTGTTTGTCAAACCTCACCCACGTTTGGACTGACAGGGGACAAGAGCGATCCTGTGAATGAGTGACCAGAGGGGCTATTAAGGATTGGTTGGTATGGGCGGAGCTGGATGTCGGATCCAAGAAACCCACATTGGACTTCCAGAAATATAATCTACCGCATAGCTTGCTAGAGGAAGGAGTCCAGTTTTTATATTGTGAGGCAGAGATACAAACCCAAAAAACGCCTAGCCTAAATACACGTGTTTATTCAGAGTGGATATAATTCAGTTCCGTGATGAATTGTGTTCTTAAAGGATTTTGCGAAGGGAAAAGAAGGTTAGTAGATCTTATACAGATTATTAATACATTTTCTTAATTTTGTTTATTTTTACCTCACAGCTAAAATGTGCGAAAGATAGAGTTTCAAATAATTCTTTGCATAACTGATTAATAAAATCAGAAGATTTTCCTAGAAGATGATAGGATGATAGGAGGTAATTAATAGTTCATACTTCACCTTCATCATCATCACAGTCTCCCATGCGCACACACTCTCATGCACAAGATATTTAACATCATTAGAATTGAACTCAGAGAGAGATCAATAATGAGCAGTAGTATAAATGAAAGTCAACCAGTGATGTTAAATGTGAAAAATTTACGAAGACTTTTGTGTGTCTTCAGTTCATCAGAAGTCTGAGTCTACACGCAACGTGTCTGATGTCTAACCAGAAATAAGTTATCAAAAACGGACATTTGGCTAGCAGAATTCGCCATAGGACATCTTTCATTCCTCAATTAAAAAGGAATATTGTCTCACCCACAAGTCAGAAGGTGGACGCAGCATTTTTCGTCACCATATACTGCTGGCGCACAAGTTCAGTACATCGTTATCACAAGTTCAATACAGAGTCATCATAAATTCAAATCACTCGAAAGATCATTATTATCTGAAGTCAAGCAAAAGAGCTTAAAAGAGGAATCGCATATTTATACCAAGTGCATCACACTCTTAAGCGCATTCTATGAAGCAGACTCTAAAATATATTTTATGAATCACGACTACATACGCAAAGATTATGAGTCTACATATCACTAACATTTCGTGAAGATATCCAGTCTGGCCAGTACCCTCGGGAGATTAGACAACAGACCTTTTGTTCATATGACAGCTATTAACTGTTGATCAACACTTTAGAGATATACTCAAACAGTGAAGGAATATATATATCTCTCGTCAACGTTCTCAGTCCGACAACAGTTTTCATCAGAACGTCCTCGGCTTAGAGATACCCCACTCGACATAACGTATAACAACTTGGGGCAGTGTATGCATATATGTGAATCGTCATATCAATGCGAAGCATTTAGAGACACATGGACTGTGTAGAGTACTCACCATTTTGGTAACACGTATCATATTACATCATCATCATTTCGCTTTGCACCAGTTCATTCTTAATTAACTACTACTTAATTAACTGCAATTTTATTATCTCATCTGTGTGTTTTGCGTGAATCGTCTTTCACCATCATCACGTTCTAACCATTACTAACCCTATATGTGTGGATATTTCATTAATAAACGCAACGATCGTTTGATCATTATCTAGTTTGTTAATGTATCACTCGTGCTGTCGATGTTACATATTCACCTATAGGAACATTTCTCTACTCAGATGAGGTTGGGGGCTTTTTCTTTACGGGATCTAAGGGCAGAAGCTAAGGTCGTGGGGAAACAGAACTCTTTCCATAATTAATTAGAAAACACTGTCCAGTGGAAAGCATTCGCATTCCTGTCTTCGTGTCCCTATCTCGAATAGGTCTTCATTCTTTCTTAAACGAGCCAATTTCTAGAGACCTTATACCTAATATCTCATAGACTATTCCTGGCAAAAACTACTGTCGTAGTTGACCCAATACGCACCACACGACAGTCATCAAAGAACTTTTAAATTGAATCTAAAATAACATAATTCTCGCCGTGTGTACGTTGGTCACAGCTGAGGAATGCAACCGTGTTGCAAAATTGTATTGTTTCCATCATATCCTCTCCTGAAAATAGTTACAATCAACAAAGAAAAGCGTTCAAATGACGGTGTTCATGAACAGTTTTATTACACTATATAATGGAAAGAAACCAAAAACACTCTAAGAATGTACTTCTATCTGCTCATCCGGGAATGGAAACAGCACACTATAATTAAAAACCCGTCAAGTTTGACGGGTTATTGCTAGTATTATTATAGTTTGTAGGGATATTTCGGAACGTCAAATATTTATGTTGACTTTTGTAAAAAATGTTGATAGTTGGTAGTGGTATTTCAGAAAATTAAATATTCTTGTAGATTTATGTGGTAGATTTTTTTTGGTTGGTTATTTGGTAATGATATTTCATAACTGAGGATACCTTTGTAGATTTTTTGTGAGTATGCTTTTTTCTGTTGGGTTTTGTAATTAATAGTGATATGTCAGAATTATAACAGCATTACCATGATGATAGCTATTTTCTAAGTTGTAATTATTAATATAGTTTGTGCCTAATGAGTTTGTCAAGTACAGTATTTCTGTTTTGTTTCCGCGTTCAGGCGATTATTAAAAAAAGTGTTGTGTGAAGTTGATACAGAGTTTATGTCCGGTTGATGCAAAGTTTCTATGTAGTTTATGTTGAAATTATGTGCAGCTATCGTAGGGTTTATGTGTAGTTGATGTAGAGCAGATGCTGTAGAACGTCTATGTAGTTGATGTAGAGCTTCCTGTGCGGTTTTTGTTGTTTAGCTGGTGTTAAACTTCTTTGCGGTTGATGTAGAACGTCTATGTTGTTGGTGTAGAACTTATATGTAGCTGATGTAGAACTATGTAGTTGATGTAGAACTTTCTGTGCGGTTTTTGTTGTTTAGCTGGTGTTAAACTTCTTTATAGTTGACGTAGAACTTCTATATAGTTGATGTAGAACTATGTAGTTGATGTAGAACTTCTATGTAGTTGATGTAGAACTTCTATATAGTTGATGTAGAACTTCTATGTAGTTGATGTAGAACTTCTATGTAGTTGATGTAGAACTTCTATGTAGTTGATGTAGAACGTCTATGTAGTTGATGTAGAACTTCTATGTAGTTGATGTAGAACTTCTATGTAGTTGATGTAGAACTTCTATGTAGTTGATGAAGAACTTCTATGTAGTTAATGTAGAACTTCTAAGTATTTGATATAGAAGTTCCATGTAGTTGATGCTGAGCTTCTATGCAGTTGACATAGAAGTTCTATGTAGTTGATAAATGTCACGGATTGCCTCCCCTGCTTTGCAGTAGTGGTCCAACAATGGCCAAAACTCAAGAGTATCTAAACTGGGTCGTCAAAGGTGTTTACTTGGCACACGATTACTCTTGGCAGAGATGTAGATAGAAGTGTAATGGAGCATCTATCCTTACGGGAGCCTTCACAAGATAATTCAGAAGTCAAGAACAATGCTGCTTAGCGCTGAACATTTGTTCACTTATATCTATCCGTCGCCTTTTGTGAAGGATTTAAGCAATGGTTTTTAGCCCGTCAAGCCTCCAGCTGAATTAATTCAGCGAATTTTCTCTTAAAGTGGTATAGCTCAGTTTATAGGTAAATATATGTCTAGATGTATTTATATATGAAATATTCTGGTTCATACGTTTGCTTTCATACATGTAATAATTGAATCGACTATGATTGTTTAGTTTTAAAACAACATGTATCAAATTTAATAATGAATTAGTCTTTAACAGTTAAAATAAGGAGGAAATGATGAATTTTTCTGTAAATACAAGTTTTCGTCAAGGAGACGTAGGCGAGGATTTATCAAAGTCTGTTGCTTTCGCCTTTTTTTTAACAAGAAAACTTAACTCTAGGTGAGTCCTGTCGCCGTGGTTTTCGTCACATCTTGGTGATGAGTGTACTTCTCTCACACGAGTGGCGTAGTAACTTCAGTACTTCCAACCGTCTGATAGCTTGTAATCACAAGTAGTCTTGTACCACGAATTGTTTTAGACAAAATAGAAAACAAATGCCTCTGCTAACTACATTTGTGGGCTGTCAACAGGCGCATTCTCGCTGTCCACCCACCAAATGTTAATCTCAGAAGAATTAAATTCCCGAGTACACAGTGTAGCTCAGGGAAGATGAATAAAATTCACCATATTCTTCTGGGTATTAACTAGGAAAATATGTCTGGACAGCGCGAAAACTGATTTGCCTGAGTTACAATTAACAAAGTGCATATATCTCACAAAATATTATACCTTTAGGCACATGTGATGTAATCATCAGTCATCACTGCTCCATTCGGAGTCTGGGGTCACCTCTGCTGTCTGTTGTCCGCACGACTAGCTAGAAGAAATCACCAGAGCTTGCTGTAGGGGTTTATGAATATACTAGTTTCATATGTTGAGGTTGCCAGCCTCATATAGAAACACTTAGCAAGAAAACATGTCTAATTTACATTTGTAAAATAATTGTTACACTTACCCCAAAGTTTTGGGAATACACAATCTCCTCGCGTAGGTTAGAATGGACACGAGCAATTTAGGTTATATGCTCTCCAACCACTTGGTCTAGAAATTTTGAATCCGTTGTATGACGGGTGAATCTGCGAAACACTTGGTCTTGGAAAGTTTCCCTTATGACGGGTGATCCAATTTCTAGGTTTCCAGTCTTCGTATTTTAAGTCCTGGTCCCTTAAGTTTTTCAGTCTCTGTATTTATAAAGGCGGGCTTACTTTTTAAGGTTTTAAGTTTCCCAAATACTTCGATCTTTCACTTATAATATAGGAATTCTAAGTCCGATGTCTCTCTGGCTTCTGGGAGTCGCTCATGTGACGTGCGCTGCAGTCTCTCTGTTCTGTGTCTCTGATTTTCACTACATTATATGTGAAGTTCTCAGTTCACATCACAGATGGTGCTTCCGTCGGATGTTCCAATAGGATCCATAGTTTTTTCCGGCTTCTTACTTTAATCCAATCGTAAGCTCTTTAGCCCTGTGTTGCGGTGTCTAATTTCAAAATATCCCCCACGTGTGTTAAAATATTAAATTTAATATTCCAACGCGTGACCTCTTTCAAATCATGCAGTAATACGAGTATTTCCGCTCACTCACAACAACATGTGACCATGTTTGCCTGGCGTAATGTCTTCCGCCAAGATGTCTACCCAGACAGATTATCTCAAACAATTACCAGTGATTGTCCCACAAAAACCTATAAACGCATCTACCCTCTGTGTAATCTGCCAGACAAACAGACACCGACGTCGGCAAACCAGACAGACAATCTTGGATTCTTTTCATGTCGATCGGACGAGACCGTGTTGTCACCAGCTTTTCACCTTGGAGTCAAATGCTGGACCGACGCGTTTCAAAAGATGGTCCGACTGATAGAATGGATAAGCGTCTCACCGGTATAATTACCTGGTATTATCGCAGTTACCTGGCGGAACGTAAACAATACTGCGTGTGAAGCAGATACGTCCGTAGGGGAGTAGAGTGTAAGAGACTTCATCCTACTAATCCAACATAGAGAGCACAAATGAATGAAAGGGCAAAAATTATGCCAAATAAAAGCAATTAGTGAAAAAATGAAGAAAAAGAAATGATACTGCCGTAGGGCTGAAGGTATGAGAGATCACACAAAAGAGCATGTTCAGACGTTATGTGACAATATAAAACTTCTTTGTTGTTGATATAGAACTTCTATGTAGTTGATACAGAACTTCAATGTAGGTGATGTAGAACTTCTATGTAGTTGATGTATTACTTCTATGTTCATAACCCTCCACTCCCAAAGGAGCATAGGCCTTCAACAAACACATGCCACGTCCTCCTGTCACGTGCCATCATCTCAAGTTCTTTCCATGTTATTACTTCTATGTAGTTGATGAAAAACCTCTATGTAGTTAATATAGAAGTTCTATGTAGTTGATACAGAACCTCTATGAAGTTGATGTAGAACTTCTACATAGTTGATACATAGCTTCTTGTCGTAGATTTTTCCTTTTGATAGGAGAATTAAGACTGAGTTTGGTCCCTTCTGAATAGATTTGAATAGGTGATTGGCACCGTGAGAAATAGTAAAACAATAGAATTTCCACACAGGTGAGATGGTAGACTGTGGTATAGAGGCTGTCGCTGAAAGCGAAAAGATTTCTTCTCTCTCTCACCTATCCTCTACGACGGCTTTTACAGAGTCCGACAGTCTAAACCACATATATATTACATATTATTCTATCTACTCACGGGCACGCACATACACGTGACGACAGTTAAACATACAGACTTGGAAAATCTATAACAATGATTATACAGATAATTGGGATCGAGCTGACCAACGCACTGATTTTTTTTTTGTTCAAGAGAAATTTTTAACTATCATATCAAAATTTCTCACAACACCAAAAATACATAAAGGAAGCATATAAATAGACATAAAAAATCAATGAAATTCTACCAGGATGATAGACCCGTTATGATATGCCCTCTAGGTTTAGCCCCCAGTCCCGTTTAGGAAAAAGATGATGGCCCAAAGAGGATCAATGATACATTAGCGGTAATCAAATGATTTTCCCCTGTTAAAGGTATGGATAGACTTAGATATACTCTGATCTATTCTAAGGGAAAATATGGTTAGCAATACTTGCATAAGGACAATTAGAACAGCAAGATGGGTGCCAAATATCAACAAATGGAGAAATCACTCAGTCCTACATTCACTATAAACATTCAGCCGTGTACACGTGCACATACTCACTGTTTTGGTAGACATATCTGGGAAACACAATTTTGTTAGGACATTCATATACAGAATCACCAGAGGTAGTCGTAACCAAGAAAACCCCAGCTCCACAAAGTCAGATAGAATTCACTGCTTCGGGGAACGTTTCCTTGGTATTTCTTATTCTAGGATATCTGTCTATGTCACATTTAAAAATCTTGTCCAGGCACGAAAGTTTACCGTGAGCACCGTGTCAATAGCTTAGGTTTTCTAGTAATAGGAATGTCAGGTCGGTGTCTTCTCTCAGTATAGGATTTACTTTGGTCACACCACAGATTTGTCCACAAAAATAATCTAGTCGGACAATGTTAATGTTATTTCTTGTAATATTGACGCCGCCAGGCAGAAAATTTACGTAGATTTTATGGAAGGATTTAAGATCTGGCTCAAAGGCCCCGTATTGATCATTACAGTCTTTGAAACCCGTTAGTGGGATATAGTATTTCTGTCTAACTCTGTTGGCATATGCACTGTCAGACCAGTGTTACTTGAGAAACCCACGTGGTTCAAAATAAGGACTGTCTATTTCTTCACAAATATGAAACTCTTATTAAACGCTGGCAAGTTGGGTTCAAACTCCGCCAATGCCGGTCCCAAGCCCGGATGAAAAAGGAGGAGGGCGGCCTGCATGGAGGCCGTAAGGAGGCAGCCCCTCCACCATGCAAAGGCACAACAGGCCAATCACCTGTTTGCTTTAAATCATGATTACGCGAACTACAAGAGAGAAAACCGGACTGATTCTAAAGGCGACGAACTAGAACGGACTACGACTTATGGAACTTGGAACACAAGAAGTATAAATGGGAAGGAAGAGGAGCTGGTGGAAGAGATGAGGAAAGCAAAACTAGAAATCCTGGCTATAACGGAAACGAAGAAAAAAGGACAAGGAGTCATGGATCTCGATGGCAACACGTTGCTCTACAGTGGTGTATCCATATCTGAAGGAGCTAAAGGGGGCGTGGGTTGCATTGTGGCCCAAAATCAAAAAGATAGTATCAAGGGATGGAACTTTGTCTCGGAGCGCATTATGGTTGTAAAACTAAAAGAAGGAGAAACCATAGTCAACCTGGTCATAGTGTATGGGCCAAATGAGGATGAGAGAGCAGAGGTCAAGGAGGAATTCTTCGAGCTGCTTCAAAGGACAGTGGATGACTGCCTAGATGAAGTTATTATGCTCGGAAATTTTAATGCCAGAGTTGGAAATGACCATGCTAGATGGGGTGGAGTTATCGGAAGATATGGAGAAGATACTCTCAATGACAATGGAAAGCGACTCCTTAGATTCTGCAGTGAGCAGAATCTGATCATTACAAACACAAAGTTCCCCCATAAGCGCATACATGCATACACTAGATGTGAACCAACCAAGAATGAGAAGTCAGTGATCGACTATGCCATTGTTCGGAGAAGCTCATTCGGATATGTCCGAGATGCAAGAGTCTGGAGGGGGCCAGAGATTGGAAGTGATCACTACCTGCTAACAATCAAACGAACAACTGAAAGAGTTGCTCAGCCTAGGAACTGCCCAACATCACGCAAGAAACCAAGTAAACGAGCAGGAGAAATGAGCATTAGGACCTACAAGCTGAGAGAGCCAGAAATTAAGACCAGATATCAGGGGATTATTGCTACAGCAGTGAGCAACACAGAAGAACGACCTGATGACTTGGAAACCCTCTGGAATAAATTCAAGGATATCATAAAGACAGCTGCTGCAGAAGCATGCGGTGAAGTCCGACTTGGAAACCAGAGAAAGAGGACACCTTGGTGGACAGAGGAAGTCAAAGAGAAAATAAGAGAGAAGAAAATGGCATGGAAACAATACTTAGGAGCTAAAAATACAACAGGACAAATGGAAAAATATAGAGAATATGTGACACTCAGAACAGAAGCAAAGAACAGGGTGCTGGCGGCGAAACAGAGGTCCTGGGAAGAGTTTGGAGAGGAGCTGGAGGGGGATGCACAGGAGGACCAGAGATTGTTCTATGGGACCCTGGGGAACATGAGGGGAGAGAAACGGTGCCCTCTCAGGTTTATAAGGGACGGGCGGGGCGGGTTGCTTGCTGCCCCGGGGGGGGTGGTGGAGAGATGGAAAGAGTGTTTCTCGGAGCTCCTGGGTGGTGGGCATGGTGGGGCATCGGAGGTGATGACCACTGACACAGAGGAGGAGGCCAATGATGGTGGGGATGACATGGGGATGGAAGAACTGAGGGCAGCACTAGAGAAAATCAAGATGGGCAGGGCAGCAGGGCATGATGGTATAACACCAGAAATGGTTAAGTACATGGGAGCATCAGGCGACCTATTACTCTTAAAGGTCCTACAGGCAGCATGGTGCAACGGGACCATACCAAAGGATTGGGAGATTGCCATCATAACACCAATTTTCAAAAAGGGTGACGATCGACAGTGTGGAAACCATGGGGGCATATCCCTTCTCAGTGTCCCTGGTAAAATCTACTCTAGAATCCTAGAGCAGAGACTCCGACGCCTAGCTGAGCCACAATTGGATGAGGTCCAGTGCGGATTCCGAGCAAACCGAGGTACTCAAGACCTAATCTTCGCACTCAGACAGCTGAGTGAAAAGGCCCTTGAGTATAAGAGTGAGATCCATCTTTGTTTCATAGATCTGGAAAAGGCGTTTGACAGGGTCCCCTGGAGCAAACTTTGGGAATGTTTGGCAAGGAAGAATGTTCCAGCACCTCTGATTCATGCTATACAGAGCTTCTACAAGTCTTGCAGAAATTATGTGAGGACAGCAGACCATAAGTCAGAAGAGTTCAGGACCACCACTGGTGTGGGACAGGGTGATGTCCTATCACCTTACCTCTTCATACTCCTTATGGACGATGTCATCAAGGCATGTAAGGAGAGAACAAGAAAGTATTCAGTGGGGTGCTGGAAGATGGGACAGGTCTATATTTCGGAGCTGGCATTTGCTGATGATGTTGCCCTGATTGCTAAATCAGAGGCACATCTCCAATCCAACCTGCAAGTCTGGAAGGAAGAGCTGGAGAAGAGAGGGATGGTCATAAGCAGCTCTAAAACAAAATCCATGGTGATATCACGAGAAGAAAGAAAACATCAGATTAAGTTGGGAGAACAGGTCCTGGAGCAGGTCGACCACTTTAAATATCTCGGAGCTATTATAGACCGAAAGGGAGGCATCAAAGAAGAGTTGGCCACTCGGAAAGCAGCGGCTGGGAGACTTTTTCAGGCCATAAATCGTGGATTCCTCAGCAAGAAAGAGGTTGGTAAGAAAACGAAGATGGCTGTGTACCGCTCCACCTGTGTCCCAGTCTTGACATGTGGATGCGAGTCGTGGGCAATGACTGCAGCCCACAGGGGCCGGATCCGGGCCTCAGAAATGGGGTATCTGAGGAAAGTGGTTGAAGTGACAAGAAGAGACATGGTCCGCAACCAGACGATCCGTCAAGGCCTAAAATCCCATCCGCTGCAGACCCAAATAGAACAGTCCCAACTGGGATGGTTTGGCCATGTCTGCAGAGTGGGGGGGGGGGGGATCGGCTGCCACGACAGGCATGGGAAACAAAGAGCCAGGGATCCAGACCTCCAGGACGACCGAGAGTCCGCTGGGAGGACAACATTAGACAATCTTTGAAGGACCGAGGACTAGAATGGAACCAGGCCAGGAAGAAGACAGCTGATAGAATGGTCTGGCGTTCTCTCTTCCAAAACTCTACACCTCACGGTAGAAGGGGAACGACTAAGTAAGTAAGTAAGTAAGTTGCGTTCACCCCAATAATCACTGAATGAAGAAAAACAACATATAATATAATATACAGAATATGTACTCGTTATAACTTTACATTTTAAACGGCAAGCCTACAACTTGACTTATTATTTAAAACTTCCCGTGAAGTAAGTTATATAAAAATCGATCATCAGGAATTAGGAATATCTGCGTATTCCGTCAATATTCACTGATGTCGCATCTAGCATTTATCAGTTAGTTTAGAAAAAGATACTCGACTGAGTAGTTAGCAGTTAAATTAAATTCATTACAGCTACTTGTTTAGTAAGCTAAAAATATAATTTATTCTGTATTTCCACTGCAACTCGTCGACTAAAGAAATAACAAACTATCAAAATATTCACTCTGCACACAGAACTAGTTTAAAATGAAATCGGCGATTTAACACTTAATCACTTCACAAAATACTAGAGATCTATTATATATAATATTTACCTCAAACACAAAAGATCTAAGAACTTAACCCACTTCGACCAAACTAAAGGCCATCTCTATTAACAGAGATTATTTAGAAATCGAACGAAGGTTGTTCTAGTCTAACTGCAAAGTTACTGAGTGAAATGAAATAAAGTTTCAAACGTGGGTTAATATTTTAAAATCAGACAAAGGATGAACTATTTCCCCCGCCCCGATCTCTCCCCCTTCTCATAACAGCTACGTTTAACTTAGAGGCGTGTCGTAACTGCCACCAGTGCGATTTCGCACCTGCATTAACAAACTGACTGGGAAAAGCGCGTGTCAGTTGCAAATCTCAGACAACCGTCTGCAGTGCATGGGCGATTTTCACACTTCGCCGGAGCTATTTCGACGAAACGCTCGCGGTTTACTGAAAAATGCAGACACTCCGTCTACCTGCCATGTCCGGTGGAGTGAATTATCACACTACAGGCCCAGAACTCAGCCGAAGAAAACACTGTCCCAGGGGGAAAAGCAGACAGCTGTCTCGTTCCTGCACCGTGAGGATGCCGTGTTTGACACCTTACGCTAGTGTCGGGTGAAAATGGTAGACCAAAAGTCTGCTCTTTAGTCTGGATATGAAACATAATCACACCTTTCGTCTACTGACATCTATGTAATAGAATGCTAGTGCGATTCTCAGTTTTGAGAAGCGAAACAGGTAAAGTTTAAGAATAGTAAGGAAATATATTTCGCAAACGAATGATGCGAAAAAAATACCGGAAAAAGGTAAAGGCAGATAATAATAAATAGAGGTTGCGGGTGAAAAGAAAAAGAAGAGGGAATAGGCAATGTAATGATCAAAACTTACGTGACACTTCTATGTAGTTGATATAGAACTTCTATGTAGTTGACGAAGAACTTCTATATAGTTGATTTTAAACTTTTGTGTAGTTGATACAGAACTTCTGTGCAGTTTATGCAGAGTTTATGCGTAGCTGATGTAGAGCTTCTATGTAGTTGATGTAGAAATTATGTGTAGCTGATGCTAAATTTGTATGCAGTTGATATAGAATTATGTGCATCTGCCGCACATTGTATTTATAGTAGATGTAGACTTTCTGTATTTATTTTTATACGAGGGCTATTCCAAAAATCAACCTCCGATTGGCTGGTAAAAATTTTAAAAAATTGACAATAACATCTAAATTCATACAAAAGTTACATACATCACTGTTTTACTTTTCCACATAGTCACCACCCAAATTCAGGCACTTGTCGTACCGTGGCACGAGTTTTTGTAACCCCTGGTCAAGGAACGGTGCCGCCAGGGTACTTAGCCAGTTGTTGACTCCATCCATGAGCTCCTCGGCGGTGTCGAAGAGCCGGGTAGCCAGCCAGACCTTCATCTTGCCGAAGAGATGATAATCGCTATTGTGGTCCCTGGTGTCATGAATTCCGTCAATAAAAGTCGATCCAAAACAAAAGGCGCGGAATGCTCACCAGTGGCGTCATTATCCTGCACGACAACGCGCGGCCCCACACTGCTGCTCACACAAAGGCTTTACTTGAGCAGTTTAAGTGGGAAATTTTCAACCACCCCCCCCCCCCCCTTCCCCCTTACAGCCCGGACTTGGCACCAAGCGATTATCATCTCCTCGGCAAGATGAAGGTCTGGCTGGCTACCCGGCTCTTCGACACCGCCGAGGAGCTCATGGATGGAGTCAACAACTGGCTAAGTACCCTGGCGGCACCGTTCCTTGACCAGGGGTTACAAAAACTCGTGCCACGGTACGACAAGTGCCTGAATTTGGGTGGTGACTATGTGGAAAAGTAAAACAGTGATGTATGTAACTTTTGTATGTATTTAGATGTTATTGTCAATTTTTTTTAAATTTTTACCAGCCAATCGGAGGTTGATTTTGGAATAGCCCTTGTACATAAATTCAATATTTGTGGTCTTTTCTTTCTATCTTCAATTTTATGTCTCTTTGTGCCTGAGATGTCTGTCTCCGTGTAACTAACTCTTTGGTTTTATACCTTTGTGGATTCCAATCTGATATCTTTCCTAGCTGTCTTATATCTTGAGATTGTCACGTGTAATAAGTAGTCGATCAATTCCCTCTTCTTCCTTTGATCTTGGGGGGTCGGACTGGCTAAGAGGTATGGCTTCCGCCTTGAATTCTAGAGGTACTGGGTTCGATTCCCAGTTGAGGGAAAATAATTTTTGGAAATGTTTTTCAGAACCAGTGGTCCTAATGTTGTCATACTTCCCCCCCCCCTCCCCCCTCCAGTATCATAGGTAGTGAGATTGGATGCCTAGCCTTCTCGGATAAGGGCGAAACAATAGGAGGTCCCGTGTGCAAGTTGCGCACGTTAAAAATCCTATGGCAGTTGGAAATCGTAAAGAGTAGGCCACAATGCCGCTGCCCTGGCAAAATTTAAAAATTCAGAAACCTACCCACCACAAAAATATTTATAGAATGTGTGATTCCTATATACGCACATTGGGATTCTCGCCTGTGCTACGGAGCTCGTCATTGTGCTGAGATTTGTTTAATAATAAAATGTTGCCTTGTTTTGGCGAGGCGCGTTCCGTTCAACCTAGTCAGTTTTATTAGAGCGCATGTGCAAATATAAAGGGAGGTGATCGGAGCACTGATGGAGTTGTCTGTGTGTAATGAAGATAGTATTAATTTAAAAACCAAATCAAACAAAACCTTTCATCTTAAGAGTGGTGTCCCTTATGTTTGTTTGTTCTTGAATTCAAGTCTGTTTACATACTTTGAAGGTATTCCGTTCTATTAACATGCTTTCTAGGTATTGGTTTTTTCTCTTCCATAAATTTTCGTTCCAGGTAATATACTAGCCGTTATTAAAAACGCATCGCATTAGTTTATGAACCACAACTCGTTGTGCTAAATTTAAAATACACGAAACCACTGATTTTACATTTCTGATCCATTTACTAACCCAAATGTGTTGTATTATTAAACATGAGACAATTCAGAACCGGCTCCTAAGCAATTGTCAACCCTAGGTGTAAAAACAAAAGTCGCACTCACTGTCATTCAGTCACAGCCATCATTAATACCATGTATGACCCCCTACAGCATCAATACAGGCTTGGCATCGGCGTCTCATGCTATTGCAGAGTGTTTCGAAAAATGTTTGGGGTATGGCGTTCCATTCTGCAATGAGTGCTCGCTCGAGATCATTCACATTGTTGATGTCATACTGGCGGACCCTTCTGTTCAGTTCATCCCATGCGTGTTCAATCAGATTCATGTCAGGAGAGTTTGCAGGCCAATCCAGTACAAGAAAAGGTTGCTGGGCTAAGAAATTCTTGGTAACGTTAGCTGTGTGAGGCCTACCATTATCATGCTGAAAGATTCCCAAATCTGGGTGATTCTGGAAGAAAGGCACTACGATAGGTCGCAGTACTTGATTAACGTAGACGTCAGCGGTAACGTTAACTCTGAAAACATGAAGGGGAGTACGGTGGTCATGAGAGAATCCACCCCACACATGTACGCTTCCTCCTCCATATCTGTCATGCTGGACTACACACGCATCGGCATATCTTTCTCCAGGACGACGCTAAACGCGATTTCTCCTATCAGCAAAGGAGACATTTAACCGGCTTTCATCGGAGAACATTGTTGATCTCCATCCCGCCCTTGAACGACGAATATGTTGTAGGGCCCAAGCCAGTCTGTTGGTCCGGTGACGTCTAGTAAGGATAGGACCAATGTTGGGACGTCTGTTTTGCAAGCCAGCGGCGCGAAGTCTCCGTCGCACAGTGTTTGCGCTGACAAGTCTCCGAGTGCCAGGTGTATGAGCTGCTGTCTGAGTTGCTATTTGGAAGCGATTGCGCAGATGTAACAATAGAATTTGGCGATCTTGAGCTAGTATTGTTACACGAGGTTGACCAAGCCTGGGACGGTCATTGGTGGTACCTGTCGCCCGAAATCGCTGGTTCAGCCTCACTATAGTGGACTGGTCACAATTGAAATGTCTGGCAACTTCTCTGGTCGCCATACCACTGCTGAGCATACCAACAGCTTGCCATCGCTCTTGTGACGACAGTCGAGGCATGACAAAAACATTAACAGACTTTCTTTCGATGAAAGCAGATAATGGCTTTTTACTCGCTGAAACTTGACTAATGCGTGTGCCAAATTTCAATGAGATTCGACTTGTAATAAAGCCAGAATTTATCAAAAACCTTGTTTTGCACGTGAAGCACGCAAAATTTGAAGTAAACATCACATCGACAGTAAAGTGGGAATACATGAACTTCATCACTTGCACACTTTCGGGGTTTGAAAATCGCTCACTTGCATAAACATTTCAACAGTGAAAATATGTCACGATTTCGATGCGTTTTTAATGGCGGCTAGTATATAGTTTCCATCTGTTAACATTCTTTCCGGCTCTTCGGATTTGATAACTTATCTGAAGTGAGATATTGACGTGTGTTGTCAGTGGGTTGTCAGTGGGTTTGATGATCTAACCAACAACACTACTTTTTTTCAGACTGTGACAAAACTTGGTGCTGCATGTTTTAATAAATCCGTTTCTATTTTCTTCGTGTTTGTTTACCAGTGTGTTCCGTACGCTACGATTGTCTGAAACAGCAATTTATTTAAGGCGGCTCATACTATTTTTATCGCTTATATTGATTCATTTATTAATTAGTCGTTAAACACGTGCACGCCAAATCTTCATGACCTCCACGCCAAATCTTTCATGACCTCCACGCCAAAACTTTCATGACCTCCACGCCAAAACTTTCATGACCTTCACGCCAAATCTTTATGACCTCCACACCAAATCTTCATTAACCTCCACGCCAAATCTTCATGACCTGTGGACATTCGTTCATTGTCTTTTCTTGTCTTCTTCATCTGTTTCTGTCTCCTATTCTTTTATCCCTTTGTTGTTATATTTTCCTCTATTTCTCTTACCCTGCAGAGTCTAGTTCAAGGACTGCTCTGTAATACTATCAGCTGGTTCCATCAGTATGTGCCGCCTGTTCAAAACGTCAGTATTTTTTCCTCACCTCCTGGTGCTTGTCTTAGTACTTTCAATCAGTTTTATATTGGTGATCTGGTCATAGCATTTCAAACAGTTTTATATTGGTGATCTGGTCATAGCATTTCAAACAGTTTTATATTGGTGATCTGGTCATACCATTTCAATCAGTTTTATATTGGTGATCTGGTCATAGCATTTCAAACAGTTTTATATTGGTGATCTGGTCATAGCATTTCAAACAGTTTTATATTGGTGATCTGGTCATACCATTTCAATCAGTTTTATATTGGTGATTTGGTGATACCAATTCAATCAGTTTTATATTGGTGATCTGGTCATACCATTTCAGTCAGTTTTATATTGGTGATTGTGGTACGGAAGGTTAATTGTTTTATTTTGCCCGTCTGAGTATATAGAGTGGATGTCGACACATACGTGAGAAGGTATAGAAATAGATTTTTCACAGGTGGTAGAATTGAGGAAAAAAGAAGTGTCTCTGGAGTGATTTGATAATCTCTTCCAGCCTATAAGTACGACTGTACTTTTAGTGCAAGACAGCTTTTAACTCCCTATCACGAATAGATAAGTTACTCTACACACACACACACAGCTATGTGACAACAAGACACACAAACGTGAAAAAAACTACGGTTAAATGGGTATGGGTCTGACCAACACACAAAGGTTAGTTTCTTTGTAGTTTATTATCATTTAAACTCGACAACACCAAATATCTGAAGAAAGATCAAATAAAATCAGATTTACGTACATATGAAATAGCAAAATAAATGCGCCCTCCCCCTATGGAGAAAAGAACCCAAAGTTAATAACCCAAAGGTTGAAGGTTAGCACTATGTTACAGAGTAGACAGTTAAGTAAACAAGTTCCTACTATATGCTACCCAGTAAAGTAAACAAGTTTAAGCAAATCCAATGTTGATAAATTCTCTGAAACAAAGAAAAATACTCACACACTTTCAAACAGTGGCCACTCACTCACTCTTTCCTACTCTTGGTGATATCCCTTGGAAATACAATTGTCCCTGAATATATATATATATATATATATATATATAGAAATGTCTATATATATATATATATATATATATATATATATATATATATATATATATATATATATATTATCAGGTCCACTTCTCAAATTGGCCCCAGTTCATCCTCTAACAAACAAAGACTAGTGAGGTGAACGCCGAATCGGGTGTTTTATTTTTCCCTGGATGAACAAAATGTCACCGCGAATAGTTGGCGTAGGAACGTGCTCCTGTGGTTCACAGTCAAAAGAGGAAAATACTTCCAGTATTGGGAAACATCTGGTTGCTAAACATTTTTTTTTACAAATGATGATGATGATAATCCTATCGGACAACTCTATGTTAGAGCTCCGATTTCTGAACCGCGTAAAATCTAGATAAACAAGCATGAATACGACTGTCAGACATCGGGGACATTAATGTTATTTTGTACACCCCAGTGGGCTGGTAAAATTGAAAAAAAATATTGCTGGGTTTATTAAGTCCAGATAAATTACTTTTAGTGTCAAAACTGTTCTCATGTATCTTTGTCGAGTACCCGCTTATAATGAAGATCGGTACCGCTCAAACCAATTTGAGGCACAGATAACTAACAAAGTAAAATTTTACAGACCAAAAACCAAGCAAAGAAAAGACCGCTGACCGCCCTTGTGATCAGGTCTGCGAAGAATATAAGAACATTTATATTTTTAAAAAATGCTTCTGTCCTATGAAACTATATACACACACAGACGGGGACAAGACGATCTCTCCTCCACTCCGTCAGTCCTGATTAAACTTACAAGGCACACGGTGTTTTCCTTTACGCCTACACGGCCAGACTTCTCTAGCGCTGAGTTTAGGTCGGATGGAGTTATGCAACTTTCCCGTCCCTGCTCGCGCCGGCAGTCAGCGTACAATGTTAATTATTATTTAATGATCCATATGCGCACTTACACAAAGTATCGCCTGTCGTTAATAGCTATTAAATTGTCGGTGTCTGTTAGTCATCGTACGGTATTAAAATAATAGGCACTTATAATAAATACGCACAATGACATAAAGCGTGAATTCTTTTCTGTCACTATCAGTTGCGCCTAGCATATAGCCAGTCAGCTAAAACCATCTCTTCTTGTGTGACAAAGCGTGTGGTGAAAATTAACATTATAACTGAACATCTGGTATGAAACAGCTACGCGTTATTTTATTTCACTAGGTTTTAACAGCGAGAAAAATCGAAATGAATTATAATGGTAAAAGCTAACACTTTTAAAAACCACATTTGCCTATTTCTATTACCAGAAAATCAGAATGAAAAATCCCCACGAATGCTAATAACACATTTCCACAGAATGGTTCTAGAACTTCGTGCTTAGAGTATTCAAAAATTCTGAGCGACAACTGATAGCAGGTTTAAGAAAACACAGTTTATATATCATTACATTTCTCTGATCTATAGATGTTGTTAATTTCCGCGTTACTGTGTGTAACGGAGAATCAGAAACTGAGTTACAAGATAAAGGTTTACGGCCGGCTCTCCCGTCGAGCGCTTTCGACCGGCATCAAAAGACTTATTACGTGTAACAGGGTTCTCTAAGATTTTGCCCGTGACTAGACATCAAAGCGTTAACTCGGGGAATTTCAAAATACCATCACCAACCAAGATCTGCTTACTCGGAGCAAGCAAGCAAGAGGACATGCACACCATCATAGCTGGCAGACGCTGGAGCTGGGTTGGCCATGTCCTCAGAAGAGACCCCGATGCCATCACAAGAACAGCTATGCTTTGGACCCCTGAAGGAAAACGAAAGAGAGGCCGACCAAAAACAATTTGGCGGAGGACTGTGGAGGCTGAGATGCAAAAAATGAACCACAGTTGGGGCACTGTACGAAGGATGGCAACCGATCGAGCAAAGTGGAATCAATTTGTTGTTGCCCTACAAGACGCCACTAGGCGTGATGGCCACTGACTGCTTCGACGGTCGGCGGCTAAGGATCAAAGAAGAAGAAGAAGACTGGTGTAAGACAAGGTGATATCCTGTCACCTTATCTTTTCATACTCTTCGTGGACGATGTCATCAAGGCAAGTAAGGAGAGAACAAGAAAGTATTCAGTGGGGTACTGGAAGATGAGACAGGTCTGTATTTCAGAGCTGGCATTTGCTGATGATGTTGCCCTGATTGCTTAATCAGAGGCACATCTCCAATCCAACCTGCAAGTCTGGAAGAAAGAGCTGGAGAAGAGAGGGATGGTCATAAGCAGCTCTAAAACAAAATCCATGGTGATATCACGAGAATAAAGAAGACATCAGATTAAGCTGGGAGAACAGGTCCTGGAGCAGGTCGACCACTTTAGATACCTCGGAGCTATTATAGACCGAAAGAGAGGCATCAAAGAAGAGTTGGCCACTCGAAAAGCAGCAGCTGGGAGACTTTTTCAGGCCATAAATCGAGGATTCCTCAGCAAGAGAGAGGTTGGTAAGAAAACGAAGATGGCTGTATACCGCTCCACCCATGTCCCAGTCTTGACATATGGATGTGAGTCATGGGCAATGACTACAACCCACAAAAGCCAGATCCAAACCTCAGAAATGAGGTATCTGAGGAAGGTGGTTGAAGTAACAAGAAGAGACATGGTCCGCAACCAGACGACACGTCAAGGTCTAAAATCCCACCCCCGGCAGACACAAGTAGAACAGTCCCAACTAAGATGGCTTGGCCATGTCTGCAGAATGGGAGAAGATCGGCTACCACGACAAGCATGGGAAACAAAGAGCCAGGGATCCAGACCCCTATGACGACCCACCCTGAGTCCGCTGGGAGGACAACATTAGGCAATCTTTGTAGGACCGAGGACTAGAATGGAACCAGGACAAGAGTAAGACAGCCGATAGGATAGTCTGGCGCTCTCTCTTCCAAACCTCTACACCTCATGGTAGAAGGGGAACGACTAAGTAAGTAAGATCTGGTCATACCATTTCAATCAGTTTTATATTGGTGATCTGGTCATACCATTTCAATCAGTTTCATATTGGTGATCTGGTCATACCATTTCAATGATTCTTAGCCGCCGACTGCCAAAGCAGTCAGTGGCCATCACGCCTGGTGGCGTCTTGTAGGGCAGCAACAAACTACTTCTACTTTGTTCGGTCGGCGGCCATACTTTGTACAGTGCCCCTGCTCTGGTTCATTCTTTGCATCTCGGCCTCCACAGTTCTCCGCTAAGTTGTTTTTTGTCGGCCTCTCTTTCGCTTTCCTTCGGGGGTCCATAGCATAGCTGTTCTTGTGATGGTAACGGGGTCTCTTCTGAGGACGTGGCCAACCCAACACCAACACCATCGTCTGCCGGCTATGATGGTATGCATGTCTTCTTGGTTACTCCGAGTAAGTAGTTCTTGGTTAGTGATAGTATTCGACCATAAGATTCGGAGAATTTCCTTAGGCAGATTGTGTGGAAGGAGGACAGTTTCGACATTTCCTTCTCTGTTACTCTCCAACAATCCGCACCATAGAGAAGCACAGAAAGTATACAGCTCTCATATAATCTTAATTTGGTGTTTGTGCTGTACTGGGAAGACTTCCAAATGTTGTTGAGACTAGCAAAGGCTGTTCTCGCTTTATCCATTCTGTTCTTGATATCTTTCCTTGTTCCTCCGTCTGGTGTTACTATGCATCCTGGGTATGTCTGTTCCAGCTTCTGGTTCCTTATTGTTATGGGCTCAGGACTGCCCACATTGAGTGTCATGACCTCTGTCTTCTTTAGACTGAAGTTCAGACCCACCTGCTGGCTATACTTGTTCAGTCTATCTGTTTTTTTTTCTTTGATGTGTTGATGTGAATGTGCTGATGTGAATGTGTTGATGTGAATGTGCGAGTAGTGCATTGTCATCTGCATATTCCAGATCTTACAGTGTAGAAAACGTTGTCCATCTAATTCCTCGTTGACTGGCCTCTGTTGTCTGGCGCATCACCCAGTCTATGACTGTCAAAAATAAAGTGGTTGATAACCGAACAATTCACTCGACAGAGCGGTGGACAATTCAAACTAAATGATATTTTACCGAGTGTGAACTTCACTTCAAACAAACAAACAAAAAAATGACTTACTATCTTATACATTTTACGGATAAAGCTACTGTTAGTAAGCTAGTTTGCGGGTTTTCAATAGGAATGCTGTGAAAGTACCTTAAGACATAGGACACCTAATTTTAAACGCCAGAAGAAAAGAGCTTTTCAAAAATTTACCTATGTGAAAAATTCTTTTTTTCCCCGCTCCATCATCTAGAGATCTAGCTAATGATCAATATCGCGCCCCCCCCCCCCCCCCCGTTCTATTTTATGCAAACACCCATTTACGAAAGTCTATATCTTACTGGTTGTCTTTTATGTGGTTCTCCATGTTTCACAGCCATACAATAGAACTGACTTGACATTTGAGTTGAAGATTGTGTTGGACTTGCTTTCGATCGATTTCCGAATATTTCCCAGTGCAATGAAAGCTCCACAATTTATTATTATTTTTTTTATATCACTGTCTGTTGTCTATATTGCTGCCAAGATATGTGTACGATTCCACATCTTGTAGTAGTGGTAGTGGTAGTAGTAGTAGTGGTAGTAGTAGTGGTAGTGGTAGTAGTGGTGGTGGTGTTTTCTTCATGTTCAACCGAATTGTCATTTCCTGAATTTATTCTCTGTATATTTGTCTTATCCAGATGTATTTTCAGACCCCACTTGTTGTGACCTCTCGTTAAGTATTTTCACTTTGTCTTGCATCTGATTACGGTTATGGGACAGAAGAGCCAAGTCTTTGACAAAATCTTGATCATCAAGCTGTAAGTCAGATTTCACTGGATTTCGTTTCTGTTGTGTGTCTTTGATTGGTTTTCATAACCCACTATATCGAGTTGTGTGTCGTTGATGCGTTTTCATAACACAGTATATCGTGTTGTGTGTCGTTGATGGGTTTTCATAACCCAGTATATCGTGTTGTGTGTCGTTGATGGGTTTTCATAACCCAGTATATCGTCAGTTAAAGAAAAAAATGGAGACAAGAGTCATGTCTGTCGCACTGCAGTTCTTATCCCAAACGGTTCTGTAAGTTTTCCTTCATGAAGAACTCTGCATGTCATGTTTTCATAAGTTTTCCTTCATGAAGAACTCTGCATGTCATGTTTTCATAAGTTTTCCTTCATGAAGAACTCTGCAAGTCATGTTTTCATAAGTTTTCCTTCATGAAGAACTCTGCATGTCATGTTTTCATAAGTTTTCCTTCATGAAGAACTCTGCATGTCATGTTTTCATAAGTTTTCCTTCATGAAGAACTCTGCATGTCATGTTTTCATAAGTTTTCCTTCATGAAGAACTCTGCATGTCATGTTTTCATAAGTTTTCCTTCATGAAGAACTCTGCATGTCATGTTTTCATAAGTTTTCTTTATTACGTTAATAACATTTTGAGCACCTTCTCAGCAGATCAGCTCCACAAAATCCCCCGTACATCCAGCCAGATATCACCGTCGGTTGTTTATATGTGTGCCAAGATTTATGTATGAGTCTGCATATCGTATTGATGTTTCTCCAAGTAAAATCTGGCTATCATTTGTTTTATTTATTCTCGTAATCATATCTTTTTCGCTGCGCGTGTTTAAACAGACTTCCCTCTCATCAAGTATTATCATTTCGTTTTGGATAAGGTTAATGTTATGTGACATAGGAGCCAGGTTATCGACAAAATCTAGATCGTGAAGCAATTTTGTCTGTCCCTTACATGCAGCAGACGTAACAGAAACCATCCTTGACGCATTTCTTACTGAATTTTGAATAGTGTAAGTTTCGAGGGGTTCAGTGCGTCTATTTTCATACAACAGCTACTTAAGAACTGCGATACGACAACATTGTGCAAATTAGCATACACTGCGTACAACAAGTAAAATTGTCGATTAATATTTATGACCTGTAAGGCGGTCTCTTATAGTTGTGGCTCTATGCTCCATTAGGAACGAACAGGAAAATGATGATGATGATGATGATAAATACTGTTACCTGAACTTTCCTACCTGTCTTTACTGTTACCTGAACTTTCCTACCTGTCTTTACTGTTACCTGAACTTTCTTACCTGTCTTTACTGTTACCTGAACTTTCCTACCTGTCTTTACTGTTACCTAAACTTTCGTACCTGTCTTTGTCTGTCAATATTTATAATATTACTGCCATCATAAATACTGTTTACTTGAACTTTCGTACCTGTCTTTGTCTGTCAATATTTATAACTTGTGTAAAAGCCCGTCATAAGACGGGAATTAAATCAAAAGCACCAATACTTAACGCCGATTTTACTTATTCAAAAGTATTTTTTTTTAAACCACTGTGCATCACCACAGTACACAAACTACGTAGCAGCAGCAAGGATCCCAATGTGTGTATACGGGATCACACATTCTATAAATATTGTTGTGCACACCGTCATTTGCGCATTCTTCTTTGGTAAGTGTTACTTTTGTCGAGAGTACATATAAGGGAGACAATACAATTAATGTCTAACTTTTAACCAAAGTTGCATCCCTTAACGTTATGTACAGACAGAATAAGCTGGGATATTATATATATAGGACTAGTATAAAAGCCCGTCATAGGACGGGAATTAAATCCAAAAGCACCAATACTTAACGTCAATGTTGCTTATTCAAATACTTGTAATAAATAATGTTAGGTGTGAATATCCGATTGTTCATCGGAAGTGGATTATCTGTTGCTTTAATTTCTAATTTTGCTTTGTTGTGATTTATTGATCAAGACAATGCGACGTACAGCTGTCCGTGAGAGAAAACTGGCTCGATCAAGAAAATATTGTTAAACTCTAAGTGATATAGAACACGGCTGTTTGCCCGCTATTAAACTCTAAGTGATATAGAACACGGCTGTTTGCCCGCTATTAAACTCTAAGTGATATAGAACACGGCTGTTTACCCGCTATTAAACTCTAAGTGATATAGAACACGGCTGTTTGCCCGCTATTAAACTCTAAATGATATAGATCACGGCTGTTCGCCCGCTATTAAACTCTAAGGGATATAGAACACGGCTGTTTGCCCGCTATTAAACTCTAAGTGATACAGAACACGGCTGTTTGCCCGCTATTAAACTCTAAGTGATATAGAACATGGCTGTTTGCCCGCTATTAAACTCTAAGTGATATAGATCACGGCTGTCTGCCCGCTATTAAAAGTCGCTACATTAGTTCTGGAGCGTCCGATTGGCAGAGTGGGTAGAGCACTGGTCTCTGGCGGCCAAGGTGCCAGGTTTGATTCCCAGTATCATTACGGTTCCATTTACCCAGCTGTAAATGGGCACATGACTTTGCTCTTGAGTTAGGGAAGGAAAAGGCAGCGAGGAAGGGAACTGGTTACCACACCTCTCGATGTTGGACCTAGTATAGTGAAGTCTCTTAATTCTCCATACTTGTCGTGGTAGCCGATCATTAGGAAAATACCAGTTGATTTTATTCTAACAAAAGCGTGAAACTTAAATCATTGTACGCGCATTCATGTTAATTATAGTCCCAACTATATTTCTTACGAGTGCCTGAAAACATACCTTTATGTTTGTCTAATATTTATTTACTAGTCCCAACTAACATAATTACCGATGTATGTTACGTCGGTCGGTCTCACTCAAAATAGTAACTCGCGCCAGATAAAAAAAAGTGCGCAACGCACGGTGTGCAACTTGCGCGGCGTGGATGTTATATAAAACAAATACTTTGCTTAAATTTTTTTTTATTTTTTTTTTATTCTTTCACGAAATTAGTAGCGCTCGACAAAGAAAAAGTGCGTAAAAATTGGTGTGCATGAGCCAATAACATACCAAAGTGAATTGTATTTTCGGACACGGCCAGCTCTATGTCGCCCTCACCCGATGTACAAATCATGAAAACTTGAAAGTTTTTGTTAAAACCCCTTATTATCAGGGAACACTCTTTGAAAACAATCCACGCACTTTCACACGAAATATTGTCATCACCGAACTTTTAAATTGAATCTAAAATAACATAATTCTCGCCGTGTGTACGTTGGTCACAGCTGAGGAATGCAATCGTGTTGAAAAAATTGTATTGTTTCCATTATATATACTCTCCCGAAAATAGTTACAGTCAACAAAGATAAGCGTTCAAATGACGGTGTTCATGAACAGTTTGATTACACTGTATAATGGAAAGAAACCAAAAACACTCTAAGAATGTACTTCTGTCTGCTCATCTGGGAACGCAACCAGCACACTATAATTAAAAACCTGTCAAGTTTGACGGGTTATTGCTATAGTGCGTTTCAAAAGGTCGGTCGACGATTGACTTCAAATATCTCCATATTCCTTGCACTGATAAACATGATTTTTTGCATGTAGTCTTATATTTTCAATGTCCCAAAGGTTTTATAAAATTAAATGTTGTAGGTAGTGTGCTTTTCTTGCAACGGCTAATTACCGTAAATTGAGTTGTATATTTTTGGCATAGGCGTCTATACAATACGAATGTTAGAGGGGTTTGTTAACTGATTACTACGTGAGGTCCTTTTTTATTTCTTCGAAATATTTGAGAGAAAAATAACGCCTATTCATTGGAAATGTTCCTTTTTATACTAAAAAGTGAATGGATGCATGAAGAGGTGAAAGTACTGTGTATGTTAAGTATAGTAGTGAAATCGCGGAGATAAAAAGGAAATGAATTGGTTTACATATACACATAGATGGAGGAGAAAACATATAAAACATATAAGGTATTTACACACTTATTCCGAGTCAGACGAGTCTAACATATTGATGACTATTCTCGGCTGAACGAACGACAGTACATCTTTTTTCCTATAGTCATTTTCCTCCTTTAAGATATGATCTTCACATTTACACCAATTATCTTTGTCTATCTGCGAGAGGGCGGCATATGTTAGTTCTTTCATATTAATAATAATAAATTCTTTAAGCGCCAAACACGGCGCATAAGGCAGAAACCAGTGCTCTCCAGGTTGTTCGTTGTGACGCCACTCCTCTTAGCTCTTGCACATTATTTAGGCCCAACGTTCTTCCTTCTCTTATTATTGTTCTTCTGAGTGTTTCTTTTGGTCTTCCTTTTTTCGCGTTTACCCTCAGGAAAAGTGAGCGCCTGTAGTGAATCTGTTGTTTTGCATTCGTTTAGGACATGACCGATATATGACCATCGTCTTTTCCTTATATAGTCGGAGACATATTTCTGCCTAGAGTCTTCTCTTATTTGTCGATTAGTCTTGAATTCTTTCCAACTGATGTTCATGAGTTTTCTAAGACATTTGTTCTCGAAAGTATTCAGCTTGTTCTCCAATGATTTTGTTATTTTCCAACTCTCACAGCCGTATGTTAACACTGAGATAACATTTGAATTAAACAGACGAAGCTTGGTATGTATATTCAATGATCGTAATTTCCAAATGTTAGATAATCTATTGAAGGCGCTAGCTGCCAAAGCAATTCTAGTATGGATTTCTCTTGTTGTGTCACCATCCTGAGTCATTTTACTGCCTAAATAATTGAAACTTTCAACTTTCTGTAGTTTTTCCCCGTTCAAGATGATATCAAAGGTCTCGTTAGAAAAGTTCATAGCTTTAGTTTTAGTTTGAAAGTTTTATTTTCAGCTGCCACCTGTCCTTTAACTTTTGCCCAAACGAGTTCAATTGGGTTTAAATGTGAATGATAAGGTAGCAGTCTCAAACACGTATGACCATGAAGTTGAATCAACTTGTCTATATGGAAGATCTTGGTCTTTTGTGATTTCTTAACAAGGGACAGTAATTCAGGTTTCAGAAACCCCTCGTTAGATGGAATGTCTTCTTTTTTTGAGCCAAATCTTTATAGCATCTTTTGTACTCGAAGATGTCGGGATTTTGTCTTCTTCTGCCACAGCGTTGTAGTATGATGCGTTGTCCATTATCAGACAGGATGGTCTGTCTAGGGACGGAAGAAGAGTATTTTCAATCCACTCTTTAAATATGTTACCGTTCATCTCGGTATGATAGTCCCGGTTGTTCGTATAATTGGAAGTGAAAATAAGTTCAGCATTTTTTACTAGCCCATTATGTCTGCTGCCTGCATGTGCCATTATCAGACGTTGTCCTTTTCCACTGGGTACACATCTTTTAATCGTTCCATCTGATAACTGCCATTCCTTTTCCCTTGTGTGGTGAGCATTGATCCAAGTTTCATCCACATACACAATATCATAATCTTTATTACGCATTTCCCGTACTTCACGTAAATATTTAATTCTCATAGATACTAAGTGCGGCTTCTCGCAGATGACGTTTCTTCCACTAGCGTACTTCCTAAACGTAAAGCCAATGCTTCTAACAGTTCTCCATAATGTTGATTTCGACACAACAATGTCATTGTGTGTTCTCGGCCGAATTTTCAGTTTTCTTAGTGTCACAGTTTCTTTGGAATTAAACATTCTACAGATCTCTCTTCTAATCACATTCCTGTCAAAACTATCTACTACTTCCTTTCTTTCTTGCGTCCTGGTATTGATTGAACTGAGAATTCCATTAGATTTGAGTTATTGATAAAATGAGCGTTTACTTAAACCCAAAGCGTGAATAGTTCTCTTTTTAGGATTTGAGAGACTCCGATACAGTTTACCACGCTTAGCTTCTCTGCAGAAATATTTATACATCTTCACTGCCATTGTACGCAGTGTAAGGAACGTGACTTTCATACCCATTGTATTACAGACCTAGAATACCGCAAGATACGCCTATGCACGGTAATACACAATGTGTAGAACGGTAACTGAACACACCGGAACGATCAATGTAAGGTGCAAAACAGTGCGGTAGTGAGCTGATACACCGAGAAAATCATTTGAAATGCGTTCAAGATGTTAAATCGAAATAGTTCACAAATATGAAGGGGTAAGCCCTCTCAATAAATGGTAGGACTAGGAGGTGGTCGATTTTGTATACTTTAAATAAAGAAAATTTAAAACCATAAGTTTGCTAACGAGGAAAAAAATGTCCCGCTTGGGACATAGCGATCATTAGGTCATATGCAAAGTTGCAACAATTACGATCAAGTGGTTGCAGAGATATTGAATATTAAACAGCGACAAACATTGTGAAACGCACTATAGTAGTAAAATAATTTTGTACAAAGTCTGAACATGCACGCCGTTCACATTGCGCATGCACACCAACCTTTGCGCACTTTTCTTTGTCGAGCGTTACTATTTTCGGGAGAGTATTAAAAAAACCAAAATATTTGTTTTACATCCGCGGTTAAAAAAAGTCCGAACATGCGCGTCCATTCAAATTGCGCTTGCACACCGTGCTTTGCGCACTTTCATTTGTCGAGTGTTACTATTTTCGGGCGTTATTTCCAGACAGAAAAAGGTGGGATATTATATAAAGGATATTGTTGGCATTATATATACTGTTTACCTAAACTTTCGTACCTGTCGTTGTCTGTCAATATTTATAATATTATTGTCTGTAGATATTTGTGACGGGACTAACATTATAGGTACTACTACCTGAAGTGTCTTATCTGTCTGTAGATATTTGTGACATTATGTCTGTCTGTAGATATTTGTGATGGTACTGACATTATAGGTACTACAGCTGAAATGTCTTATCTATCTGTTTGTAGATATTTGTGACATTATGTCTGTCTGTAGATATTTGTGATGGTACTGACATTATAGGTACTACTACCTGAGTTGTCTTATCTATCTGTTTGTAGATATTTGTGACATTATGTCGGTCTGTAGATATTTGTGATGGTACTGACATTATAGGTACTACTACCTGAGTTGTCTTATCTATCTGTTTGTAGATATTTGTGACATTATGTCAGTCTGTAGATATTTGTGATGGTACTGACATTTTAGGTACTATTACCTGAGTTGTCTTATCTATCTGTTTGTAGATATTTGTGACATTATGTCAGTCTGTAGATATTTGTGATGGTACTGACATTATAGGTACTACTACTTGAAGTGTCCTGTCTGTAGATATGTGATATAATGTCTGTCTGTAGATATTTGTGACATTATATATGTCTGTAGATATTTGTGAAATTATGTCTGTCTTTAGATATTTGTTACTGTTACGAGTGGTGAAAAGAATCTGTCTGCGACTAGACAAAAGCCTGAGTGAAGATTGAGAAGGTAGATGTGAATTACATATAGAATGTGAATGGAGTGAAGGGTAGCTGCCAGGAGTAAAGCTGTGATGGTGTCTTTTCACCTCCTGCCACTCGGTGACAAATGTTTCATTGCTATGCCTCACTCCGCCTCTCTTCTATTGTAACGTTATACAATGAGTAAGGACCACGTACACATTAAGTGCCATCCCATTCAACGATAACATGTAGAAGTAGTAAAAGAATTCTCATCCGCTAATATTTATCTATTTTATTAAAATAAAGTCTATAAATAGGGAAAAAAACATCCAAGAAAAAGAAAGAAAAAAAAAAAAACACAATTTATATCTGAGCGATGTCAGGAATTCAACTACACAACACAACAGTAACCCTAGAGAAAAACAAAACAACTTGGCTCAATTTCGGTTTACAAAAATTCCGAATATGGCCAACCAACTCTCAAATAACAAATCCACAGAGTACCTGAAAAAATATAGAAGGCGATAAACCCCTTGCTAGCAAGTTATGGTCAGTTGACTCAGTAACCCAGACACAAATTGTAGAGTGATAACCACTTTTCATCCAGCCCACCGATACCCCACTTATATCTCAGTCCCCTCCCTTTTACTTTTCCGAGTCCCTGTGTCTATTCCACCTTTTCACAGAACACGTCAATTCTTTTATGTTGGAGGATGTTTACCCTCGCCCTCCTCTTCGCCTTCGAGCGGTGAAAATAAATAAATCCACGAAAATGCATGCAGAGGTCATAGGAAATATTTATTGTATGGCTGTGAGACACGGAAAACAACAAAGACAACAAACAAAAAGCTACAGACTTTCATAAATGGGTGCTTGCGTAGAATAGAGGGATTAAAATGGTATGACAAGGTTACCAACGTGGAACTGATGACAAGAACTAGACAAGTGCCAGTGGAACAAGAGATGAGAAGAAGACGATGGCGATGGATAGGACACACACACCGAGGAAACCTGTTGATAGCATTACAAGGCAGTCCTTGTTCTGGAACCCCCAGGGCAAAAGAGGCAGAGGTAGACCAAGAAGCAGAGGTAGACCAAGAAGCACATGGAGAAGAGAGCTGGAAACAGGTGAAAATGATGAGGAGAACGTGGAAAGAACTTGAGATGATGGCACGTGACATGAGGACTTGGCATGTGTTTTTCAAGGCCTATGCTCCTTTGGGAGTGGAGGGTTATGATGATGATAGGAAATATTACCCACCGGTAGCACAGGTGCCAAGTAACCCGGAATCCAAAGGGTTATGCAAGAATGAAATCAAGCTAGGTAGGCAATGCGCCCTAATATGACCTAAGGACGCAGGCCAGTCAAGATGTAACTGCGCGGGTTAATGGGACGGGACAGAATTTTGACTTACATTCCCGTGATGGTAGGTGAACTTGGGAAGCTGTGTAGCTCTCTGAGGTGAATGCAGCGGGAGCATGGGCGCTCCAGGTCATATGCTTATATTGTATATTGTGGCCGGGCAGGGTAGTGGGGGTTGCTGTTTAACTCGAGAGTATTAGATTTTGATTACTAGCTAGCCTGCTAGAGGTGATGATTTCTCTCTACAGACTTACAGGAATTTACCAGGTTCGGGGACAATCCTCTATGATGTTTTATTTTTAGAGCATATGGTTATTATTTGTGTTGCACCTGCAACGATTAGCTTTGGCATGATCCTTTAATAATTGGTATGATGTCTAACTGCAAACATATGATTCGTCAACAGCATTTGTGTTCAATGAAACAAATGTTTATTCAATTTCCAACAAGAACTGGGTTAAGTCAAATGGTAACCACACCAAATTTGCATAATAGCATGTTGACATTTAATAAACAAGCATAAAAAGTCAATGCATTATTTTAATGATGCAATATTCCTTATTGCATCTCGTAATCTTTTCAAGTTGCTAAAACATGGCGTGGCTCCTCTATCCTTCTAGTGTTCCTTCGTTTATTTGTTAATGTGGTCTAGATTTCACGTTTTTCTTATCTCTTCATTTCAATGAAGAGCCAAACTTTCTCTTATTCATTAGTATTCCTTAGTTTGACCTTCTCTCAGCTTAAGGACCTTCATTCTTGGTAAAAGGTTCAGATATATGCCTGGGTTTACAATTCTTTACCCAGTTTTCGAGCGTAGCTCCGTTTCAGTTATGACTGTGGGCTCTAACAGTTATTGCATGCAATTCTTAGCACTACTTACAGTTTTCATGAATTCACAAACAAATTATTCTACGTTTCGAAATTACACAGTTGCTTTAATTGTGTGAAGTCAATCTCCTCTATAGAATATCACTGAGCAAAGAGAATTACGTCTTGTCTCCACCGCTCTAAATTCATTACTGACTAAAAAAATGGCTTCATCTCTCGTTCATTCCGGGGGAAGCAAAAAAAGGACTGAGCTTCACCATTGGTGGGAAATCACGTGACCAATGCTTGGCGTTACGAAGCGAAGCTTAGCCTAAAATAATGCGTGGCTTTTCGAAGCTAACCTGGTTTAATTAAACATCTGCGCCAAGACTTTTTTAATCTTCTGTTTCTATAAAAATTTATTTTATATGTTAATATAGCCTGTATCTGAAAACTTACGGTATACGCGGTTACATACAGATCCCGGGGCCCTGCAAATGTATCCCGTAGGGAGACATTTGAGTACTATCAATAACAAAAATCCATCCCCAAAAATTTCTAAGTTCAAAAAAATTTTTCAGAAAAATTTAAAGTTCAAAAATTTTTCTAAGTCCAAAAATATTTCCAAAAAAATTTAATTTAATTCCTATACTGGGGTCCTATGTCTATATGAGGTCGTCTGCTATGTAAAAAAAAACTAGTAGTGGACATCAACTTCAAAAAGTGTAACTTATTCATCACATCATAATATTTTTCACCAAATTTACAAATTGGCAACACTGCCTAACAAAATCTGCAAAACACTCATAAGGTCATCACTAAAAAAAATGTGACGAGTGGCAACACTGCGGAATGAACAATAAACTATCTTATTTGCAGAACTTGGCTGGATTATCATAATCTATTACATTTCATTCAAAAATATAGTTGATTACATTCTCTTGGATATGGTGGGGGGTGTTATCTCTTTTCTGTTCCTGTTATTTACTCCATATATAATTCTGCAAGACTTAACAAATCTTTTTTTTTTCTGGCGTATTTATTTATTCTATTTCCCAAGTACTCTGCAATATTCCAAGAAATGTCCAAAATCTCTAATTCCTATGGTAATGGCATCCACTTTCATAGAATAGCCAATGTTTTCATGGGTACTCATCATCATCATCTTCTTTTTTTTTTTTTTTTTTCTAGTGAATGAGCCACTTGCTCATTATTACATGTAGAAAACATCTCTAAACATAATATGCATATTTATCATACGATAATACAACCAGCATCATTTTTATAAGTAATCATTTTTCACAATAAAAGCATTAAAACCTCATGGCTTATCCTTATTTATTTATTTGTATGTTTCCTTGTTATAGACATTTTCCAAATGGTAAGTGTATAAACTCGTTCTAAGTCCGTCACTGTAGAAAATGTTCTATATTACATTTTTTTTTTTTTTTAAAGATCTTCTTTGACTTGCCATACATCAATTTTCAAACATCAAATTATTCAGCAACCAACAGACGAATGTGTTACTATCATATTATGAAATAGAAGGGAAAAGAAAAATATAGTTTCCAAATCATCATGAATTTTCTACATTGGGTTCCGTATTACTTTATTTTCTCTTTTAAGACAACTGCTTATACTTTTGACAATATGTATCCATGTTGTCACTCTCGAGGCATCCTTGTATACAATTTATATTTGTCTCCTTTTTTTTTTTTTTTTTTCATAACACCAATGTATCATTTATGGTGTACCAATATCATTGTATCTATTCTAGTCCTCCTGTTATCTTGAGAATTCATCCTTAGTAACTCCCTATGTACCTTATCTAGCAATACATTTATGCAAAACACATCAAACAATTATTTGTGGAAACATTTAACTGAGATGTAAGAACTTTTGACAATATGAGATGAAAAAAATTTTGGGGTCATCACTCAAAAAATGTGACATAGAAAGGAAGAAAAAATATTCAATTGATCGTGAGGAATCTACAATATTCTTATAAGACAAAGTTCCTTGCACTCTGACTACTATTTAACCATATTATTTCTGGTTATCCTTGCATACAGTGTACCATTTCAATTTCCTTTATAAGTCCAATTCATCGCTCATGGTGCTCCAATATTTTAAAATGTGGATCCTTCCTATTCCTCTTATTCTGTACTGGAAATATATCCTTATTAATTGTCCATGTACTATATCTGTGACATGTCTGTCCTTGGGATAACGTTATTTTCTTATCCAATATCCTCGGGGTGAGCAATCTCAGTATGTCCAATTTCATCAACCATTTATTTATTTTCTCTCCTGTAATTCTGGGTATGTTATGAGTATAGTACATTGTCAATTTATTCTAACTATCTTACAACATTCTGTAATTCGTGATAAGGAATAGTCATTTGTTATACAACAATGTTCATATTACAAAGGCAATGAGCAAAAATCAAAAAAAAAAAAGATATCTTCTCCAAAAATGCGGATGTATCTCTATTTCCTTTACCTCTGGGTGTAGCAATTATTCAGTCATTATTTTTTTTCTCCATTATTTAATCTCCATTTTGTGTCCTTAGTACCTGTGGTTCCATGGGATTATCATAATTCATTTGTGTCTCTTGTCTACAATCCTTCAATAATGACTTCAAATATGGTCCTCATATGTGCAACAATCATCTGCTCTGATTTGTTCCATGGTATTCATCAAATATTCTATTATATCCTTGTCTTATCTCGTAACCACGAAAGACTAAGATTATTCCTCCTCCAATGTTAATGTGGGGGATTTTGTGCATAAACCTTACAACAAAATCTCAGCTGTGACAACATAAAGTTTCACCTTAATATAAAATGGCATCTTCATCATACATAACCAGTTGCTTCTTCATCTCATGTGTCATTAGTGGTTATCATGCGGTAATGGGGTATTTCATTTGCTAGGTCAGCATGTGCAAATGCTATTTCTTTAACATGGGCAAAGGCATCATCAACAAATAGGTGCAATTTGTTCAATCTGGGGTTAGCATATACTAATGCTCTCAAGGGATTCTTCATTTGCAGAAATTCAGCATGCGCAAATGTCATTGGGGTATTTGTGATAGGCAGTAAAATTTTTGACAGTACTAATATACATCTGGGTCTAAAATAATAATGTACATTTGAAATAATCCTGTGGAGAAAAATAGCATAACCTACAATACTAGTTTTGGGTATGAATTATGTGCTGTTGAGAGATGTCATAGTATGAACAGTATGATTGATCAAGGTGATAGATATAAAGGAGTTTAGCATAATATAGATCAAAGAAATATTAGAATGGGGTAAGAAAACAAAACTACTGGTGTACAGTGTCTGCATGAAAATACAGGACTCTGGATCTGCAAGGACAAGAAGTCTGGTGAATGAAACATGGAATATGATTCGTTTCAAAAGTAGAGATCAATGTTACAACAGAATAGTATGACACATGTGTTATAGGTAAAGTTGTGTAACATTCTGAATATCAAAAACTGTCTGACTAATAAGGGTGTCTGTAAACAAAGAACATTGTATCATCTGTGTCATCTTTATTTCAATAATCCAAATAAAATGTCTAACTAGAATCCTCCGTGGGCTGGTCTTGATTTCTTTCTGGGCATCATAATTCTAAGGCTGGAAAAAATAACTTTCTCAGTGAGGCTTTGACATCTTAGTCTGTAAGCAAGTCATTTGAACTGTCCAAGACTGAAAATAGAGTACATGGGGAGAGTTAGTACATTGTTAAAAATTAAGTGCACATTCGCGGTGACGGTACATGGGATGGCATGTACATTGAAGACTTGAGGGCCGTGTCTCAGCAAAGTTTTAGTAGTTCTTTCAGTTTCTCTGCCATCTCTAACCTTGCAATGTCCCGACTGCTTAGGCGAGCATCATACTGAGTAGCAGTGGTGACGGGTGTGATAGGCGACGACACTGCATTTGCTGATTGTTGGGACACTGAGGACATTGACGAATGCGGTGATGGCTTAACATCTTTTGATTGCGGTGATGGTTTCACTGTGGTAGGGGTTTGTATGGCTGGAACATCTGTTGGTTTTGAGGCAGGTATATGTTTCGCCTTGATTTTTCTTCTGACCTGGTTGTGCTGAACGTTAGCACCGGTTACAATGGGCACAGTAATTTGCACACTGTTGTTTTTGACTAGTTGAGATGAGGCTAACACTTCTCGGCTTGGTTTTGGAACATGATTGCGTTTCTTCAGAATCTTTCGTCTGATATAGTTGTGCTGTATACGCGGAATTTTGTTGCTAGGGATTGAGTCATCAGATTCTGTTTTATAGGTGCGTTTGACGCTGGAGCTGACTGGTACAAATAATGTACTATCCGCATCACTGGTTTCAATGGAACTAGCTGTATCAATGTCTGATTCTTGTTGGTATAATTCTACCATTTTTCTGTCATTATGTTCGTTGGGGTCTGACAAATCTATGCTGTCTTGTTCTGTTTCGTCTCCATAAAGATCGCTGGTATATGGTTCAACAATCTGCTTGGGTACAGTTTCTTCAGGATCTGATTGTTTTGAACGAGCAATCTTGTTCTTGTGGTATAGCAGTGTTTGGTTTTCACTAGTGTTAAAACTAGAACTGCCTGAACTGGGGGTGTGATAGGTATCAGCTGACGATTTATCACTGCGGGAGTAAGTTTGAGTGTGGATATAAGGTGCTTGGTTGTTGTCATCGTGTGACGTCTGAGGCATTATTTCTTCATTTCTAATGCGCAGGTCTCTGTCCTGGAGTCGATTACGCAATTCAAGTGGTGGGATATCTTCTTCGCTTTCGGACGAGTCTCGTTGTTGTCTTGCTCGATGTATTTCATCTGTGGGTGGTCTGGGTATGTGGTCGTCTTGGTAAAATTCAGAGTCTGTCGTCTCTGACTCTGATATGTCAGACGAATCTGTGCTGGATGGATTATAATTTAGGGTGGCTTTTCTGACTGGTCTTGTATTTGTCGTCAGAGGCGGAATGGGCCGGTGATTATCAATTTTTATTTGTTTTACGTGAGCTTTTGTTTGGTGTTGTTTCTCTTCATTCCAAATAATGAAGTTTACAGGCGTAGTTTGTTTCATGATTTTGTAGCCATCTAACCATCGGTCATCGAATTTTGAACTGCGTACATGTTTCTTGTAGTATACTCTGTCTCCTATTTTTGTATGTTGGTAGCTTGGCTGATTTATCATGTTGTTTCTGTTTCTTGTGAAATGCCTTCTGCGTATTTCGTTGTGCAATCTGGTGAGCTTTATACTTTTCTTGAAGGATTATTTCGATGGGGTCTTCTCCCATGTATTTTCTTTGTGGGCGAAGTAGGTTGTCTAACGGAAAGTTTGGTTCTCTTCCGTATAGCATGAGAAAGGGTGACATTCCTGTGGTATCGTTCACGTTTACTCGGATGGCTTCAAGAGCTTGGTTAATGTATAGGTCCCAGTATTGGTGGTTCCCCTTGATATATTTGCTAATAATATCATGTAGGGTGGCGTGCATGCGTTCATTTCTGCCATTTGCATTTGGGCAATAATAAGTGGTTGTAGTATGCTCAATATTCAGCTGGTGTAAGGTGGCTTTAAATGGGTTACCTATAAACTGTTTACCGTTGTCTGAAATGATTCGTTTTGGACAGCCATGCCTGGGAATGAATTCTTGTAAAAAAATTTGCGTGATGGACTGCGATGTGGCATCACTGAGTGGGTAACTTTCTGGCCAAACAGAGTATTGGTCAACTATGTGCAGGAGGTATTTGTTGCCGGATTGGGTGAGTGGGTAAGGACCTGATAAGTCAATGCTCACTGTTTGCATGGGGTAATGGGAAGGTTGCATTTCTTGAAGGGGAATTAAATGTGGCTTCATGTTTCTCAATTTACATGTTCTACAGGTGGCTACATATTCTGTAATGTCCTTGTAGAAAGTTTGCCAATAATACCTTTTCTTTATGACATCAATTGTTTTGTCTCTTCCCATGTGCCCGTTGTTATCATGAAACTGTAGCAATACTTCTGGGACTATATGTGCTGGAATGACTTTTCTTAGTGTCCCTTCTTGTTTCTGATCAATATAGTATAGAATTCCATCCGTTGGGTGTACTGTAAAATCTTTACTTTTTGTTGGGTTTTCTTTCACGTATGTGAGCAGCTTGACAATTTCTGCATCTTTCGCTTGTTCTACTCTCATGTCAAACATCTCTTGGCTTTCTTCTTCTACTTGAGTGGCGGAATCTGAGGTACTTCTTCGACTTGATGAAGTAATTTCATTAATTTCTTTAGCATTATCGTCAATCTCTGAGGATGTGCCATCATTTTTGACTCTATTTGTTTTCACTTCAGTTTCATCATCATATTTAATCCTGGATAAGAGGTCTGCACAGGTGTTCATTTCGCCTGGGATATGTTCGATAGTGGTGTCGTAGGACTGTAAATTCATTGCCCATGTCTGTAACTTCTTTGGCTGTTCTTGTGTTTTGGTGAGCCAGTTAACCAAAGGTTGATGATCAGTTCTTATAATGAGTTTAGTTCCTCTGACGTAAAAGTCAAACTTTTGTACTGCATAGTGAATAGCATATGCTTCTTTCTCAGTGGTGGTCCACCGTTTTTGTGACTTTGACAATGCGTGGGATAGGAATGCAATGGGTTTCTCATTTGGAATGTTTGGTAGGATGGGTGTTTCATCTTCTAGTACAGGTTGGACCAAACAAGCACCAATTGCGTTATCTGAGGCATCGGCGTATAGTATCATGGGCTGAGAAATATCTGGATGTCCAAGCAGTGGGATGGTGGTTAGGGCATTTTTTTAGATACTCAAAGGATCTCTGGCAGTCTTCTGTCCATTTGAAGCGTGCATACTTGCGGGTAAGGGCTATCAAAGGCTCTGCTGCTCTGGAGAAATTGATGATGTGGCGTCTATAGTACCCTATTGTACCAATAAATGAGCGTGTTTGTCTCACCGTCTTGGGGCTAGGCATTTCTCTTATGGCTTTGACTTTATCTTCATCAGGTCTGACGCCATGTCTATTGATGACAAAGCCTAAATATTTTGTTTCTGTCTTTAGAAACTCACACTTCGACAGTTTTAACTCTATTTGGTGATGCCTGAGTCTATCAAACACTGTTTCAACCTTGCGGAGGTGGTCTTCCATCGTGCCTGCGGTATGTATCAGGATATCGTCTATGTATGCCAGGGCAAATGGATGTAGACCCTTTAACACTTCATCCATGAGTGACATATATGTTGCTGGAGATCCTTTTAGACCAAATGGCATAACATTCCAAAAAAAGCTTCCCATATGTGAACAGAATGTGGATTTCTGTTTTGCCTCAGGTGTCATGGGGATGCACCAAAAGCCTGACCTTGCATCAAGTGTGGTAAAGTATGTAGACTTTCCTAACGTCGCAAGTAGATCGTCTATCCTGGGGAGGGGGTAGGAAATGACTTTTGTGATTTTGTTAAGGGCACGGTAGTCGCAGCAAAAGCGACTGGAGCCGTCTTTCTTTGTTACGATTACTATGGGTGAGGACCATTGGGAACGGGATCTTTCGATGATTCCTGCCTGTAGCATTTCATTTATAGACCTTTCCACGAGTTCTCTATTTTTCAAGGGCGTATGATAGGGTTTCATATGTATTGGCTCCTCTGTGGTTGTTTGAATGTCCATTGTGACAGTGTTAGTTCTGCCTAATTCCATGTCATTGAGTGCGAATACATCTTGGTGCTTTTCTACAAACGTTTTCAAACGTTGCTTATTTTCTTCTGTGGCATTCAGGGTTGCAAGTAACTGAGCTATTCTCTCTCTGTATTTATGATCTGCTATGATATCTCTGGTCTGTCTTGATGCCTCCGTTTCATTCCCATAATTTTGGGACATTTTTCTTGCATCTTGTGAAAATCTCTGCTCCTGGTATGTGGCTTTCTTTTGCGTAGTTCTTTGCCGTTCATTGGGCTGTGCTTGGTACTGTCTCCTCTGCCATGTACTGTGTGCATTTCCATTTGTCACTGCATTTACTGTATATTCATTTCTTATTATATTTCTGGGGTAGTCGTTGTTGTGCCATTTTTTCTGATTATTTCTGTCGTAACTGCGCTTATCCGCGTACGTTACTGTATTTCTTCTGTTTGTGCTATAGGGCTGTCTTCTTTCCCTGGCCGAAAATTTTTCATTCTTTCTGTTTCCAACTTTGCTGCTATAGTATCCTCCTGTGGTATAGTCATATAAGAGTTCTTCCTTTTCTTCGGAAATTTCAATTGGTTTTGGGACTTTATCATATCCACCTGTTTTTGAGTTATATTGATACTCCATGGGGCATGTATCACTGTCTTGTCGCTTTGGATATCCTCCTGGCAAGACAATTTCTGTTTCTCTGTTACTCTGTGATATACAGCACTTCATCTTTTCTCTTGGTGTGCTGGGGCGCAAGAATGAGTAATTATAGTCATTTTCATACTGTGGCCTTTCTCTTCTTATGTATGGACTGGTTCGTTTCTGCCATCTGGGTAGGGTATGCTGTGGTGTAACATGACTGTGACTGATGTTACTGCCTTTTTCTGCCTTATAACTGTTTACTTTCCGTGTACTATGGTTATTTGTACTGCGATTTCGTGCATTATGTCCAGTGGGAGTGGTTGAGACAATTTGTGGATGGTCTCTATTGGTTTTGGTTTTGGTTTGTCTTATTGTTGACGTATCCACTTGCGCAACAACTGTGCCTCTATTTATAGTGGTAGTTTTTCCTGACATATTCAATATCATGATGGGGAAATCTCTGGACTTCGAGACTTCAGCGATTCCCTCTGTAATTTGCAACAATGGGTCATCAATAATGCTTTCTTCTGCTAGGGGCTGTACTTGAATTGATTGCCCTGGTGTTATGTACTCAGAATTTTTTACTCTGCCTTTTGCTATGACCAGGGAGTTTGGAGCCACCGTTATGGGAGCTGTAATCCTTACTAAAGACGCTATGTGGATATCGTCCTGGAGATCTATGTACGTATTGTTGACTTTGATTTTGTGGAGGTCATAGTATATTCGAACTTTGTGTTTGTTAAAAAAATCTCTCCCTAGGATAAGATTTCTAGACATTCCTTTAGTAATGACAAATGGGTGTTCAAAATTTGTTTCGCCTAAGGAAAATTTTAGCCATGCTGTCCCAACTGAATTTAGTCTTTGTCCCGTGACTGAAGCTAGGTGTGTTTTGGACGGTTGAAATCGTACTAAGTGTTGGATCCTCTTGAACAGCTGGAACCTAATAAGGCTGATGGATGCTCCTGTATCTACCAGTGCCCTATATTGTTGGCCCTGTATAGACATGATGCAGGAACTGGGGTCCGGATGTATTTTAGTTCCATCATGCAACATTTCTTCATATTGTATTTTACTGGATGGGCCCACTTGACAATTTCTGTTCTGTGTTGTTTCTTTTGTTTTGGACCAGTTTCTGTGATTGTTGCCCTCACTAACGGTCCTGTTTAGTGAGTGGCGCGGCCGTTTCCCTGACGCATGAGGGGTTGAGGTGCGCCTCTGGTATACTGATTTCTGGTGTAATCACGTGGGGGTGCTGCGGGTTGTTGTGGTTGGTAACCTCCTCTTCTGGGTGGTGCATGATTGTAATTTGCTCTACAGGACTTGTAACCATGTCCGAGCCTACCGCATGTAAAGCATCCGTTTGTATTGACATTATTGACGTCGTTTTGCCTCTGTGTGGGGGGTCTATAATTGCGGGGTCTATCATCACGTATTCGTGGGCGAGTCCATTGCCTCCTGGCATGGTCAACTTCCATAGGCTCATGCTCATCATAGTCCCTATATTCTGGTCGGGGTTCCCTACCTGCTCTTTGTTGTAACCTTCGGTGAAGATTTTCCTCCTGTATTGCTGCTTGGATTGTTTCAGCAATAGTCTTGGTGTCTTTTCTAATAAGATGCCTTCTGATATTTTCCGCTCTAAGGCCATCGGCAAATATCCCCACTAACTGTATTTCTACATCAGGTGTGATAGGGATTTTTCCGCAAAATGCCTCTTCTGCCATATTGAGGAATCGATCTCCAAAAAGTTGTACCGATTCATCTCTTTCCTGTTTCATGCTTCTAAGGACTGACCAAGCATGCATTTTGTCTATTATTTCCCAATATCTCTGGGTGAGCTCTTTTTTTAGGGACTCGTAGGTTTCTGTGGGGTACTGCTGGGACCTCCTTCTTAAAAAATCAGTCACGTACGAATCAGAACCTAACAGAGCGATTTTCTTTTTCTCTTCATCATTTGTTGTTTCTGCTATTGCCGCAAATTTGTCTATGTCGGCCAACCATCTCCTGAATTTCTTCTTATCTCCCTCGAATGGTTGTACTATGGACCTAACTTGGGATAATTTTGCATAATTGCTATTCTTTTCTAAGTTCTCAGTAAGGCGCTGTAGCGCTATCAATGTGGGTTCCTCCATATTTGGATTGACTGGGGGCTGCAACGGTTGTGCATTTATAGGTTGGTTCTGTGGTTGTTGTTGTTGTTGGTCCACACCAAGCTGTTGAAAATTTTCCATTAATTGATCCATCTTCGCTTCTGCTCTTTTTTAGAGGACTGGTCATACGGCACCAAGTTGAGATGTGTTTTCCTGCTCAATACCTTTTTTTTTTTTTTTTTTTTAATGAGGACTGATCACGGGCACCAAGTTGAGATGTGTGGCCGGGCAGGGTAGTGGGGGTTGCTGTTTAACTCGAGAGTATTAGATTTTGATTACTAGCTAGCCTGCTAGAGGTGATGATTTCTCTCTACAGACTTACAGGAATTTACCAGGTTCGGGGACAATCCTCTATGATGTTTTATTTTTAGAGCATATGGTTATTATTTGTGTTGCACCTGCAACGATTAGCTTTGGCATGATCCTTTAATAATTGGTATGATGTCTAACTGCAAACATATGATTCGTCAACAGCATTTGTGTTCAATGAAACAAATGTTTATTCAATTTCCAACAAGAACTGGGTTAAGTCAAATGGTAACCACACAAAATTTGCATAATAGCATGTTGACATTTAATAAACAAGCATAAAAAGTCAATGCATTATTTTAATGATGCAATATTCCTTATTGCATCTCGTAATCTTTTCAAGTTGCTAAAAACATGGCGTGGCTCCTCTATCCTTCTAGTGTTCCTTCGTTTATTTGTTAATGTGGTCTAGATTTCACGTTTTTCTTATCTCTTCATTTCAATGAAGAGCCAAACTTTCTCTTATTCATTAGTATTCCTTAGTTTGACCTTCTCTCAGCTTAAGGACCTTCATTCTTGGTAAAAGGTTCAGATATATGCCTGGGTTTACAATTCTTTACCCAGTTTTCGAGCGTAGCTCCGTTTCAGTTATGACTGTGGGCTCTAACAGTTATTGCATGCAATTCTTAGCACTACTTACAGTTTTCATGAATTCACAAACAAATTATTCTACGTTTCGAAATTACACAGTTGCTTTAATTGTGTGAAGTCAATCTCCTCTATAGAATATCACTGAGCAAAGAGAATTACGTCTTGTCTCCACCGCTCTAAATTCATTACTGACTAAAAAAATGGCTTCATCTCTCGTTCATTCCGGGGGAAGCAAAAAAAGGACTGAGCTTCACCATTGGTGGGAAATCACGTGACCAATGCTTGGCGTTACGAAGCGAAGCTTAGCCTAAAATAATGCGTGGCTTTTCGAAGCTAACCTGGTTTAATTAAACATCTGCGCCAAGACTTTTTTAATCTTCTGTTTCTATAAAAATTTATTTTATATGTTAATATAGCCTGTATCTGAAAACTTACGGTATACGCGGTTACAATATCTCAACCGTGAACCCCAAGATCTACCTGTAGTTTGAAGCTGGTGCTAGGTTGATTACAATCAAGTAGTGGCTTAAAGGACTAATAATAAAATGAAGGTAATGTCCGGCCGATGGCCATAAAGGTCTTGCTGAACGCTCTAATCAAGATTTTCTCACAATATGTAGAATTTCCTATACTAAAATTTGCAGCAGACAAGCTAGTACTGAGATGGCAACCACTTCTACACGACCAAGGGTTACAGAGACATAAGGCAATGAGATATAGTAGGAGACTCATTTTATACTAAACTCTGGCCTGCAGGTGTTCAAGCGTGTATTTTTGCAGCTGGACGGAGGCAGAGGAAAAACGTAATGTCCGGGGGAATTTTCTCCCAGGCGTCACTCTGAATCAAAGGCTCAGAGAATTTCTACAGATACCAACGTCAAAGATACAGTGACAAGAATAAAGATTTACGCTGACCAGAATTAAAGACAGTTAAAACTTAACTGTGGGACGGAAGTTTAGTCTCTCCAACGTAAGAGTGACAGACTAAAAATCACAAAGGACGCTTTCAGGAGCAAATAGAGAAGAAATGGGTGGGGGGGAAAAAAGTCAAGAATGAGACAGGAGGCGGTCCTAAACTAACTAGTGCCAGAATGGTCTTATTCATGCACGACAGTGACATTATGTCCGTCTGTAGATTTTTGTGATATTATGTATGTCTCTCTGTAGATATTTGTGACATTATGTCTGTCTATAGATATTTGTGATATAATATCATGTCTATTTGTAGATATTTGTGATATCATATTTCATGTAAGTCTGTAGATATTTGTGATATTATATATCATATCTGCCTGTAGATATTTGTGATATTTTATATTATATATTTCTGACGATATTTGTGCCATTATATTATGTTTGTCTGTAGATATGTGTGATATTATATTATGTCTGTCTGTAAGTATTTGTGATATTATATATTATATTTGTCTGTAGATTTTTGTGATATTATATAACATATTTGTCTCTAGATATTTGTGATATTATATATCTTGTCTGCCTGTAGATATTTGTGATATTATGCATCATGTCTGTCTTTATATATTTGTGATATTATATATCATTGTCTGTTGTCACGAGATAGATTTCGTAAGCATCTTACTGTACAATATTTGGTGTATAAATTGGACTGACACTTAAGACAGTACGTACGCAAATGAATAACTTGACAGAAGTCTGGGTCACAGTTCCATACATATAATCTCAACAGCATAGTCCTAGACATCAGTAACAATAGTACAAAATACTTATCATTAGAATATGTAATACAGTCATCCTAACGTACTGGTAGCAACTGCATTCAATGTAAGTGCGGCATTCACCCCTCGCACATATATCTCTATGGTTTGTATTCAATGTAAGTGCGGAATTCACTCCTCGCACATATATCTCTATCTCTGGTCTAATCACCAGGCATCCAAGTTCCTCCAGAACTTCACAGCGCGGGAAAACCACAACGCGTTTATAATGTCGATACACATGAGCTTTCTATCAAAGCTCCTATTAGGCTTCCAAACACTGGACCAGCCGGGGTCTTATAAAATAGACCTCCTACTGGCGCGGTAAAGAAAACAATGCGCCTTCAAACAATAACATTTAATGGTCTTACCATAGACCTCCTTCTGACACGGGAAAACTGCATGCATTTTAATCCATCCACTTCCAAGCGCGGGACAGAACGGTTCACTCTTCCTGAATCAATTTGTCTATCTTTAACTGATCTTTGTCACACCAAAAACCCATTTTTGGTAAAAACACTTCTTCCGTTGCATGGTATTTTTCATCATGCACTGGCCTTGTCACTCCCTTTGTTATCTCAAAGGCTTTTGTAGACACTGTATTCTTACTAACACTTATTGATTTTCCTTCCATAGAATATAAGTTAGTTTTACTCCTAACTGACTAATCACTGATGATAGTCTTCTTTTGTGGTTCATCCACATTCAGTTTGGACATTTTTCCAACTGAGACTGAACATTTTTCACAACAGTTATCTGTTTGTACAGTGACTTCTTTGGTGTCAGTTTTCATGATGCCATCAGCTACATTAGCTTTCCTCTTTAGATTCAGTTTTGGTCTCTTGCTTTCATCAACTGCTGGTAATGTATTTCCAGTTGTAACTTCTCTTATTTCCTTAATCTCTGTCAGATATACCTTTGCTCTATGTGGCTTGTATTTATCATCCACTTTTACCATAGTGTTAAACAATTCGTAAGACTCACAATTTCTGATAGCCAAAATAAAGTCTCTTAAGGCCATTCTTTTCTTTCTGTTTCTAATTGTTCTTGGACAATCTGCCATGACTATAGATTTACAGACTAGATTCCCAAATAGGAAATTGTCATCACAACTACAATACCAAATTATCAGTATTAATATACCTCTACCTAGGTACTACAACAACACAGTAATATATCCCCAATAATTCTAAAGATAATACAAAATAGTAACCCTAGAATCAGTTACTTATTACATCAGATCCACCTATGTCTAGACTAAAACACATGTGTAGCCGAACACACTGATCCTCAATATACTCTGACCCTCATACCTACAATGCTCAGATTCTAACACAGCAATCATACAAACTATTTGTAACTAATAATCAGCACCGAAACAGTGAATGATGATAATAATGAAGTACACCGCCGACACTAAAACCATAAACAAACGAACAACAACCGACAGGTGGGGGGATAATACAAGAAAGTATATAGGTAGATAAAGAAAGTATAAGAAAGTAATGAAGTAGTTATAGATGTAAACTACCACACCTGCAATACAAACAACAACAATAGAACTGTGATATGAACTTATTTACAAGATAGTAGAAAATTCACGCAAGAAAACTACAAATAAACACGACAAAAGAGACTAAATTATGCAACAATGATTACACAAACCAAACTGAAAAAGCTAACACCAATAAATGTTCAAAGAATTCCACGGGGCACTAGACACCGAGTCTCTCCAAGACCGGGCCTCCCATACACTGGAATTAATTTTACAAAAACCTACAGAATAGATTAATACCAATTCCTTCTAATGAAGAAAAAAGTATTAATAATATATAAACAAGTAACACAAATAGAAAACGCTAATACAACAACGAATACAAATGAATGACCATCAGGAATGTCAGTAGAATGGTATCTGAACAAAGAAGTGCAACAATGGCATAAACTGTGACTTATCTTAAGTGTGTCTTGATTACAGTCTATGGTTCTACCGAGATAATGCAGATCTACAGCTGAAGGATATCTGTGTTGATATGACTGGCACTACAGCAAGCTTGCCTCACTGATGTTCAACCTCGCACAGATTCTGTACAAGATACAAAACAATGTAAATAACTACTCAAAAGTATTTCCATAAACATTAAACTAATAACCACATTTAGAACCACTTAAATATGATGTAGACTAACACTAATCCTAATACAAACTTACAAGAAATGAATACTTATAAAATATCTAAGTCGATACTTGAAAGTAATGTAAGAATGAAAGGGAAACAAGTAATGAATACTTGCTTCTATAGTCTCTACTAAATGAAAGATGGATAGTACTGATAGTAGTATAACACCGACTAATTACGAAGGCTTAACAAAGAGTCAAATATAATAAATCAATAAACTGTAACAGATGAGGGAAAAGACCTAGCAAATAAGCTTTACGACTAATAAACAAATAAAACTAATACAGTAGGCCTATAGGGACTACGCCTATTTATAATAAAACTACTAGACTAATATATTAAACTTAAACAGAAAAACTCTTACGGTTGTAATTAGGCTAGATAATTAATCTATAATACTAACCTTAATATATAATTTACACAGCCCCAAATACAAATCAGAAACTAGCACTAAGAACTTACACGTGCACGAGAACACACAATACAGCAGAAGATGTCAGTTATACCAAAACTACTGATGAGTAAAAACGAAACAGGGCAAATTGCAGCACAACGAGAGGGAAGAAAAAAAATACTAAGCACAAAAATCACAAACTTTAGTAAGTAATACAAATTAATAATAAATAATACGTATCTTTAATACAGATAGGCTAGTCTCGTTGATCTCGACTGTAGACTGATGTTCAAGATGTGTTGTTTATTCCACTTCTCATTGCCGATGGCTTGATGATGAAAATGACAGCACCACACAGCACAGCACAACACAGCACAGCACAACACACGTGACGTACAAACAGGTCCTCTGATAAGTTTGGACATCATCATCATCAGTTGCCATCTCCACAACGAAGGTTGGCTGTAATGGATCTCCAACGTATTCTGTCTCTTGTCTTGGTGGTGCACTCTGATAGACTCTTTCCTGTCCATCTTTTGATGTTATCTTCCCACTTATAGCGCTGTCTCCCCCTTGTACGTTTGCTTTCAACTCTCCCTTCTATTATGGTCTTCTGCAAGGTGTTATGCCTTTTTATGTGGCCAAAGTATTTTAACTGCCTAACTTTGACCTCCCTCATTAGTTCTCTTTTCATACCTAGATTTTCTAGGACCTCCTTATTTGTTTTCATCTCTTTCCATGCGATACGCCCCATTCTTCTATATATCCACATTTCAAGAGCCTCAATTCTTTCTTCCAAATGCTTATTCATCGTCCATGTTTCTGCACCATACAGAAATGCAGAATATATATAACACTTTATGATTCTCAGTTTTAATTTGTGAGATAACTGTTTGGATGTCAGTATATGTTTCATGTTGTTGAATGTAACTTTGGCCATTCCTATTCTCTTCTTGATTTCTGTTTCACATCTGCCATCTTCTGTTATTATATGCCCAAGATATACGTAGCTCTTGACTTGTTCCAGGATTTTCCCATTTACGCTTATCTTTAATGTGGGTTTATCGTCTGTTTTGCTAATTATCATAGTTTTTGTTTTCTCAATATTAATGTCGAGTCCATATTCATGACTTATGCTGTTCACTTGCTTCACTAGTTCTTGTAACTCCTGTTCGCTTTCAGCTAACAACACGGTATCATCTGCATATCTAAGGTTGTTTATTGACCTTCCACTGATGTTCAGTCCTGGTATTTCCTGTATCTGTTTGAAAATTGTTTCGGTGTATAAATTAAATAGGCAAGGGGACAGCACACAACCTTGTCTGACACCTCTTTTTATGTCTATGTATGGTGAATAATTCCTTCCAGATCTTACTGTGGCAGTTTGCTCCCAATAAAGGTTACTGAGTATTCTTATATCTTTTCCATCAATACCTATGTCTTTGAGGCATTCAATTATTTTCTCATGATGGACTCTGCCAAAAGCCTTCTTATAGTCAATAAAGCACATATACATACTTTTTTGGACCTCTGTATATTTTTCTGCTAATATTCTTAGGCAAAATATTGCCCCTCTTGTTCCACTGTTCCGTCTAAAACCAAGCTGTTCTTCTTGGATTTCGCGGTCTACTTTACTTTTTATTCTTTCCTGTATGATTTTGAGCAGTATCTTAATTGCATGACTCATCAGGACAGGCCAGTTCAAACCGTCAAATACGTTGCTTGCAAATACTGCAACGTTGAAAAAGCAAGCTAACTCATGCAGATTCCACTGCGATGACTTGTCCGGGTACACACATTAGCAAGGTTGTCCTTGCACACACCGATGTCTGTCAGTAAACAGGACTTGCTGGACCATGTAAATTAGGCGATAATTAGGTCACAACATGACCGTTGTACGCTGATTGGCCGAAAGTCACACACTTCGTGTATACTTTTCCGGCTTGACTCAAGACCGTAGATGACCAGCTCTGTATAGAAATTACTATCTGTCTTTCATAACTCAATTACGTTGACTCCAAAACAGAAATCAGATGTATGGGTGTTGACATCTGATGTGAGCATATTATGTCAATTGGCTGCGCGCAGACAAATCTTTTAGATGAATTTCAATAGTGTCAAAACACTTCATTTACCGTCCAAAGTACTCTTGAAGATGGTACCACATATAGAGCTTCCGGGGTGGGTTGGGTGCTTCTCCACAGTAGTCCTGGGTTCAGAAAATTCCTTATGCGAGCCCCCAAATGTTACGGAACTTGTTCCCCAGTATAATGAACTCCCAAATAGATGTCACGAGATAGATTTCGTAAGCATCTTACTATATAATATTTGGTGTATAAATTGGACTGACACTTAAGACAGTACGTACGCAAATGAATAACTTGACAGAAGTCTGGGTCACAGTTCCATACATATAATCTCAACAGCATAGTTCTGGACATCAGTAACAATAGTACAAAATACTTGCATCATTATAATATGTAGTACAGTCATCCTAACGTACTGGTAGCAACTGCATTCAATGTAAGTGCGGCATTCACCCCTCGCACATATATCTCTATGGTCTGTATTCAATGTAAGTGCGGAATTCACTCCTCGCACATATATCTCTATCTCTGGTCTAATCACCAGGCATCCAAGTTCCTCCAGAACTTCACAGCGCAGGAAAACCACAACACGCTGATAGTGTCGATACACATGAGCTTTCTATCAAAGCTCCTATTAGGCTTCCAAACACTGGAACAGCTAGGGTCTTATAACGTAGACCTCCTATTGGCGCGGGAAAGCAAACAACGCGCCTTCAAACAATAACATACCTTGCATAAGGGTCTTACCATAGACTCCTTCTGACACGGGAAAACGACGTGCCTTTTAATCCATCCACTTCCAAGCGCGGGACAGAACACAACGCGCTGGTAAATAACAATATATAAAGGCCTTGTAAATACACCTTACGCGGAACATCATCGCGTCACATCCAATATTTCATAATCAAAATCACAGACACTATTCACATACTCTAGAAAACACCGACCGTCTCCCACGACGGATGGCCACAGACTCCCCTTAACATCTCAGTATCCTTCTCTGACAAGTATGCTAACTACATTCACTCCGCACGCTTTTCTCATGTGCCCATAAACCTCGATTCACACATGAACGCCCCTGAGTGTTCTTCAACCATGCTACATGCTTCTAAACAGTGAACTTTTAAATGTAACATTCCAAGCTTGCATACTTCAATAATAATACATACACTCTAAATTGGTTACACCATTCTCTACCCACACACATGTATACACGTCATGTATCTCATATATTTGTGATATCATATATCATGTCTGTCTGTAGATATGTCTGATATTATATATCATGTTTGTCTGTAGATATTTGTGAAAGTATGTATTATGTTTGTCTGCAAAAATGTGTTACATCATGTTCATCTGTAGATATTCGTAATATTATGTCAGTCGGTAGATATTTGTGATATTATATTTTATGTCTGTCAGTAGATATTTGTGATCTCGTGTCTGTCTGTAGATATTTGTGATATTATATTTTATGTCTGTCTGTAGATATTTGTGATATCATGTCTGTCTGTAGATATTTGTGATATTATATAACATGTCTGTCTGCAGATATTTGTGATATTATGTTATGTCTGCCTGTAGATATTTGTGATATTATATTATGTCTGTCTGTAGATATTTGTGATATTATATTATGTCTGTCTGTAGATATTTGTGATATCATGTCTGTCTGTAGATATTTGTGATATTATATAACATGTCGGTCTGCAGATATTTGTGATATTATATTATGTCTGCCTGTAGATACAAGTATTTGTGATATTATATTATGTCTGTCTGTAGATATTTGTGGATTATATTATGTCTGTCTGTAGATATTTGTGACATTATATTATGTCTGTATGTTGATATTTGTGATATTATGTTATGTCTGTCTGTAGATTTTTGTATTATTATATATTATCTTTGTCTGTAGATATTTGCGATAGTATATTATGTCTGTCCGTCTGTTGATATTTGTAACACTATATTAGGTCTATCTGTAGGATAGTGTGCTAATATATTCTGCCGACTTATAGTGCCTTTTTATTCGTCTTTGACATCAATGAAAGGAGGAGGCATAATGGGAATATGGTGTTATATTTTCTTGATCATACAGCATACTATGGCTGATGTGGTCAGCAATTCATGATGCTGGGTCGATCCCGGAGCCGTTTGCGTTCTAAAATATCCCACCTCAACTGGGGATCGAACCCTGGACCACTGAGCTGGGAAGGCAGTGCACTAACCACTGCGCTAACGCGACTCCCAATGACATGAAAACCGCTTGTAAAAATGCTTGTTCCAATAAAACGGAAAAGAAAACTTGAAACTTGTATTCTAACTTTTCCTACAACGCATTCAGTCAGAAGAAACAAAACCATATTATTCAATAATTCAAGCAGAGATGAAGTCTGCTGTAATATAATTTGTATGCGATGCAACATCTGGGCACAGTAGAAATTGTAATGTATTTTGCAGATGTGTCATGCAGTGGCGTATCCTGGTAATGCGAGCTAGGCGTGCTGCTACTTAAATGAATATGTACGCCTACTATTTAACTTCCTCCCCTCTTAATTTAAAAACCACCTATATTCAATTACGCAACGATAGTTATTAGGGGTATATGTCAATTATCTCCGAAATACTAATTAACTTAACTTGAAACTCACTGTCACTGTAATAATCTGCATTCCCGGCAATTAACAAAAATTATCACAAAAAACACTGGACGGACACAACCGATTTTTACAACCCGAGAGCTGCTAGGCCACCGCACGCATTTTCGTATTGTATTGACGTATCTGGTCTTTGACCCCACTCCAATCAAACCAGTGTTCAGACGTGAATCCGAAACGAGCCGCACGCATCGTGACGGAATTACCCGAGAAACTTCGGGCGATTGCTCATCATCATCATCAGTTGCCATCTCCACAACGAAGGTTGGCTGTAATGGATCTCCAACGTATTCTGTCTATTGTCTTGGTGGTGCACTCTGATAGACTCTTTCCTGTCCATCTTTTGATGTTATCTTCCCACTTATAGCGCTGTCTTCCCCTTGTACGTTTGCCTTCAACTCTCCCTTCTGTTATGGTCTTCTGAAAGGTGTTATGCCTTTTTATGTGGCCAAAGTATTTTAGCTGCCGAACTTTGACCTCCCTCATTAGTTCTCTTTTCATACCTAGATTTTCTAGGACCTCCTTATTTGTTTTCATCTCTTTCCATGAGATACGCCCCATTCTTCTATATATCCACATTTCAAGAGCCTCAATTCTTTCTTCCAAATGCTTATTCATCGTCCATGTTTCTGCACCATACAGAAATGCAGAATATATATAACACTTTATGATTCTCAGTTTTAATTTGTGAGATAACTGTTTGGATGTCAGTATATGTTTCATGTTGTTGAATGTAACTTTGGCCATTCCTATTCTCTTCTTGATTTCTGTTTCACATCTGCCATCTTCTGTTATTATATGCCCAAGATATACGTAGCTCTTGACTTGTTCCAGGATTTTCCCATTTACGCTTATCTTTAATGTGGGTTTATCGTCTGTTTTGCTAATTATCATAGTTTTTGTTTTCTCAATATTAATGTCGAGTCCATATTCATGACTTATGCTGTTCACTTGCTTCACTAGTTCTTGTAACTCCTGTTCGCTTTCAGCTAACAACACGGTATCATCTGCATATCTAAGGTTGTTTATTGACCTTCCACTGATGTTCAGTCCTGGTATTTCCTGTATCTGTTTGAAAATTGTTTCGGTGTATAAATTAAATAGGCAAGGGGACAGCACACAACCTTGTCTGACACCTCTTTTTATGTCTATGTATGGTGAATAATTCCTTCCAGATCTTACTGTGGCAGTTTGCTCCCAATAAAGGTTACTGAGTATTCTTATATCTTTTCCATCAATACCTATGTCTTTGAGGCATTCAATTATTTTCTCATGATGGACTCTGCCAAAAGCCTTCTTATAGTCAATAAAGCACATATACATACTTTTTTGGACCTCTGTATATTTTTCTGCTAATATTCTTAGGCAAAATATTGCCCCTCTTGTTCCACTGTTCCGTCTAAAACCAAGCTGTTCTTCTTGGATTTCGCTGTCTACTTTACTTTTTATTCTTTCCTGTATGATTTTGAGCAGTATCTTAATTGCATGACTCATCAGGACAGGCCAGTTCAAACCGTCAAATACGTTGCTTGCAAATACTGCAACGTTGAAAAAGCAAGCTAACTCATGCAGATTCCACTGCGATGACTTGTCCGGGTACACACATTAGCAAGGTTGTCCTTGCACACACCGATGTCTGTCAGTAAACAGGACTTGCTGGACCATGTAAATTAGGCGATAATTAGGTCACAACATGACCGTTGTACGCTGACTGGCCGAAAGTCACACACTTCGTGTATACTTTTCCGGCTTGACTCAAGACCGTAGATGACCAGCTCTGTATAGAAATTACTATCTGTCTTTCATAACTCAATTACGTTGACTCCAAAACAGAAATCAGATGTATGGGTGTTGACATCTGATGTGAGCATATTATGTCAATTGGCTGCGCGCAGACAAATCTTTTAGATGAATTTCAATAGTGTCAAAACACTTCATTTACCGTCCAAAGTACTCTTGAAGATGGTACCACATATAGAGCTTCCGGGGTGGGTTGGGTGCTTCTCCACAGTAGTCCTGGGTTCAGAAAATTCCTTATGCGAGCCCCCAAATGTTACGGAACTTGTTCCCCAGTATAATGAACTCCCAAATAGATGTCACGAGATAGATTTCGTAAGCATCTTACTATATAATATTTGGTGTATAAATTGGACTGACACTTAAGACAGTACGTACGCAAATGAATAACTTGACAGAAGTCTGGGTCACAGTTCCATACATATAATCTCAACAGCATAGTTCTGGACATCAGTAACAATAGTACAAAATACTTGCATCATTAGAATATGTAATACAGTCATCCTAACGTACTGGTAGCAACTGCATTCAATGTAAGTGCGGCATTCACCCCTCGCACATATATCTCTATGGTCTGTATTCAATGTAAGTGCGGAATTCACTCCTCGCACATATATCTCTATCTCTGGTCTAATCACCAGGCATCCAAGTTCCTCCAGAACTTCACAGCGCAGGAAAACCACAACACGCTGATAGTGTCGATACACATGAGCTTTCTATCAAAGCTCCTATTAGGCTTCCAAACACTGGAACAGCTAGGGTCTTATAACGTAGACCTCCTATTGGCGCGGGAAAGCAAACAACGCGCCTTCAAACAATAACATACCTTGCATAAGGGTCTTACCATAGACTCCTTCTGACACGGGAAAACGACGTGCCTTTTAATCCATCCACTTCCAAGCGCGGGACAGAACACAACGCGCTGGTAAATAACAATATATAAAGGCCTTGTAAATACACCTTACGCGGAACATCATCGCGTCACATCCAATATTTCATAATCAAAATCACAGACACTATTCACATACTCTAGAAAACACCGACCGTCTCCCACGACGGATGGCCACAGACTCCCCTTAACATCTCAGTATCCTTCTCTGACAAGTATGCTAACTACATTCACTCCGCACGCTTTTCTCATGTGCCCATAAACCTCGATTCACACATGAACGCCCCTGAGTATTCTTCAACCATGCTACATGCTTCTAAACAGTGAACTTTTAAATGTAACATTCCAAGCTTGCATACTTCAATAATAATACATACACTCTAAATTGGTTACACCATTCTCTACCCACACACATGTATACACGTCATGTATCTCATATATTTGTGATATCATATATCATGTCTGTCTGTAGATATGTCTGATATTATATATCATGTTTGTCTGTAGATATTTGTGAAAGTATGTATTATGTTTGTCTGCAAAAATGTGTTACATCATGTTCATCTGTAGATATTCGTAATATTATGTCAGTCGGTAGATATTTATGATATTATATTTTATGTCTGTCAGTAGATATTTGTGATCTCGTGTCTGTCTGTAGATATTTGTGATATTATATTTTATGTCTGTCTGTAGATATTTGTGATATCATGTCTGTCTGTAGATATTTGTGATATTATATAACATGTCTGTCTGCAGATATTTGTGATATTATGTTATGTCTGCCTGTAGATATTTGTGATATTATATTATGTCTGTCTGTAGATATTTGTGATATTATATTATGTCTGTCTGTAGATATTTGTGATATCATGTCTGTCTGTAGATATTTGTGATATTATATAACATGTCGGTCTGCAGATATTTGTGATATTATATTATGTCTGCCTGTAGATACAAGTATTTGTGATATTATATTATGTCTGTCTGTAGATATTTGTGGATTATATTATGTCTGTCTGTAGATATCTGTGACATTATATTATGTCTGTATGTTGATATTTGTGATATTATGTTATGTCTGTCTGTAGATTTTTGTATTATTATATATTATCTTTGTCTGTAGATATTTGTGATAGTATATTATGTCTGTCCGTCTGTTGATATTTGTAACACTATATTAGGTCTATCCGTAGGATGGTGTGCTAATATATGCTGCCGACTTATAGTGCCTTTTTATTCGTCTTTGACATCAATGAAAGGAGGAGGCATAATGGGAATATGGTGTTATATTTTCTTGATCATACAGCATACTATGGCTGATGTGGTCAGCAATTCATGATGCTGGGTCGATCCCGGAGCCGTTTGCGTTCTAAAATATCCCACCTCAACTGGGGATCGAACCCTGGACCACTGAGCTGGGAAGGCAGTGCACTAACCACTGCGCTAACGCGACTCCCAATGACATGAAAACCGCTTGTAAAAATGCTTGTTCCAATAAAACGGAAAAGAAAACTTGAAACTTGTATTCTAACTTTTCCTACAACGCATTCAGTCAGAAGAAACAAAACCATATTATTCAATAATTCAAGCAGAGATGAAGTCTGTTGTAATATAATTTGTATGCGATGCAACATCTGGGCACAGTAGAAATTGTAATGTATTTTGCAGATGTGTCATGCAGTGGCGTATCCTGGTAATGCGAGCTAGGCGTGCTGCTACTTAAATGAATATGTACGCCTACTATTTAACTTCCTCCCCTCTTAATTTAAAAACCACCTATATTCAATTACGCAACGATAGTTATTAGGGGTATATGTCAATTATCTCCGAAATACTAATTAACTTAACTTGAAACTCACTGTCACTGTAATAATCTGCATTCCCGGCAATTAACAAAAATTATCACAAAAAACACTGGACGGACACAACCGATTTTTACAACCCGAGAGCTGCTAGGCCACCGCATGCATTTTCGTATTGTATTGACGTATCTGGTCTTTGACCTCACTCCAATCAAACCAGTATTCAGACGTGAATCCGAAACGAGCCGCACGCATCGTGACGGAATTACCCGAGAAACTTCGGGCGATTGCTCATCATCATCATCAGTTGCCATCTCCACAACGAAGGTTGGCTGTAATGGATCTCCAACGTATTCTGTCTCTTGTCTTGGTGGTGCACTCTGATAGACTCTTTCCTGTCCATCTTTTGATGTTATCTTCCCACTTATAGCGCTGTCTTCCCCTTGTACGTTTGCCTTCAACGCCCCCTTCTGTTATGGTCTTCTGAAAGGTGTTATGCCTTTTTATGTGGCCAAAGTATTTTAGCTGCCAAACTTTGACCTCCCTCATTAGTTCTCTTTTCATATCTAGATTTTCTAGGACCTCCTTATTTGTTTTCATCTCTTTCCATGAGATACGCCCCATTCTTCTATATATCCACATTTCAAGAGCCTCAATTCTTTCTTCCAAATGCTTATTCATCGTCCATGTTTCTGCACCATACAGAAATGCAGAATATATATAACACTTTATGATTCTCAGTTTTAATTTGTGAGATAACTGTTTGGATGTCAGTATATGTTTCATGTTGTTGAAAGTAGCTTTGGCCATTCCTATTCTCTTCTTGATTTCTGTTTCACATCTGCCATCTTCAGTTATTATATGACCAAGATATACGTAGCTCTTGACTTGTTCCAGGATTTTCCCATTTACGCTTATCTTTAATGTGGGTTTATCGTCTGTTTTGCTAATTATCATAGTTTTTGTTTTCTCAATATTAATGTCGAGTCCATATTCATGACTTATACTGTTCACTTGCTTCACTAGTTCTTGTAACTCCTGTTCGCTTTCAGCTAACAACACGGTATCATCTGCATATCGATTGCTACCAACCAGTAAAAACTGCACTATAAATAGCGTCTGGGGAAACTGAAACTAGATTATACTCGTAGATTCTATGCGGGAAAATCCGTTATCCTGGTGCGTGCGGTCCGAAAGAAGAACATTAGAAGAGAAATATTTTATAGAATAATAAATTAAATTTTTATTTTCCTTCGGGTATAGGTGTGCGCAGCACGCACAGCACACATAGAGAATACGCCACTGGTGTCATGGCTCGGACGCTAAAAAAATACGAACAACGAACTGAAAATGATTTGGTACGTACACATACTGGTATCTGTAACAGCTAACGTGTTGAAGGCGATAACTGATAAAATTGCTTCCATAAATGTGTAACTAGCAGTGAATAATTTAATTTGCATCACATCATTACAGAATTATATTTTTTCAATTTGCTGAAACAGCAAAAGATGTCGCGGAGATGGAATGAATTTAATATTTTCCATGCTTGTAGCTTACTTACTTACTCACTTGTAGCTTACTTACTTACTTACTCACTTGTAGCTTACTTACTTACCTACTTACTTACTTACTCACTTGTAGCTTACTTACTTACTCACTTGTAGCTTACTTACTTACTTAGTTACTTACTTATTTACTTACTTACTTACTTACTTAGTTACTTACTTACTTACTCACTTGTAGCTTACTTACTTACTTACTTACTTAGTTACTTACTTACATACTTACTTAGTTACTTACTTACTTAGTTACTTACTTACTTACTTAGTTACTTAATTACTTACTTACTTACTTACTTAGTTACTTAGTTACTTACTTAGTTACTTACTTACTTACTTAGTTACTTACTTACTTACATACTTACTTACTTAGTTACTTACTTACTTACTTACTTACTTAGTTACTTACTTAGTTACTTACTTACTTAGTTACTTACTTACATACTTACTTAGTTACTTACTTACTTACTTACTTACTTACTTAGTTACTTACTTACTTACTTAGTTACTTACTTACTTAGTTACTTACTTACTTACTTACTTAGTTACTTACTTACTTACTTAGTCGTTCCTATTCTACCCTGGGGTGTAGAGTTACCACAGAGAGAGCGCCATACTATCCTAACAATTATCTTCCTCCTGGCCTGGTTCTAATCTCGGTCCTTCAGAGATTGTCTAATGTTGCCTTCCCAGCAGACTCTGGGTCAATCTGGAGGTCTGGATACCTGGCTCTTTGTTTCCCATACTTGTCGTTAAAGCAGATAATCTCCCATTCTGCAGACATGGCCAAACCATCGTAGTTGGGACTATTCTAGTTGGATCTGCAAGGTTTGGGTTTTTAGGCCTTGAAGTATCGTCTGGTTGCGGACCATCTCTTCTTGTTACTTCAACCACCTTCCCCAGATACCTCATTTCTGAGGTTTGGAGCTGGCTTTTGTGGGTTGTAATTGCCCATTACTCGCATCCATAGGTCAAGACTGGAACAAAGGTGGGACTGAAGACGCAGCGAAAGAGATGAATGCAATCAGCAACTCATAGCTTGACTGCTTGCGTCAGGTTCAGCGAATCAGAGCTGACCAAGACCTTACTCCACCTCCAAGTGGTGGTCCTGGAAACAGGCTGCATCACTGCAGTCTGGCCGAGAGAGTAGGGATCGAAAAGGGAAGGCAAACCCGGTTCCAAAAAATGCCGTGCGGAAGTCGGATGTGTCGGGCCGAAAGGCGCAAATATCGCAGCTGCGCTGTAAACGGCGACACAACGTAACCAACGTCCTTTTCAGGATGAACGAGGAAGAAGAAGAAGAACAAAGGTGGAGCAGGATACAACCATCTTTGTCATTTGCAAACTTCACTTTTACTGAGGAATCCTCGATTTATAGTCTGAAAAAGTTTCTCAGCTGCTGCTCTTCGGGTAGCCAACTTGTAGCATGAATTAAATTTAATTTGCGTCTTTGTTTTTGTAGTACTTTTATCAAACATCACCATCGTCATCACCATTCAGCGCCATAAGGAACATAATAATAATAATAATAAATTCTTTAAGCACCAAACACGGCGCATAAGGCAGAATCCAGTGCTCTCCAGGTTGTTCGTTGTGACGCCACTCCTCTTAGCTCTTGCACATTATTTAGGCCCAACGTTCTTCCTTCTCTTATTATTGTTCTTCTGAGTGTTTCTTTTGGTCTTCCTTTTTTCCTCTTACCCTCAGGAACCCAAGTGAGCGCCTGTAGTGGTATTCTGTTGTTTTGCATTCGTAGGACATGACCGATATATGACCATCGTCTTTTCCTTATATAGTCGGAGACATATTTCTGCCTAGAGTCTTCTCTTATTTGTTGATTAGTCTTGAATTCTTTCCAACTGATGTTCATGAGTTTTCTAAGACATTTGTTCTCGAATATATTCCGCTTGTTCTCCAATGATTTTATTATTTTCCAACTCTCACAGCCGTATGTTAACACTGAGATAACATTTGAATTAAACAGACGAAGCTTGGTATGTATATTCAATGATCGTAATTTCCAAATGTTAGATAACACTGACAAACAACATTTTTCTTTCTTATATAAGAATAAGTGTTCTTAGGTCAGTTTCTTGCGCTGATTTCAAATTTGAAATCCGTTTATCTCTATCACGTCGGGTTCTTAAGATATTTGTGAATAAATATATTTTTGGGAAACCGTTATTTGCTCCGTTTCCTTTTTACTATATAACTTTTTAAAAATTAATAAAATGCAAAATAATTCTACTTTTTATACTGCTAAAAGATGCATGACATATGTTACGCTTTATTTCAAATAGTTACTGTATTTTAAAATAATTCTGAGTGAAATATGGCTTCTAGAAGTTGTAGAAATTCGGCTGATCTGTTCTGTTACGTGTACGGATATTTTACCGATCGTGTTCACCAGAAAAACTTTACAACATTGCTAAAGAAAGCATATGAACTTTATTTCGATTCGAAAGTTGATGATGCAAATAAATCTTGGATGCCAAATGCAGTTTGTTCGACTTGTGCAAATACATTGGCAGGTTGGTTACTAAAATCGCCGAAGCATAAGTCGATGCCTTTTGGAGTGCCAGTAATATGGCGTGAACCGACAAATCACGCTACTGATTGTTACTTCTGCTTGACAAATATCTATGGTTTCACTTTTAAAACTAGAAAGTCTGTGGTTTATCCAAATATTGAATCGGGTTCGAGACCAGTGCCTCATGATCCAATCACGTGTCCGATCCCAGTTCCACCAGAACAATATCCGTTGGACGTGAATGAACCATCAGAAAGTGATAGTTTACCTGCTTTAGAAACTAATTCTGACTCGGATTATATACCGGTGAATGATGGTGTTCACTTAATTAACCATTCAGAACTTTCAGATCTAATACGTGATCTCGCTCTCACCAAAGGACAAGCGGAATTACTCGGTTCGCGACTCAAAGAGTGGAATCTTTTAGCGCCCAATACTCCGATATCTAAATTTCGTCATAGACACAGAGAACTTGTTCAATACTTTGAGATGGATGATGACATTTGCTATTGCAAAGATGTAAAAGGTCTAATGGTGCACCTTGGTCATGAGCACATAGTCAACGAATGGCGACTTTTCATCGACTCTTCCAAGACTAGTCTAAAAGCCGTGTTATTGCATAATGGAAATTTATTTTCATCAATTCCAGTCGCCTACTCTGTTCATATGAAAGAAACTTATGACAATAATGCTATACTTTTGGCAAAAATAAAGTACAATGACTACCAATGGCGGATTTGTGGAGACCTAAAGGTCATTGCAATTCTCACGGGCACGCAGACTGGGTATACTAAATTTTGTTGCTTCCTATGTGAATGGGACAGCCGCAACAGACAGGAACATTATGCAAGAAAGGTGTGGCCTATCAGAGATCGTATGCAGCTCGGGCATAAAAATGTAATACATGAGCCATTAGTTAACAAAGACAGCATCATTTTACCACCGTTACATATAAAGTTGGGGCTCGTGAAGAATTTCGTAAAAGCGTTAGATAAAACGAGCAAAGCTTTCACTTATCTTCGACAAAAGTTTCCGCAAATTAGCGATGCAAAGATAAAGGAAGGTATCTTTGTAGGACCTCAGATTAGGAAAGTTATTGCAGACAAACAATTCGAGAACTTGTTACATGGTAGTGAACTTCGCGCATGGATGGCATTCAAATCGATCGTCGATAACTTTCTGGGAAATCACAAATCTGTCGACTATGTGCATATTGTTAAGCAGTGCATAGATGCATACAGAATTATGGGCTGTAACATGTCCCTCAAAATCCGTTTGCTCGATTCGCATCTTGAATTTTTCCCTGACAACCTTGGCAAAGTCAGCGATGAACATGGAGAACGATTCCATCAAGATATCGCCGTAATGGAGTCACGTTATCAAGGACGGTGGAGTGTGACCATGCTTGCCGATTATTGTTGGATGCTTCATCGCGATGTACCACATGCCATTCACCGACAAAAGTCGACTGCAAAGAAATTAAAGCCTACATAACTGTTATACTTCTTGTACAAATGATGTTGTAATACTGTATGCATTGTTAAAAAACTTCAATTGCGTATTTCTAGATATCCCGACCTGATAGAGAAAAACTGCTTCTTGGGATTGTCTGGGTGTTGAACTTAAGAATGCTACATCATCTGCGAAATCCAGGTCCCCCAGGAATTTTCCATTTGTCCATTTTATACCTAACTGTTCATTGTGGGTATAGTTTCTCATAACCCAATCAATAGCTATTCCAAAAAGTAGTGGTGACATAATACAGCCTTGTTTCACCCCTGTTTCTACTGTAAACCATTCTGTATTCCCTTTATTTGTTCTAACACAACATCTTGCATTGTCATATAGCGCTTTGATTATATTCACATATTTTGTTGGAAAACCATAGATTGTAAGTATCTTCCACAATGATGGGCGGTGTAGACTATCAAAGGCTTTTTGAAAATCGACGAAGGTGATAATAAGTGGCGATTGCCTTTCCACTGATTCTTCTATAATTGTTCTTAGTGTGAATATTTGATCAATACATGATCGTTTCGACCTGAAACCCGCTTGTTCTTCTTTGATCTTTTCGTCAGCATGCAATTTGAGTCTTTCTAACATCATGCAACATAATAATTTTCCAGGTACTGATAATAGATATATACCACACCAGTTATTACAGTCTGATAGATCACCTTTCTTCGGTAACTTTACAATAATACTGTCTTTCCATTGTTGTGGTGGTTGTTCTTCTCTCCATACTTCATTTATAATATCTAAAATTCTCAAGAGGTTGTTGTCATTAACTGCTTTAATCATTTCCCCTGAAATTTCGTCAACTCCAGCAGCTTTAAAATTTTTTAATCTTTTAACGGCTTGTTTGATCTCGTCCAGCGTGAATTCATCGCAAGTTATTGGCAAGGTGGTTGTGGGTGTTTCATTATTAAAATCAGGTGTTACTGTTAGTGGTGGTCTGTTTAGGAACATAGGGCTTTAAATAACTGATGCCAAGTCTTCATTTGTCACGCCAGCAGGCCGAGGTCTTTCCATGATTAAAACAAAATAATTATAAAACAGATAGTCATCATCATGTGACATATTCTTTCCAGAACGTTGTTGCGTGATAAATTCTCGCAACATCGTTTTGTTTCAATGTCTGTTTTATAACGCAAGGGCAACAACTGCTTGGAATTTATAGTCACTTTTCTCGGTAAGCATTTGTCTTCTCGCGTTGGTATCGAATGCAGTTAAATTTGAGCTGTGGTCATTTTTGCGCTGGACTGCGCATGACTTGTCTTGTTGTTTGGTCGATCGGTTTCCGCCCACGACGAGTGGAGTGAGCGATTTGGAATGGCGAAAGAGATGCCTCGTTGAAGAGGGGATCTCCGCTATTTTTTGTTCTGTCAGGGATGTGTAGTCCTCTTAATGGATATTTCGTTTATTCGAGATAATACCTCTAGTGTTTTCCCACATGTCGGGAGGCGTGATATTTCTGTGTATTTCATGAAAGCAAGGTAAATTGACTTTTTCATTAACTCTATCGATTTTGGGTCGTGAGCGATTTCGATTCATATCCTGTCTCCAAAAGTCGTCGCCACGAGATGTTTTTCCCAGCTCACATGTCGCTGCATTGTACTGCATCGGTTGATGCATGTACCAAGGACCATTACTTGCTACTTTGTTAAATGAATTAGGTTTGGGAAAACCTTTATTATCTAGAGGATATTTTTGTGGACATTATTTATACTTCGGCAGATAAGGAGAGTGAACTGATCTCATACATCTGGTTATCTCCTGGCTGTTATAGAAAAGGATGGAGTTTTCCACCTGACTACATTTACAGCACTATGAAATATAACATGCATCTGACTCATCATTGTAATGCTGTCTACCGTCTATTGCTGTATTGAATGTTGCTGTGATAATGACTGTTTGATGTGCCTACACATTTGCGTAACCATTTTGTCACTGTGGCGTCCACAATAAATAATGAAGAAAAACGTCAACGGCTGTTTCAAGACTCATTGACTTTATACGTCGTGAGTTTACTGACGTCCTATGTGGATTGCCCTGTTATTGTTGTATGAACATTGTTTTGACTGAACACATCTACACACTACACAAAACCAGACATGCGGATACCATCCATCATCATATGGCATCACGCATCATTTGGTGGCCATAAGCTGGTTTGATTCTGGTACTAGCAAACACGGGGTCCCTTACCCACTTCATTTTCAACAAGAATTCATCAGCATCCTTCAAGAAATTAACATTCTTCAATACAGTCAACATCTTCAAAATTTTCAAAGTACTCGGCGTTGCCCGGTAAAAAGTCAAAATTTCAACTTTTTGACGGAAACAAGAATTTGACAGTACCCGGCGTTGTTACATGTTGCCGGATAACTCGGACTGCTGTTATCTTTTACGCAAGTCAAGCAAGTTGCTGCTGTCAAGGTTCCAGTGCTGTCGTTTTTGTGAAGGTCAAGTGCCGGTTGAAACGGGTTGTTTTCTGAAGAAGGCCAAGTACCGATTTCCATCAACTTACTTTTGGATTAGAAGGTCAAGTGCCGAAACAACTCAACACACAGTACTTCAGAAGCTCTTGTACCATCGTGTTAGCAGTGGAAGCAGTTCAGATGTGCCATCATCGTTGGAGCTTCGCTCTTTAGGACGTTGATTGACATCCGTTTTTCTGCTGTTCGACGATTGGAAGCCTATAAGTTAAGTGGCCTGTTTGTATGTAAACTGTGCCCTTATACTTCTGCTGAGTCTTCTGTGTATCATCTCATTCTATATGTTATATGTCTATATGTTATTTGTATATTTATATGTTTATATTTCAGCGGGTTCTCGGTTGGGTGGTGTCTCCGTTAGATTATGCCACGTCATAGAGGTCGTCTATTGTGAGCGTTTTCTGTAGGGTTTGCAAATTTCCGATACTGGAATTTGCTAAGCGACTTCTGTTGCTATTTATGTTAGCTGTGATGACATGTTTTAATATTGTTTTCGTTATTATTTCGCATTCTTTAGTTTTGTTTTGATTTGTTTGTATTTGTTAGCCTACTCTTGTCTATAATTTAGTTTCATACAACATTTTTGTTTATACACTGTGGTGTCATGTATTTTGTTTAATTCTATCGCAGATATCGTCACATTTTTTGTGATATTTCATTAATTTCTGCTTTATTTTTAGTTGATTTCTGCGAAAGTTTTTGTATTGTTGCTGATCTTTGTTATTGTTTACATTGTTATTGTTTACATTGTTTGTATTGTTTACATTTTCAATGTTTACATTCTGCATGTGTTTACATAGTCTTTGTTTACAGTTATAGTAATTAGTTAATGGGCTATGCTAATGCACTGTTACTACTACACTGATGATAAATGAATGATGAATAGTGTCGTGCACTATTGAATGAGAAGTGCACTTATGATCAAGAATTGATTGTTGATATTTCATATACAAGTTCTTTGATTGGAGACTTGTTTCCCACAGAGACTGGGATAATATAAGGTGATGTGAATATACAAGTGTTTAATTAAGACTTGTTACACTTAGGTTTGAAAAAATTAGTTAATTATTTCAGGTTTTGGACTCATATGTTAGACAACATGTCTACATTTGAGCACTTTATTGAGCAGGGTAAATTGCTTGGCAAGACTGGTGATAAGTTAGAAGAATTTGCAACTGCTCGATATGATAAAGCAATGGAAGCTGAACAAAAGAAACTGCATATGGAAGCTGAACAAAAGAAACTGCAGATGCAGGTGGATGAAAAAAGATTCCAAATGGAAATGGAAAAACAAAAAAGGGAATCAGAAGCTGAGGAAAGAAAACTCCAGCTACAGCTAGAAGCTGAGAATAAAAGACTTGAAAAAGAGGCTGAAAATAAAAGACTTGAAAAAGAAGCTGAAAATGAAAGACTTCAAAAAGAGGCTCAGGCTGAGGAAAGAAGATTACAGAGAGAGTCTGATGAGAGGAAAGAGAAAGCAAAAATGGAACATGAAGAAAAGGTCTTAGCTTTAGAGTTGGAAAAATTGAAATTGACGAGCATGAGTAATGGTAATGATTCAAACAAGGGTTCATCTTCTGGTAAGGCTAATAATGATACTTTTAAGATTAAGTTACCAACATTTAGTCCTTCCAGTGATGACATAATGTTCTATCTGGACAGATTTGAACAAGCATGTACAGCTCATAACATAGACAAAGCAAAATATGTTTATCAGTTATCAGGGATACTGACAGGTAAAGCTCTAAGTATATTAAATATGGTGGATGAACCTGACAAGAACAATTATGAGGTTGTCAGGGCCGCTTTGTTAAAGAAATATCAGCTTAACGAAGACGGCTATCGTCTACAATTTAAAAACATGTTACCTGAAAATGGAGTTGAATTCTCCGAGTTTATTGCAAGAATACGCATTACTTTCTCACGATGGGTTGAACTATCTAAGACGGAAAAAACTTATGAAGGACTTATGGACTTAATACTTAGAGACAAAGTCATGTCGTCTGTCAATGAGTCTTTCCTTGCTTTCCTTCATGAACGTAAACCTAAAACAATAAAAGAAATGGAAGATTTCTGTTGCCAATACGTAACTGCGCACCCACACATAACCAAGGGTAACTCTAAGGTGAAAGAAGGTTTACCAGTTGCTTCGGCAGCTCCGTATGGCCAAAACTTTGCTCGTAGATTCCAACAAAATTTTGATAGAAAGAGTAGCGGTAATTTCTGTCAAAATCATGGAAATCAATTTCATGGTGATTCTTCTTCGAAGAATTGGAGACAACCTGATAGTGGTCGTTACTATCACCCTAATAATTATAAGCATTTCAAAAGAGGATATGGTAATAGAGGTTATTCCTGCCGAAGACCTCAGAACCAAACAAATAGATGTTCGCATCAATGTGAACATGATAGTAATCGTGGAAACTGGAATTCGAACCAGGATAACAATTACAATAGAGACAATAATAACTGCAGAGATAATAATAACTTTGATAACTTCAGAGGTAATAATAGTCGGGGTAGATCTCAACACAAAAAAAAAGAGATATCAGCAGGCTAATGCTGTACAACAGGAAACTGAGGGAGCCTGTAATCATGTTGTTGATAGTAAAAACTTTGACGCTGTCACTAGTTCTGCTTTTGACTTTGAGAGAGCAAACAAATGCCCCCAATGCAGTACTTTATTCGAACCGGGTACCATAACTACTTTGAGTTGTGGTCACCCACTTCCCGCTCTTCCTGCTGCTGTTGCGCATGACGGGAGGGGTTCTTTAATCCTACATAAGGGTCTTGTTAATGATACTCCGGTCTCACTACTTTTCGATTCCGGATGCACCACTATTGGTGTTAGACAATCGCTTGTAGATCCATCTTGTGCTACAGGAAGGGTTATTAAATGTGTCACATTTGGCGGCACTCTAGAAAAATATCCTACTGCTGTAATTCGCATTGCCACTCCTTTCTTTACTGGAGATGTGCATGCTTGTCTCTTACCTAATCCTATTGCGGACCTTATTATTGGTCGTATTCACGGAGTTAGGGAGTGTACCCCACAGCTGATTGCTGCTTGGGAAGATAATAACATGCAAGCTACAAATGCAGTAGTTACAAGAGCACAAGCTCTACAAACACCCGAAACTTCACTGAATAGTGATAATGAAGTTGATAGCCAAGATAGTCACTTAGTGATTACTCGTGACTCTTTCATAAAATTGCAAGAAGAAGATCCTTCTTTAAAGAAATTCTTCGTTCTTGCGAAGAAAGGTGATCCGAATCAGGATACAAATAGAAAATCTTGGATTGCAATGAGAAACGGCGTACTTGTACGTATGGTACAAGATTCGACTACGTCGGCACATTCGCAAATTCTTGTTCCCAAGAGCATGAGAGTCCAAATATTACAACATGCTCATGACTCGCAATGTGCTGGACATATGGGTTTTGCCCGTACGAAGTCGAGAGTCCTTGCGGCTTTCTTTTGGCCTTTTGTCAATAAGGACATTCGTATTTACTGCCGATCATGCAAGGTATGTCAGGAGGTCAAATCTAGAGGACCACGACATGCTGCGCCTATCCAGGCTGCTGACATTCCTATTCGGCCGTTTCAGAAAATGGCCATAGATATTATTGGCCATTTTAAGGTCAGGTCGGCCAGAGGACATCAGTTTATCCTTACATGTGTCGATATGTGCACACGTTGGCCAGAGGCTATTCCTCTTAAGAGCATATCTACTACAGATATCGCAGATGCTCTTTGGTTGATATTTTCTCGCTTGGGGTTCCCCAGAGAAATATTGTCAGACCATGGCACTCAACTCATATCTGACACTATGTCACAGGTAATGTCTACCTTACATATTGAACGATCTCTCAGTAGTATCTACCATCCTATGTCTAATGGGTTAGTTGAGCGTCTGAATAGAACGCTCAAGACTTTGCTTGGTAAGATAACTGAAGATCATCCTCAAGATTGGGACAGGGTTTTACCCGCGGCTCTCTTTGCCTATAGAGAAGTCCCTAATGAACACACAGGATTTTCTCCCTTCGAACTTGTCTTTGGCGCGCGTCCACGCGGCCCTATGTCTTTATTACACGATCTCATCACTGCCGATGATATTAGCGATGAAACTCAATCCTCATATGAGTATGTCATTGCTCTTAGACAAAAGATCATTGAGGCATGTAAGCTAGCAACTGCTTCATCAGAAATTGCTAAAGAGAAGGCAAGACAGTTTGCTAACAAGAATAGATGTCTACGACAACTTTGTCCAGGTGACAAAGCATTCGTCCTACTCCCCAGTAGGGAAAATAGACTTCTTATTGCATGGAAAGGTCCGTATGCAATAGTCTCTCGGATTTCCGATGTTGACTATGTGGTCGATATTGATGGAAAGCATAAAACTTTCCACATAAACATGCTTTCGGAATTTCACGAACGTCCGGACTATTTGCTGCCTATTTTCCAGGCAACGGATGATGCTCCTGCACCTCACGGTCATTATTCATCCCTGTCTGTCATTCAGGATGAGGAAGCTACCTTCTCTGATGTCAACCTTCCCCTTCCAGTGGTTCCATTACATTCCACGGAATCTTGGAAAAACGTTTCTGTTTCTCCTAATCTTTCTGGTGACGAACATCGACAAGTCTCGTCGATGTTACAAACATTTCAGGATGTTCTCACTGACATTCCTGGACACACAGATGTCATAGAACATGACATAATTCTTACCGACAATAATCCAATTAGGGTTAGGCCGTATCCTATTCCTATACACTTTCAGTCGCAAGTGGAAAAGGAATTGGATGAAATGATTCAATTAAATATAATTGAACCATCGACTTCACCATATTCTTCTTCCATGGTTATTGTCCGGAAGAAGGATAAGAACATACGAATTTGCGTTGATTATCGCAAATTGAATCAGGTCACAAAGTTCGACGCTGAACCGATGCCTTTGTTAGAAGATCTACTGATTAGACTTTCTAATTCTAGATTCTTCACTAAACTTGATTTGTCTAAAGGTTATTGGCAAGTGCCTTTAGCAGAGCATGCCAAACCTCTTACTGCTTTTTCTACACCTAGGGGTCTATTTCAATGGAATGTTATGCCTTTTGGTCTCATGAACGCCCCTGCCACTTTCGTTCGCATGATGCGTCGAATTCTGTCACATCGTTCGGATGTCATCGCATACTTAGATGACATCTGTCTCTTCAGTGATACCTGGGAAGATCACTATTTAGGGTTATATGACTTACTGTCCACTCTACGTGAGAATAATTTGACAGCAAAACCTTCTAAAGCTTTTGTTGGTTTTGGTGAAATCTCTTTCCTGGGTCATCGTGTTGGTCATGGTCTCTTGAAGACAGAAGACCACAATACTTCCAAAATACTGAACATCTCTGTTCCTAAAACGAAGAAACAAGTTAGGAGTCTCTTAGGTTTAATTCAATTTTATGGGAGATTTATTCCAAATTTATCTTCGATCATGGCACCTCTATCAACATTGTTGAAGAAAGGTTCGCCTAATTTGGTCCGTTGGTCTGAAGAATGCCAATCTTCACTAGACCAAATCAAGAATATATTTTCTTCTCCTCCCATCTTAAGATTACCTACTCTTGATAGGACTTTTGTTCTTCGGAGTGATGCTTCATCCACTGGGATTGGAGCAGCACTGATGCAAGAATATGCAAATACTCTGCATCCTGTTATGTACATTTCTAGAAAACTAAATGCGGCAGAGAGGAACTACTCGGTTTTAGACCGTGAGTTGTTAGCGATGGTTTGGTCAATTCTAAAACTACAAAGATTCCTCCTGGGCGCACATTTCATTCTAGAGACTGATCAGAAAGCTCTTACAGCTATTCAGACTAAGAATTTGAAGAGTTCGAGATCCACTCGATATGCTATAGCTCTTCAACCTTTTCACTTCACGGTACGAGCTATCCGTGGTGCGGATAATGTGATGGCTGACATTTTGTCTAGATGCCCACATGACTCCAACTAATACTTCTGTCCTATATTTCTATATATTACAGAGTCATAACACACCTATATTTCTACAATAGATTAGCACATCTGTACTTACTTTATATGTACACACTATCGTGCTTTGTTGTCATCTTCTTCTGTTCGTTTTTTAAGATGATAGAGGAGGACTGAGTAGTTAATGTAAGGGCCGTTAGTTTACTAAACAGCCACAATTATTAATAATGTATTGTACCTTATGAAGCATATTAGTTATTAATTAGCATTATATTGCTTGTACTTTCTCAGAATGTCATTGTTGAGCTGAGGACTTACCTTACGAGTTCTAGATTGTGTACTTACCCTCGGAATACCAGAGCATATATTCTGGATCGTCATGTAGTTTAACTTTACTATGTACTTATTTCATTACATGTCAAAGAATGTACTATTTAAATTTTCCTATCAGATTTGTACATCCATTTTTAAAGACAATATTAGAGTATGCTGTTTAATGATGATTATAGTAACTTGCATACGTATATTGTGTTTACATGCTAACGTGATGTGTGTTGGTGACACCTCCCCGATGTGAATATTTTTTGAGACATATTTATTTTTCTGTTGAGGTATATCCTCACCAGACACTCTATAATTAGCCTATTGTTTGGCAATTTAATTAATTATCAGCGCATAATTCGTGCGTTTTGAGCCGCTTATCGCTTGCTCTTTGATATTGAAAAAAAAAATATGTTCCACATTTTTTTTTATCGGGAGGAGGTGGTGATATGTTGCGTGATAAATTCTCGCAACATCGTTTTGTTTCAATGTCTGTTTTATAACGCAAGGGCAACAACTGCTTGGAATTTATAGTCACTTTTCTCGGTAAGCATTTGTCTTCTCGCGTTGGTATCGAATGCAGTTAAATTTGAGCTGTGGTCATTTTTGCGCTGGACTGCGCATGACTTGTCTTGTTGTTTGGTCGATCGGTTTCCGCCCACGACGAGTGGAGTGAGCGATTTGGAATGGCGAAAGAGATGCCTCGTTGAAGAGGGGATCTCCGCTATTTTTTGTTCTGTCAGGGATGTGTAGTCCTCTTAATGGATATTTCGTTTATTCGAGATAATACCTCTAGTGTTTTCCCACATGTCGGGAGGCGTGATATTTCTGTGTATTTCATGAAAGCAAGGTAAATTGACTTTTTCATTAACTCTATCGATTTTGGGTCGTGAGCGATTTCGATTCATAGCCTGTCTCCAAAAGTCGTCGCCACGAGATGTTTTTCCCAGCTCACATGTCGCTGCATTGTACTGCATCGGTTGATGCATGTACCAAGGACCATTACTTGCTACTTTGTTAAATGAATTAGGTTTGGGAAAACCTTTATTATCTAGAGGATATTTTTGTGGACATTATTTATACTTCGGCAGACGTGTCTGTCTTGCTGAAGTCAAACTAAGGAGAGTGAACTGATCTCATACATCTGGTTATCTCCTGGCTGTTATAGAAAAGGATGGAGTTTTCCACCTGACTACATTTACAGCACTATGAAATATAACATGCATCTGACTCATCATTGTAATGCTGTCTACCGTCTATTGCTGTATTGAATGTTGCTGTGATAATGACTGTTTGATGTGCCTACACATTTGCGTAACCATTTTGTCACTGTGGCGTCCACAATAAATAATGAAGAAAAACGTCATCGGCTGTTTCAAGACTCATTGACTTTATACGTCGTGAGTTTACTGACGTCCTATGTGGATTGCCCTGTTATTGTTGTATGAACATTGTTTTGACTGAACACATCTACACACTACACAAAACCAGACATGCGGATACCATCCATCATCATATGGCATCACGCATCAAACGTTGTCTCCATTACAGCTGCTCTGAACGCATCACGATTCTGGGCAAGTCGACCTGCATCAGCCAAAGACAAGTTCAGACTCTCTGTGATGTCCTGGGTCCACCGTCGTCTAGGTCGACCCCTTCCCCTTTTTTCCAGGGACCATGCCTTCCATCACTGTTTTTTCCAGACTATTATGTCTTTTTATATGACCGAAAAATTTCAGCTTCCTTATTGCGATGGTATTTAGGAGCCAATGTTCCTGTACGTTTAGTGAGTGCAGTACTTCTCTGTTGGTCTTTTTTTCTGTCCAGGGTATTCTCAACATCCTTCTGTAGCATTTCATTTCGAATGATGTAATCTTTTTTGCAACTGTTTTATTGAGTGTCCAAGTCTCGCAGCCGTATGTAGCTACTGGGAATATACATGCTCTGATCAGTTGTAACTTTGTTTCTTTGCTTGTGCCTTGCCATAGGTTTTTCATCTGTATTAGCTTATGTGAAGCAATTGCAAGTCTTCTTTTAATTTCTACTGCACAGTCGCCAGAGCTGTTAATGATTGATCCTAAGTATTCGAATTCATTGACACTTTCCAGTTCTTCGTTATCAATTTCAATTTCTGGTTTGTTCTTTACTTTGTCTGTTGTCAATACTTTGGTCTTCTTGGTGTTTAGGTATAGATTCTGGGCCTCGCTGTGTTTTTTGGTGGACAGAAGTAATTGTTCAAGTCCTTTTGGGTTGGTCGATAGGAGGACTGTGTCGTCAGCATATCTGATTTCCGGGATCTGGTACCCGCCGATGTTAAATGAGTCAAACTCTGTGTGTTCTTGGTCATCTCTTACGTTTCTCATGATATTCTCGGCATAAATGTTAAACAGGTAAGGGGAAAGGGTACAGCCTTGTCTTACTCCTTTCTGTACTTCAAACCATTCTGATGTTTCCCCCTCTATTCTTACGGCTGCCTGTTGTTCTTGGTACAGCAGTGCGATGAGTTGTATAAGGTGGTTTGGAAATCCCATATTTTTCATAATAGCCCATAACTGCTGATGTTGTACACAATCGAAAGCTTTGGTGTAATCAATGAAACAAGTATGTAGGTCAACGTTGAATTCTCTACACTTTTCTATGATGATCCTCATGTTGAATATATGATCTCTAGTGCCTCTACCTGGTCGAAAACCCGCCTGTACTTCATTTATTTCTGTTTCTAGCTTTTGTTGCATCCTTTTCATTATGATTTGTAAAAGTATTTTGCTGGCATGGCTTATAAGAGCTATAGTTCTGTAGTTTGTGCACAGTTTCAGGTTGCCCTTTTTTGGCAAGGGTATGTAAATTGATCGTTTCCATTCCTTGGGCCAAATTCCGCTTTGCCAGATCTTGCAGCATAATGCATGGTATATACGAGCGCTGCCTTCTCCTCCTGCCTGTATCATTTCAGCTGTTATTTCATCACAACCAGGAGATTTTCCCCTTTTTAAGTGTTTGATTGCATTCCGGACTTCCTCTATGGTAGGTTCTGGTTCACGTTCCGCTTCATTCATGACGTTGTTATCTGCCGCTTTGTTTATTTCCGTATACATTTCTTGACAGTACTCCTTCCATCTGTTCAGAATATCTTTACGTTCTGTTAGAGTGTCGCCTTTCTTGTCGTTTATTGCTCGGGGTGATGATTTAAAGTTGCTGTTTTTCAATGTTCTTACTTCAGAAAACATATTCTTACTCAATCCCTGTTCGCGCATTTCCTCTATTTTCCTGCAGGTGTCGTTTATGTATTGTTGTTTGTCTTGTCTGACTCGTTTTTTAATCTGCTTTGTGTATTCCTTGTACAACTCCTGATTTTCTGTATCTTTTTTGGACTTCATTTTTCTTCTCTCTACCACCAACTTCAGTGTTTCGTCTGAGATGTATTCTCGTCTCTTTATACTTCTTTTAGGAATTAACCTCTGTGCATTTGTAATATATACATCTCTGATGTTATTAGCAAGTTCATCTGGTGTCATTTCCTCCTGTACTGCCATAAGAATGTCAAATTTGTTCTGAATATCGACACTGTACTCTTCTGGTATGGCGCTTGTGTCATAACGTATTACTTTGTCGCTTGTAACGACTTTTTTCAATTTGATCTTGAAGTTTGCAGCAAGAAGTTCATGGTCGGAGTCACAGTCTGCTCCTGGGAACGTCTTGATGGATGAGATACAAGATCGCCACCTTTGTTGTATTAAGATATAATCTATTTGGTTCTTGCTTTTTCCGTCCGGTGACGTCCATGTATATAGTCTTCTAGGGTGTTGCATAAAAAGAGTATTCGTGATGACTAGGTTGTTTTCTAGGCAGAATGTTGTCAAGCGTTCTCCTCTCTCATTTCTCTGGCCCAATCCATAACTTCCTTTCACTCTTTTTTCATGTTCTAATCTTTCGTTTCCAACTTTGGCATTAAAATCTCCCATTATTATCCTAATATCTTGCTTACTTGCTTTCTCTAATGCATTTTGCAGTTCATTGTAAAAATCTTCAATTTCCTGTTCTTCAGCAGCTGCTGTTGGCGCATATGTTTGTACAATTGTGATGTTCTTTCTTTTTCCTTTCAGTCTGATTGTGACAATGCGGTCATTTATGGGATTATATCCTAATAGGGAGGCAGCTGTCCTTTTAGACAGGTAGAAGCCGACGCCGCTCTGACCTCCTCTCTCTTTGCCTGAGTATATGAATGTTCCTCCTGATGGAATCGAAAAGTGTCCCTGGCCCGACCATCTGTGCTCTGAGATGCCCAGGATATCGATGTTTAGCCTTTCCATCTCGTTCTTCACTATGTACTGTTTTCCTTGGTATAAGCTTCTGACGTTCCATGTTCCTATTTTGATTATTTTTCTAAGACCGATGACATGGTTTTCCGTGGTAACACAGTCAGGCTTTTGGCCGTCATCACGATTACCTGTACTGACGCTGCCAACGATCTCTTCCCCAGTTAAATATGATCTGTCTGGCCTGGGGGCCTCACCACCAGATCTTTGTGTAGTATTCAGATTAGCCATTATGGATTTCTTGGCATTGTACATCCAGTAGTTTGCCATTGCTTTCTGGATGGTTCTGGCCGCTTACCATTACAGTCCATGGTGCGCCCTCAGCCCGATACCAGGCCTTTCCAACTCCTGCCCTAGAAGCCGTTGTCAAAATATTATTGATCATCCGCCCGTTCGGCCAGCAGTTGTGTGTACTGTTTAAGGGGGACCTCCCTTTTTCAATTTACTCATGTAGTTTGGCCGGCCAGTCAAAGCCGTTGCCCGGGGGGGGTGGCGCTGCCGTACACAAGCAGACTCGAGGAGCCATACATGAGCTGAACTGGAGTGGGGGAACCAAATAGGATCCAGGCCATCCTCAAAAAGAGGAAGTGACTGCCTCTCACCGTGAGGTACTATCCCTTACACACTCCAGCCCTACCCCCCAAAACAGATAGTACTGTATTTAAATCTGACAAGAGACCGAGATAGTAAATATTGTTCAACTAGTTTGTTTAAATAACAGTTAAATAGTGTCTATGTAATCATCAACATAATCATCAACATAATCATCAACATAATCATCAACATAATCATCAACATCACCTTATTTCACTCCCCCATGGACCATGGGACCACCGATGTAGATGACCTTGAGGAAGCTTATTCAGAAGCACAAACTCTTGAAACTTTAGTTTCCGTAACACTTTGTTTTACATGATTACACTGCCAGCCCGTGATCAACCTGAATTTCAATCAATCAATACCCTTTAGCTCCCCGAGGAGCATAGGCCTTCAACAAACACATGCCAAGTCTTCCTGTCCTGTACCATCCGCTCAAGTTCTTTCCACGTTTTCCTCATCATTTTCACCTTTGTATCCAGTTCTCTTCTCCATGTGTTTTTGGTCTACCTCTGCCTCTCTTTCCTTGTGGATTCCAGAACAAGGACTGTCTCGTAATGCTATCAACAGGTCTCCTCAGTGCGTGTCCTTTCCATCGCCAGCGTCTTCTTCTCAACTCTTGTTCCACTGGCACTTGTCTGGTTCCTGTCATCAATTCCACACTTGTGACTTTGTCATACCATTTCAGTCCTTCTATTCTACGCATGCACCCGTTTATAAAAGTATATAGCTTTTGGTTGTTGTTTTTGTTGCTCTCCATGTCTCAGAGCCATACAATAGGACTGACTTCACATTTGAGTTGAAGATTCTTATTTTCGTGTTGACTTGATTTTTCTTGTTCTCCATATGTTTCCCAATGCAATGAAGCTTCTCTTGCTTTTTGTATTCTTAGTTTGATATCATTGTCTGTCCCTCCAACTCTGTCTATATTACTGCCAAGATATGTGTACGATTCTGCATCCTTTAGTGGTGTTTCTTTGAGTTCAACCTTGTTATCATTTCTTGCATTTATTCTCATAATCTTTGTCTTTTCCCTTTGTATTTTCAGGCCCACTTGTTGTGACCTCTCATTGAGAATTTTAATTTTCTCTTGCATCTGATTATGGTTATGGGACAGAAGAGCCAAGTCATTTGCAAAATCCAGATCATCAAGCTGTTTAGTTAGATTCCACTGGATTCCATTTCTGTTGTGTGATGTCGGTGTTTTCATAACCCAATCTATTGCTAGTAAGAAAAGAAATGGAGACAAGAGGCATCCCTGTCTCACTCCCGTTCTAATCCTAAACGGTTCTGTAAGTTGTCCTTCATGAAGAACTCTGCATGTCATGTCTTCATAGGTCTTCCTTATTAAGTTAATGATCTTCATGGGAACTCCATAATGCCTCATCAATTTCCAAAGTGATTCTATGTCTACACTGTCACATGCCTTTTCATAGTCCACGAATCCGATGTATAGCGGTGAATTCCATTCCAGACTTTATTCTCAATGTGGCTATCTGGTCTGTACATGATCTGTTTTGTCGAAAACCTGCTTGTTCATCTCTCAGTTGCTTGTCTATTGACTCTTTTAATCTCTCAAGGATGATTCTGTTTAATACTTTTCCTGGCACTGATAGTAACATTATTCCTCTATAATTTGTACACTCTTGTAAATTTCTCTTCTTAGACAACTTGACCAGATAACATTCCTTCTATTCTACTGGTATTTCCTCTCTCTTCCAGACTTTGCCAAGTAGTTTGTATAATATCTCTGTAGAGGAATCAATATTATTTTTGATGGCCTCTGCTGGAATTCCATCTGGACCAGCTGCTTTTCCATCGTTCAGAAGCTTTATAGCTTTCTTTATTTCTTCTTTACTTGGTCGTTCACAGCTGATTTGTAGCTCCTCTTCTGCTGGCTGGATGTCTGGGGGATTAGTTGGAGATGGTCTATTGAGAAGTTCCTCAAAATGTTCTGTCCATCTCTTCATGGTGTGACGGTATTGCCTGCCCTGCTTTGCAGTAGTGGCCCAACAGTGGCCAAAACTCAAGAGTATCTAATATGGGCTTCAAAAGAGTGAACTGACATAATTATAGACAAAAAACAGATAATGTGTAAAAATAGGGTGAACTTGAGACAAACCTGGAAGAGGATTCATTAAAGCTATCTCTCTTTCCAAGCCCCAACACACTTATATAGTCTTAAGAACCCCCGCTCTCTCTCTCCTTTCTCTGGTCAAATAGAGACAATAGTAAGAGCTGCAATATTAAGTATGGATGAAGGGTCGTGAACAGCGCGTTAATAAATGAGTAAAATTTATTAAAGGTTCTTGAAGGAAGAAAATATATGAAAATAAGTATATCAGCACAACAACATAAGAAAGGCATCAATATTCACATCAAGTTAACAAATATCCAATTAAACACCAACGAACAAACAATCCACCAACACAAAAAAAAACCCTCCTGTAGAACACCGACAAATAAATAAACAGAGTTTCTAATCCTTCCGCTTCTGTGGAACCAAATTCAATAACTCCAGTTAGTGTCTTTATATGTATATCCTCCTATAGGTGATGAATTACACTATAAATCCACTGTAGGCGCTATCCATGCACCGTTGGTCACACACTAGCAACAAGATAGGCTGTAGATTACTCTGTCTATATTCGGCTGACCGCTAATACGTGCGGGGGTTTTGAATGACCAGAAACACACACAAGACGAGGTCAATTTAGGACAAACGGTCCACTGCGCTATTATCCAGCGCGTGAAATTAGGCCTGCGTACTTGATGTTTAAATCCGGTTTGGCTGGTTTGAACTTTATTTGTGACTGAGCGCTCAGTTTAAGCACACAGTCTGGTGCTTTCAATTCTGCTGAAGACGCTGTGCTGATCGATATGCTGGAAGCCACTATGCTCTGACTGGTGATCAAGAGGCGAGTAGGAAACCACTACTGCCAAATACGATTTCAGATTTGCTATGGCTCGTTATACACTGCGTGAGCTCATTTCCCATTAGAGGGATGGGCGTCGAAAAGGGTTGTACTTCAGGTATAGATGACAACTCGTGGTGCTAATTGCTTTCAGGAACCGTGAGATCGATGAGAATGTTACGTTCTTCGCCTGACTGGAATCCTGCAGTAGCAATGGGGTACCCTGGAACTGAGACCCAAAACAAACAACCTTTACATCAAGCAAACAATAAAATTACAATAACGTTATAATGAACAGTTATGCCCCACTATGGGATTTATAATTATTATCATGTCTCGGGCTGTCTTTATCCATATGAGTTGCCCTCCTGTTACTTCCACTCTATCAATTATCGGCATGCACTCGCATAGGCTAATATATCTTGTACATACATGTACCTGTCAGCAAATGCCCTGACAGCAAAATCTACTCCGTCCTCTTCCAACTCAACATAAGGGAAACCTAACCCTGTAGTTCCAGCTGAGTGGATATGCGATTCATCTTACAACATTAAGTGAATTTACATAAAATACAGCACTAGACATTACATAATAAATGGTATGCGCCCCTTGGGGTCGATACACAAAAAGGGAAAAGTAATAACCTCCCAAAATTGAATACATGGAAAATGCAATGTTATTGCTATAATAATACGTTGTGACTTAAACATAAGATATAATTATATCTCTGGCTGGTGGCTGCTTTCTGGATTGCCGTGAAAGTTCTAAACTGGTGTCTAACTACACAAGTAGGCATATAATAATTCCACACTCAACCACTAGAAGTTTCTCTCAGAAAGTAATAAGTGACTACCTCTTATAATTCAAGTGTTATAGCGCACGCACATCACTATTCAGTTTTAAGTGAATAACTTACACCACTGACATTTCCTTAAAGTAATGACAGCTTTTAAGCTTACTTCTTAACCCATGGTAAGCACTGAACGGGCTATGAGGTTCTTCGCCTAGTAAGAATCTGTTAGCGTAAGTTTACCATTACACCATTGTAAAAATTAACACCAGGAGACACCTGACAGGTTAAGCACCAGTTAACTAAGGCGGTAGACGTCGCTACATTATCACTGAATTAATTACCGGGGAGAAATCACCTAAAATAATTCAAGTCAACCAGTTATATATAAAAGCTAGCATGAATTATATATTATAAAAGATATCAACTTACCCCGAGATGACGAGAATAGGCAACACAATCTAGTTTTGTGCCCACATCTGCCTTTGTCTCATTTGGTCATCTACGGGCAGGAAAAATTTACGAGTGTGCTTGACTGAGTAAAACTATCTAGATTTATAGTCTACAAGAGACGCTACCCCCGGCCACCTGGCATCGCATGTTTCCACAGATGTTCGGCGTATAACGTAATCATGAGTAAGACAAATGTTATTCTAGAGTCTACATCAGAAGACACCAACCGCGAGAAAGTTTCGTAGATAAGACATAATATTATTCTAGAGCTAACTGCGGCGATCAAGGGCCACAACAAAAATCTCAGAACGAACGTGAGTTTGTCTCCCCTGAATCGGAGATGAAAGCGGGTACCCAGACCTCAAAGGGTTGCCTCACCTTTGCTCACGCTACCAACTTTAGTAGGACAGCGGTTCGCTTCTTCAAAGAAACTATTTCTCGCTCGTGATCAAACGCTGTTACGAGCTAAAAGCGTTCCCCTAGTCAGACAAACACCAGGTGCAGCTTAGGTAATATTATCGTAAGCTAACCACTACTGACCAAGTGGTGAATTTATAATGAAGGCCCGAACGACATCAAACCGCGGAGTGGGGTCTGAGAGGGGAATAATGGGCAAGTAGGTAAAATCCGAAATATTATGTCAGCATTATAAGTCATTCTTCCACGCTGTCACGCGTGGTTTTCAGAGTCTGCCTAAGACAAGACAAAAGTCTGAGACAAGATAAAAGTCTGAGTGAAGTCTGAGAAGATAGATGAGTTATGTTGAATGTGGATAGAGTGACTTATAGTTATCAGGAGTAAAGAACAGATACTGAATCTCCCTCCTACCACGCAATGACTATGTTTTAACTACTGTCACACTGCCTCTCTCTCTTCTTAGAGATAAGGTTTAGTACAAATTAGTGACTCCACAAACAACTAAGTTTAAGTACAGAATAGAAAGAAGATCTGATCAGCTAATAAATTTTCTACTTTTATTCACACCAAAAAAAAAAAAAAAAAACAACTAAACTCTCGTGTAAAAGTAAGAATTATCGATCACAAGCAAATACACCCAAACAAATGCATTACAAAAAAATTAATCAAGCGACCACAATGCTGGCAATCATAATATTAGGCTTAATCCACCCTGATTTAACTCCAGCTGTTATTGGGAAGAAGGTTAAGCTAATCCTTCAGCAGGAACCCTGAAATAAACAAGTTCCTACATCACCACATGACCCTGCTGACTTATCCTTCTCAGCGATATAACCAGCATATGCACTTATGTCCCTCAGTTCTTAAAATGCGCCAATTTTCTGCGCTTAATCCCCCGACAAAATTAATAATCTTTTTCCTTTGGCACTCTTGTTATATATTCCGCTTGAAATTGGCGGATCGCTTACAGGGAAGATGATTACCCTCTCCTTTCCCTAAACTGCTGCGAATCCATAGAACCAACTCCACCATAACTCCACTACTGGAACGAAATCTTGGGCCCAAGTCTAGGCCTCTACACAGGCAAGGTGCTGTCGATCTAAGATAAAACCCCGAGGTAATCAATGAGTGCACTTCAGATTTAATGAGACATTGAAGGTAATCCCTCTACTTGTACAAAGGCCCGCCACTCTTGTGAAGGCGCGAGCAAATATATATATAGAAGGCGAATGCAGATAACGCATGTGGAGCAGGGCGCTTCACTTGCTTTGCGAGTAGGCGTTGGCAGTTGTTCCCAACAAGGGAAATGAACCCACTGGACCCGTAATAAGGAGTCAGACTGAAGAACCACAACTGCAGTACGGTGGTGACTACCCCGATGTAACGGGGTCGCTGGTTTATCCGGCCTTATAGGAAGGCAGGAAGGTAATTCCAGGCTGATGGCTCAGAACTCTTGTCGGAGTGAACCGGGTGTTGCTGTAATGAAAACATAGTCAAAAATCTCTGATTATCTCGCCAAAAATAAATCATTAAACGTTACTACATGGGAAACCAACCAATGGTCTAAACAGGTACTGAGTAATTATTTACAATCCTTCCCGCTCCTGTGCTGGCCAGTGTTGACCTGGTTTCGCAGTTTATCTTTCTCTCCCCTGCTCACCGACCGGTCAGCAGACAAACAAGCAAGTGAGTGCCGGGCGGCTTACTGCTAAACTCGCAACCCTGCATAATCAAGTTACCCGCGACTTGCGCTGGGGGGTGGTAGGTAAACGTTCCTGCCTCATGTACTTGGTTGGGAACTGACCTTACATCGCCTCAGCCCGTTCTTGCTAACGCGCAGGTATGTAAACAAAATAGCAAGGCCCGTTCCATGTTATTTCACTGGGGCGATGCTAAATCCAATCCTATATATACATGCATATCAACAACGTTAAAGCTACCGGGTATTGGGCATTTACAGCAGTAATCAATTGAATTAAAATTTGTTGTGAAACAATTATACCAAATTCGACACGAAGGCCTTCGAAAAACAATCTCTTGGATGGGTTAAGGAGCGAAGCTCCTTTAATCACCAGCGCATAAGGGAAAAAACCAGTGCTCTCCAGGTTGTTCGTTGTGATGCCACTCCTCGCAATGCACATGTCATTTGGGCCCAACGGGCTGATTATTGTTCTTCTGAGTGTTTCTTTTGGTCTTCCTTTTTTCCTCTTTCAAAAAGTGAAAAACGCTGTAGGCACGTTGTTTTGCATTCGTAGGACATGACCGATATTCCATCGTCTTTTTTATCACTGTCGGGCATATTTCTGCTAGAATCTTCCTTATTTGTCGATTAGTCTATACATTGCATTTCAAATGATGTTCATGAGTATAAGACATTTGTTCTCGAATGTAAGCCTCCAATAAAAGTATTTTCCAACTGTACAGCCGTAGTTAATCAATTAACATTTTAAAATTACGAATGTTGTGTAATTCGATGATCGTCATTACAGATGTTTAGCCACATTGAAGGCGCTAGCTGCCAAAGCAATTCTAGTATGGATTTCTCTTATGGTTACCCTCTGGGTTAAAAGAAGTCCCTCCACATAACGTTTAGGTACATAGTTACCCTTAGAGGGGCAAATTTATTCTTTTAATGAAACACATCTTATATATATATATATATATGTACTCTGTGCATAAGAGGGGTTCTCCATCTTTCATGAAGCATCTTAAAATACACAACCATTAGGCGTTAAAATAAAACCCCGTAATAGGCATACAAACACAACTTATTTTACAAGAACTAGCTATAGCTTCTTGGTGTATGTTGGGTAGTAGCCGAACTAACAATTCCTAGAACCCGCTATAATGACTGACTTATTATAAAACCCAAGAAATAATAATACTAACAAGTTAATTAAGAACGCTTACCGAGACTTGTGGAGAATATTCCTTACTAATTGGTTGGCAAACTGTACAGGGGTCTCTACCGCTCACGACGGGAATTTGTAGGAATGAAGCATTTAGAAGCAGAAGAGAGTCAATTATATAGTAGGAATAGGCCCCAGGTGTTCGAACACCTGGGTTAACATCTACGTAGAGAATGCCGACAACAGTCGTAAGAATTACCCAAAGAATTCTCCTGGCGGCAAGCTACACAAGAATTAGCGTAACAGAGTGAAGATCTTACGTTTGAGAAAGTCCCAGATTTTCTCTGGCATCAAACACAGGGAAGATTTTGTGACCGCCATCCACCAGTGCAGATGTCTCGTACGCGACACAAAGTCACTCTTACGCCCGGGCTGCCACGTAAAATGACGGAACTCCAGGAACAGTTTCCCGTGTTTACGTGCAAAAAGAAAGAAACCGTCAAAATATGTCGTAATAGATTCTAACCGCCGACACACGAAGGCAAGAGCTTTCCCTGGTGTCAAAGACTCGGGAACTTTTTTGTCGCTCCCTCTCAATCTGCGTGTCGGGCTTCTGACTCGTGGTCAAAAGAGCTCTAACAAATGATGCCGCTGTGGATGCGTCAATTATCTTCTACCAACCTTACAGACTAAGGGAAGAGAACCTATCGGACTCAAGAATGACAAGTCAATTACCCTGCTTATATCTACAGAAGAACGAAAAGAAGTAAAATGAGCGTGCCAAAAATCAGAAAGGAATAAGAGGGGTGGTAGCTCCATCCAAGTGCCCACAATTTATAAACCATTTTTCACACTCACTAAAATTACATTCGTCAGCCAAGACACTCGTTCTTGCACTCTAAAATTACTTGTATCCACCACACACTCAAAAGTTGTTCTTCTACACACTCACAAGTTGTTCTTCTACACACTCACAAGTTGTTCTTCTACACACTCACAAGTTGTTCTTCTACACACTCACAAGTTGTTCTTCTACACTATAATTTACCTTTTTCAGCCATAAAAGTCGTTTTCCCACACTATAATTACTTTTTATTGAGCCATAAAAATCATTTTTCCACTGTATAATTACGTGTGTCAGCTAAATTAAAAAAGAACATACACATTACTAAAAACTGTTTAAAACAAACAAACAAACAAACAAACAAACAAACAATGTCTCATGTATGAAGATGAAAACAAACTGCAGCTCCATACAAATGCTCTTGATTCAGCTTGTGGAAGATACTACAACTGTACATGAAGATAAATCACATCAAAGATCTGAACTATGAACATCAGCAAATCACATGCACGCCAACAACATTAAGCTTAAACAGGTTCAAAAGTTCAAATACCTAGGACGCATTCTCACAGAAAAAAAGAGGATTTGACAGAGAAATTAAAACAAGATATCAAAAAGCCAGTGCAGTGACGTATCATCTGTCTCCACCACTCAGCCATACGAATAACAGTGTAGAAACCGAAAGGCTATTGCTAAGTAGCATATTCTTACCAACTCTTTGTTATCAGTGTCAAACATGGTCACTGACTAGAGCACAGCAGAGGAAAATTACATCGTGCGAGATAAAATGCTTAAGAAGTGCCGTTATTGTTACCAGGATGTGACAAAATCAGAAATGATGACATCAGAAACATCGTAAGAACTACATCCTGCATCCCATAAACAGAGAGACAAAAAATAAATTAATTTGGTTATCTCATAGGAATGGAGCCCGACAAGTCAACACTGCGTGCCTATAACAGTAGAACAACTGGTGTTAGAGCACGGGATAGACCAAGAAGCAGATGGATAGACAATATCACATTCCTACAATAGGGGGGGGGGGGGGGGGGGGGTGTTCACATCAGCCAGCGCAACAAACTTGGCTCAAGAACGATAACTGGACTGAAAAAAAGTCAAAGTAATTAAGTTTATGGAGAAACAAAATAAAAGAAAAAATATTGTAAACACACGCTTTTAATGCACTAAAAAGCTACAAATAATTTTTCAAAGAGTTTATAGCTTGCAGTAAAAAAAAATGTAACATCAAATTAACAAAAAGCGTGGGGCGCTTAAGCGGTTATCATATATTTTATCCATAAGTGTCTAATGAAGTATAAAGCAGAAGTTAATTTCATGCAGAATCAGCGCCCCATGCTTTTTGTCAATTTGGTGTTACATTTGTTGACTGCAAGCTATACATTCCTTGAAAAATTATTTGTGGCTTATGAGTGCATTAAAAGCGTGTGTTTTTAAAAAAAATTATATATTTTTTATTTTCTTCTTTTTAGTGTTATTTTTGTTTGTTTGTTGTTTTAAAATTTAAGTCAAATGTAATCGATCCGCTAATGACATCATCAGTTTGCGATAAACGAGTCCACAGCACAGTAGGTGGATTCCATTATTCAGTATTACACGGACAGTTAATTTTATTTTTATTTTGATAAGAGTTGTAAATTACATTTTTTTAAATGTATTTGTCAGTTGTGTGTATGACTGTGTGTCTGTGCACGCGCCTGCGATAGTGTGTGTGTGGTGGGTGGGGGGAATAAGTTTTAAAATTTCTCTGAAGAGAGACAATCTGGTTGGAAAGAATACACCTAGATTATTTGCAGTTATCACCCATTTCCGTGCTGATACAATACCAAAAAAAAAAATGATTATTAATTTTAATTTTATTCATTCTTATATTTTTACGATTAATTATCGTATTGTCATGGGTAATACACAACTATGCCAAATTTCAGAGATATTGCTCATCTGGAAGTGATTCAAAAATCGATTGCAAGATTTGAAGGTGACAAGAGAGTGACATACAAGGCAAGTTAAAGAAAATCGAGTAAAAATAGAAAACATTAACCAAGTCAGCGATGAACCATCATTCTTATAACCTGAATCTCGACCACAAAACGGGCTGACAAGACTTTTGGACCACCCTGTATATTTAGGTGAATCGTAAATACACCTAGGTCATTTACATAAAATGTTAACAGCTGGCCTGACTTTCCTGCCGCTTGATCCTCAGTTATTTCACTCCCGCGGTGGTAATCCATTAACCTCAGATGCTTATGCTAAGATCAGGAAACAGCTTTGTTACAGTCGTCGCAGTGCAAAATTAGAAGTATATACGCGTGACAGGATCACATAGTTATAGTACAATGTATACAGTGTTTTAAATACTGATTTACTTGCCCTTCCGCATATATATAGAAGTTTCTGGTAGCGCTGTTTCTGTCAAGAATGTAGATACACGTTTACTGGAATGAGGCTTCGGGCTGCAGTCAGGACTAATTGGTATAAGAATTGTTTGATTCAATGAATAATCCGGACAGAACTTTGCTGTAACCAAGCAATATTCTGAAACATGGATTCTGTTGAAAGAGATGTTAAAGAAAGCTGTAGAATAAAATAATCCAACAACCATGTGCCTAAATTAGGAGACACGAATAGTCGGTACTGACATTTTATGAATATACCCTCGCAATTGTAGCTTTTTTGTACCGGCACACCTACAGTGAATGTATTCTTGCCTGTGTATGATAGCAGTTTTAGCGTGTCTGTTACAAGTTCTAAATCTGTGTTTTTTACGAATTATTTTTCTAGGATAATAAATGAGTCATTAACTCAAGTATAGACTATAAAATGTTTACATTTATCCAGAGTTCTGTATAAAATACCAAAGGAATTATTTCAACGAAATAGCTAATTATTTCCACAAATTAAACACTTACAGATTTGTTTCGTATCTCATACAGTTGACAACTATTAGTTTTTTTTATGTTAACCTTCTTTTTTTATATTAATTTTACAGGATTCATGCAGCAACTCTGAGTCCAGTGGAACACAATAAAAGACAACCAGATGAAACTGCTACAAAAATAAAACAAATATTCGCAATAGATGTATGTTTATACTGCTATATAAAAATCAAAATGAGATAAATGAACGGACACTCCAAAATAGAAATATTAGAACGGTACCAACCGAGCTCGTGGATTTCTGATACATCTATCAGTTTCTGGGTATCCAGACAACACTTTACCGTAAATTTTTGATTCAGTGAATGTTTCATTTGACGACGAGTTATCTTCCCACTTTTAACGTTCTCACATGTGCTTCACGGACTTTGGCACCGCCAAACAGCAATCAAGCCTTGTGGTGTTTGTCTATTCCATGGAGTATCCACTACCTGGGCCAGTGGTAGCTCTCCTTCAGCAAGAAAAGGCCTCACTGGCCCCGAAATCCTATTTTATCAGCTCAGGAAAGAAGACTATCAAGATAACTCTGGTTTACGCTAAAGGGGAGCAACCTGCAGTTCCTGTCCGTTCTTCATCAGACGAGAGAAAGCAACAGCGATATAGTTTCTCGTCTAAACCAGCGAACAAACCCACAACGAGGCGTACAAGGAGCAAAAACTTGTCAGAGTCCTCGAGTTCCACAAACAACGAGCAGGTTAGTAGCGTCTCTCCCAATGACGTTGAGCAAGCCTGCGTCAGCCCTGACCTTCCTGTTCACGAAGATCTCAAGAGAGATCGAGAAAAAATGTCAACAATAGACAGTGGTAATCCTTCGTCTTCAGGAACTATCGCTAACGAACATGAAGCCCACTCAGACAGCGGCTCTGAGGCTGAGAACGAGGGAGATGAGCAAGGCTGTTACTCTATTAGTTCGTCCGATTCAGAGAAGCCCCGAACGCCGGGCAGAGATATTGCCGTGCCAGCATCTTCAATAGGTCCTGGGGAAACACCAGCTGCCAGGAGAGACGAAATGTGGAGCACATGGACTAGGATTCCAAGAACTCAGGCATCCAACCACAGCTTTATCTCAGCTACTGTCTCAACCATTCGTCGCTCTTTGTCACCTTCTATAGCTCAAAGGACTAACTCCACAACTGCCAATCAGCGCAGGCCACGCCTACACGAGGGCGTGTCGTGGGATGGGTCCGGAAATTTATGACAACAAATGATGAAAGAAATCTTCGGGTGATGATTGAAAAGATGCATAAAAATGGCTTTTGCAATGTTATATTTTATATTACGTCATATATACCCTGACGTAACTTGAGTGTAGTAATATGAATGAAATTTGTTGCTTATCTAACTCCTACTTACTTTTCTTCTGCACTAAATAACAATCATCTCATTAACATGAACAAGTGATCCAAAGCAAGTAATTCAAACAAATTCACTCAGCCATTCATGGTGAAAGAAGGTTCTCTATTAAAGAGATTTATGACAAACCCCAGAGAAGACGAAACGAATCTGGGCTAGTGACTCGCCGTTATTTATTTATTTATTTTTTTGGATAAGTTTATAGTGGACAATGTATTAAAATAAAGGAAATCTCGTTTAATACAAAAATTAAAATCTTTCGCTCAAAATTCAAGGCAGTATTGCTGAGCAAACAGGAAGGGACAAAACGACCATCAAGAAGTTCATTTATATTTGCTTCCTTGTGTAGAATAGAAGAACTACAGTGGTATGACCAGATCACCAGCATGGAAATTATAAGTAGAACCAAACAAATACCACTGAAACAAGAAGTGAAGTACAGGCGCTTGCCTTTGTTCAAGAGACACATTAAGGAAACACGATGAAAATATTTCAGGAGCCCTTTTTTCTGGAATTATCAGGGTACGAGAAATAGGGGAGACCTAAAACCACAGAGAAGGAAATCAGAACAGAAATATATCTATCTCGGCGAGACCAGGTCATCATTTTCTGCTTACGCACTGGACATAACAGCTTAAGGTATCCCATCTAAACCAAAAGTACAGGATTGGTACAATAGATCTCTGCACCTGTGGCACCAGCACCATGACAGCCGAACATCTGCTCCAGTCCTGCCCAACTTACAGCAGTGAATGGAGTAGCATATAGCAACAACCCACTTCTCTCCACGAAAATCTGTTTGGAGATGTCAGGAACCTTGAGCTGACTACTGTCTTGTTTAGGGCCATTAATGTAGAAGTCTGAGAGCGAACGAGATGTCAGAACCTTGAGCTGACTACTGCTTTTATTAGGGTCATTAATGTAGAAGTCTGAGGGCGAACGAGATGTCAGGAACCTTGAGCTGACTACTGCCTTTATTAGAGTCATTAATGTAGAAGTCTGAGGGCGAACGAGATGTCAGGAACCTTGAGCTGACTACTGCCTTTATTAGAGTCATTAACGTAGAAGTTTGAGGGCGAACGAGATGTCAGGAACCTTGAGCTGACTACTGCCTTTATTAGAGTCATTAATGTAGAAGTCTGAGGGCGAACGAGATGTCAGGAACCTTGAGCTGACTACTTACTATATTAGAGTCATTAATGTAGAAGTCTGAGGGCGAACGAGATGTCAGAAACCTTGAGCTGACTACTGCCTTTATTAGAGTCATTAATGTAGAAGTCTGAGGGCGAACGAGATGTCAGGAACCTTGAGCTGACTACTGCCTTTATTAGAGTCATTAATGTAGAAGTCTGAGGGCGAACGAGATGTCAGGAACCTTGAGCTGACTACTGCCTTTATTAGAGTCATTAATGTAGAAGTCTGAGGGCGAACGAGATGTCAGGAACCTTGAGCTGACTACTGCCTTTATTAGAGTCATTAATGTAGAAGTCTGAGGGCGAACGAGATGTCAGGAACCTTGAGCTGACTACTTACTATATTAGAGTCATTAATGTAGAAGTCTGAGGGCAAACGGGATGTCAGGAACCTTGAGCTGACTTCTGCCTTTATTAGAGTCATTAATGTAGAAGTCTGAGGGCGAACGAGATGTCAGGAACCTTGAGCTGACTACTGCCTTTATTAGAGTCATTAATGTAGAAGTCTGAGGGCGAACGAGGAAAAAGAACAGAAATGAAATGGACAAAGAAGACACGGAAAGACCATAAACGGATGGCACAGGGCAGGAAAGTCTCTTTTTTTTTCTTCTTTTAGTGTCTTGTCGACTGGCATATGCAATAATATCTCTCCATAGCTTCCTACCCATGGTGCCGAGTATCAATTCTGTCATTAACGTATTTTGCATGTCATGATATTAAACTGTCCATTAGAATCTCTATTTTTCGTCCTCTATTTCTATTTTCCTACGTCAAGTTTTGCCTGTATACCACTTTTCCACGTCAAGTTTTGCCTGTATACCACTTTCCCACATCAAGTTTTGCCTGTGTACCAATTTTCCACTGATAACAAGACAAAAAACTAGGACTGCATGTCTTTTTTTAATGTGCGTTAAAAAAAGTTATCAACAAAATGCAGAAGCCAGTTGATATAAAGATCTCCGGGCCATTAGCCTTATGCAGTGGGGGTTTTAAGTTGGTTGAGGCCCTAGGTAAGCGTGAACTTGCGAGGCCCTTTTAAATAAATTTCTTGTTGTATCGACAAGAATACAGAAAGCACCAACATTTTTCTAAGTCCACAACGCTGAGTTTTGTTTGGTGTACTAGTGAAAGAGATGCGACTCTGGGGCAACAGGCGATGTATACTATAGGGAGAGTGTCAGGTACAAAATTTCAGTGGCTTGCGGCGCGCAGCTCGTCGGCTGCGCGCTAATGTCTCAGTGTGTGTCCTTGGTTGTGAAGGGCGACGGAACGGACGGAATAATTTGTCTTCTCTTTGTTACTTTCACAATTGCCTCCACGGCTGGCGTTGTGGATTTAAAAGTTGCTAATAATAGCCCCTTCAGTCATAACTGACTATGGGAATGCGCCCCTGAGGTGGCAGCCCTCAGCTGCTTATTTTCCTGGTGCTTCTTTCGACGTTTTCTCCTCACCTCTGCTTCTTGTGTGAGCCTCTCTTCGCCCAAACTGAGGTGGTGCCGTAAATAGCATAGCCACTTAGTGCGATCGGCAGCTTCATCCTCCCATGTTGCTGGATCCACGTCCAGTGCCCTCATATCTCTCTTGCACACATCTTTGAACCTCAGCTGTGGTCGCCCAATTGTTCTCTTGCCATCTGCTAATTGTCCGTAGAAGATATCTTTTGGAATGCGACCATCTTCCATGCGGCGAACATGGCCAAGCCAGCGAAGTCTGCGCTGTCTAAGCAGCGTATACATACTTTGAAGGCCAGCACGTGACAACACCTCGACATTTGTCACTTTATCTTTCCACGAGATGCCGAGGATGCGGCGTAGACACCGCAAATGGAAGGTATTGAGCCTTCTTTCTTGCTTAGCATAGGTCGTCCAGGTCTCGCTGCCATATAGGAGTGTGCTGGTGACGCAGGCATTATATACCGCAGCTTTGGTCTTCATTGTGAGTTTAGAGTTTCCCCAAACACGCGATGTGAGGCGGGCAAAGGTAGCTGCAGCTTTGCCAATGCGGCTGTCGATTTCTGTATCCAGTGAGAGTTTGTCATTGATGGTAGACCCTAGGTATGTGAAGTGGTGCACCACTGCCAATTCATAGTTATCGATAATGATAACTGGTGCAGCACCCACATCCTGACTCAGCACATTCGTTTTCTTTAGACTTATTGTGAGGCCAATGTCCTTGCATGCTTTAGTGAAGCGATTCATCAAGCTCTGAAGCTCCTGTTGGCTTTGAGTGACGACTGCAGCATCATCAGCGAACAACAAGTCTCTTATAGTGACCCTTCTGATTTTTGTTTTTGCCTTCAGCCTTGAACGATTAAACAGACGGCCATCTGACCTAGTGTGAAGGCATATTCCTTCAGTTGCATCTCTGAATGCATGTTTCAAGAGTAAGGCAAAGAAGATTCCGAAGAGGGTCGGAGCCAGAACACAGCCTTGTTTAACGCCACTTCGTATATCAAAGGGCTGTGAAGTGCTTCCAGCATATTGGACTGTTCCCTTCATGTCGTCATGGAATGACTTTATCATTTCCAGCATTTTAGAAGGGCAGCCTATTTTCAGGAGGATTTTAAAGAGTCCATCCCTACTAACCAGGTCGAATGCTTTTGTGAGGTCTATAAAGGCGATATATAATGGTCTTTTCTGCTCTCTTGATTTTTCCTGAAGCTGGCGGAGAGAGAAGATCATGTCTGTTGTTGATCTGCCAGCTCGGAATCCACACTGTGCCTCTGGATATATGCGCTCAGCTAACTTGTGTAGTCGCATTAAGATGACTTTGGCAAAAACCTTACCAACAATACTAAGAAGAGAGATGCCTCTGTAGTTATTGCAATCACTTCTGTCTCCTTTATTTTTATACAGTGTTACAATCTTGGCATCTCGCATGTCTTGAGGAATAGTTGTCTCTTCCCAGCACTGGCACAGCATCCTATGCAGGGGATGTAATAGCGTGCTCTGGGGGTGCTACCATAAGTGAAATGGGTTCATTTTCGATACAAGACAACAGGAAGCTGAGACGCTTGGGAGTCATGACCCAAGTGGGCCCGCCCCCTTAGAGTGTAAAGGAGTAATTGGGCCGAAACACTTGTCGGATGGGGGGACTTCTTCTGATGATCAGATTGCTTCCTGTTGTATCGCTCTGTAAAGAGTTTCCTATCCTTGTGCGCGAGACTTTAGGCAAGCGTGAACTTGCGAGGCCCTTTCAAATAAATCCCTGTTGTATCGACAAGAATACATTTGTGCGCGAGACTGTAACTGTGGGTAGGTTGCTTTATGGATAAAGCCTAACTTTAATTCTGATCAAGTGGTATAAGGCTAAATGCTACAGAAGGATGTTGAGAATACCCTGGACAGAAAAAAAGACCAACAGAGAAGTACTGCACTCACTAAACGTACAGGAACATCATCTCATCTCTCATAATCGGAACCTCTTCTACCCCGTGAAACGAGGTGTAGAGGGTACCCAAGTGCACAAGGCCCATGGGCGGACATGTAATCGAAGTGACTTGGCAAACAGGTGATTAGCCCATTGTGCCCGAACTTGCCCTCATGTGTACTCATATTCGCTATAAAACCTCCGAACTATCGAGACGTCTTTCCAGCCAAAATGGACAAAGCCTCATATACCCGAAGGTTTCGAGGGATGTCCTTCCTCATCTGCACAAAGGCATTTATAGAGGAACTCTCAGGACCCGTAGGTCTGAGGAAAGGAGCAAATCTGAAGACAGGCACAGCAGTCTTTGGTACTGGGAGGTCTCCACTCAGAGTGGTGTACCACACACAGTCAGTAAAGACAAAGGTCGCCTGCGGCGCGTACAGGAACATTGGCTCCTAAATACCATCGCAATAAGGAAGCTGAAATTTTTCGGCCATATAAAAAGACATAATAGTCTGGAAAAAACAGTGATGGAAGGCATGGTCCCTGGAAAAAGGGGAAGGGGTCGACCTAGACGACGGTGGACCCAAGACATCACAGAGAGTCTGAACTTGTCTTTGGCTGATGCAGGTCGACTTGCCCAGAATCGTGATGCGTTCAGAGCAGCTGTAATGGAGACAACGTTCTGGAAAGAATACGTTACATGATGATGATGGTATAAGGCTACTGGCTAGCTGCCAGAGATGTTGATTCCTTGATATGTATCTATTTGAAGCAGGTTCGATTCAGTGGTTTATTCCTATATCGTATGTAGTGGTAGTATGTTAAGTATTTATCCTTTAGATCCAATTGTGTTATTCTTTCATGCAATTCCAATAGTATTTATTAACTAAGTCCATGTGAACAATTTAAACTCCAAACTGAGATTTTATTCTTGTATAACTTCAACTCTTTGTCAAAGTGGACAAAGTCACTTCCAAGTAGAAATCAATGGTACATGGTTTCATAAGTTTCTTTGTTAAATCAGTCGTTCTTAGATCGTCTGGAGATTCCTACAAGTATTTACGAAAAATGCTGGCTGAAATACAAGGTCGAAATAATACTAACCTGATCATAAAGGTCTTTATGATCTAATAGTCAATATCAATTGAGTAGTCTGTAATAGAGATAATCTCTCTTGGTCAGTCTTGAAAATCTTGAGTATGTCTAACTTTAACACAAGATCACTCTACGAAGTAATTTGCAATACTGAATTGGTTTCTGTCTGTTTCGACAATATATTCGTAGGGTTTGGAAAATCTCTTAATTCTGATTGGAAGAGGCACTACTCTTAGGCAGCGTACTCAGATAGCTGTTGCGGACTTCTCGGGACCCCCGTGTGTTATGGGTGCTTCGATGACTTCTAGTATTTGAGGATGACCAAGTTATATGCGTATTCAGTTTATAGAGTCAAAGTCCCTCGGGTTCTTATCACTTTTGTAGGATTCCGTAATACTGTCCGTTGGTATCGATAATGTCTGCTTTAACCCTTGTGATTCATTATGTGCTGAATATATTTCATATTAAATATTCGACCCTTGACTGACCTGTATGAGTCTCTTGTCTTATTGATTATATTGGCAGTGTGAGATGCAGCGTTTTAAGACATTAATCATCACTGGTCATGATTAGTTGAAGATGAATAGCATTTAACTCAACTCCGAATACGATAGTTGATAAGACTGTGATTTTGACGACTCAAAATATTTAATTAGTAATTTCATACCATGAGCAGACACCAACTACATGGGAACAAAAGTCACATCACATTCATATACGATCTGTAAGAGTTCTTATTATTTCATAAGCACATGTTCACAATCTCTATCTAGAGTTCTGGTTAGAGGTCAGTTCCTTTTAACGGCCAATGTCCTTTGGCATAAATTCAGAGGCTAACTAGACTTACTCCCGTCGCTAGTTTATACAATAGCCTGTTGCACTAGACTTAACTATCCTGCTAGTTTTGCAATACACTTATTATGCTAGGCTTACGTCTACTGCTAGTCGTTTAATATCCGTTACACTAGGCTTACGCTTGCCGCTAGCTGTACAATATCCATCTATACTAGTCTTACACTATTGCTAGTAACATAATGTTCCTTTGGCATACCACGCCGGGCTAATCTGCCATAATTATGCAAACTGCGTTATTCATACGACGACTTACGTTTGGTTCAAGAAATACACTGCTCAAATGGCTTCCCAGCCACACAATTAAAAAGTGGTTGTACCACACAATATCAGTGGCAATGGCCACACTTCTGAAACACACTGCCGTTCGGGTCAAAACCCACAAGTCGAATATATAGTGGCAATGGCCACACATGCCATACGCTGCCGTTGGGGCCGAAGCCCACACGTCGAATGACGTTACAAAGACATACGCGTCATGCATAGAGATATGCATACTACGTCGTTAATATATATTCAATTGCGATGTTCCACGGTGCAGCAATCCGAGTTGGCCAAACTCAAATGCTTGCACACATGCAACAATCATCGACATCGGTCGATGAGATATATCTCTATTCGTTTGAGGTGTTCCATGATACAGCCATTCGGATCGTCGACAAATCCAAATGTCTGTAAGCATGAAACAATCATCGACATCAGTCGCGGAGATATAATCATTTGAGGAATGCGCCATGCTGCAGACATGAAGCAATCCTCAACATCATCCCCCTCACTTCCAAACGTGACACTTGTGGCACGGATGATAGTGATGGAGAAGACGCCCGTCTCCCAAACATATCAATATTAGTACTACCTACTTATAAGTATGATAATCATTAAGTAGACACATTAAATTTTTATAACATTAATAATAGCACTTGTCAACATGGTGACTAAAGAGTTAATTCAATTTCTTCTCAAAGACGTTGCGCGATAAAAGATCTGCCAAGTTATTGTCTGAGCCAGCAATAGGCAGAATCGTAAATGAAAATTCTTGAATTAACAAATACCATCGGTGTATTCTAGCGTTACGCATTGTTCTAGCTGTTATGTAAGTAAGAGGACTATGGTCTGTCATAATGTAAAAGTGCGTGCCGATGAGATATCTTGACAGCTTCTCCAGGCACCAGACCATAGACAGGAGCTCACGTTCCCCTGTCGCATACTTCTGTTCAGCTGGAGTCAGTTTCCTCGACACATAGAAACATGGATGGAGTGTTTCCTTGTAACATTGCAGCAAACAACCACCCATGGAGTAACTCGAGACATCTGATTGGAGTATGAATGGAATACGTATATTCGGTAATAACAAAATAGGTGCATTGCTAAATAATTTCTTAATTGTTACCAAAGCGCTTTCGCAATCTTTGTCCCAACGTACCTTATTAGGACTACCTTTGGTCAACAGTGCGGACAAAGGTGTAGATAGTTGTGCGAAATGCGGGATGAATTTATGGTAATAGTTTATCAGGCCTAAAAGGCTTCTAACTTGTTTCTTAGTTGAAGGGGTAGAAATCTCAAGAATTCTTTTGACTGTATTGTCGTCAGGATACAGTTTGTGGTTACCTATTCGGTGACCAAGAAAAGAAATTTCCTGACAACCTATTTGGACCTTTGAAGGTCGCACAGTCAAACCATGCATACGTAACGTATGTAGAAGGGAAGTTAAACCATCAATATGGTCTTCCCACGAGTCATGAAATAGGCAGATGTCATCGATGTACGTGATGACATCTTTACGATCGCCAAGAAGGCGGCGCATCATGCGCACAAACGTCGCTGGCGCATTTACCAACCCAAAACACATATAATTCCATTGGTAGAGCCCAAAAGGAGTTGTGAAAGCTGTGTAAGGTTTGGCATTTTCGGCAAGAGGAATTTGCCAGTAGCCTTTAGAGAGATCTAGTTTGCTAAAGAAAGTAGCATTAGATAATTCTGACAAAAGATCATCTAAAAGTGGCATAGGCTCACCGTCTGTGATTGTAATTTTGTTCAATCGCCTAAAATCAATACAAATGCGTAAAGAATCATCCTTCTTTTTAACAATCACCATTGGGAATGCATATGGTGATTCCGAAGGAGATATCACACCTAAACGTATCATCTCCTTTAACTCTTTCTCTACCCTATCTTTGTGGTGTAAAGATATAGGATAGGGTCTGAGTTTGATAGGTTTATAATCAGTAAGAGTAATATCATGGGATATAAGCGATGTTTGACCTGGAAGGTCGGTGAGAACATCATTGAAAGAAATGAGAATATCCCGAACTTGATCTTGTTGTGACGAAGATAGTGACGAAGAAATAGTCACGTCTTTCCAAGATTCCGATGATTGCAAAGAAGGTAGTTGGAATTGTAAAGGGATAGACGAAGTGGTATCTTCTTCATGAACAACTGCAAAAGAAGCAGTATGATGTGAAGAATCATCAATAGAGTTAATGACAGGAATTAATTCCTGTGGTCTTTCAACTGCTAATTTTAGCATGTTGACATGGAAGGTTTTGATTTTACCTCTAACGTTTACTGAGTAGTCAACATCTGTGACTTGTTTGATAATATCAAATGGACCTTGCCATGATATCAGTAATTTGTTATCGTTATGAGGTAGCAACAACCAAACTTTTTCCCCTGGTTTGAATGATCTTAATATTCTCTTTTGATTATGTAATAATCGTGATCGTTGAGTGGCTGATTTAATACTCTGGGATGCATAAGTGCACGCATCGATGATTCGTTGTCGGAGATCAATCACTAACTCGTAGCTGTTTCGAGTGGCTGTATCAATTGACGCTCCAATCAACAAATCTTTGAGTATCATCATTGGTCCGCGCGGATTCGAACCATAAACCAATTCGAACGGAGACCACCCCGTGCTCTCGTGGGGCACTTCACGAAAAGCGAAGAGGGCCGCCGGCAGAAGCCGATCCCATTCACGAGGGCATTCTTCAGTTATCTTAGATAACATCTGTTTTAGAGTGCTATTGTAGCGCTCGCACACACCGTTTGATTGAGGCCTATACGCACTACAAAACGAGTGGTGAACAGATAGCATGGATTCTAAATCCCTCATGATGTTGGAAGTAAATTGTGATCCTTGATCTGACAAAATATCTTCCGGAAAACCGATTCGACAAAATATCGAAAATAATGCATCAGACACGGATGCAGTTGTGATGGTTTTTCAACGGTATGGCCTCTGGCCAACGCGTGCAAAGATCTACGCAAGTTAAAATATAACGAAATCCATTATTTGAAACAATTGATAACGGACCCACTATATCTACTGCAATCTTTTTGAAAGGTCTCTCAGGCACGTCTGTAATCTGTAAGGGTGCCGTATGGAACCTGCCCTTACGTGCTATACCTTGGCATGTTGTACAAGATTTGCAGTATAACTTTGTATCTTTATTAACCCCAGGCCAATAAAATTGTGACGTAACACGAAACAATGTTCTTTTGATCCCCATATGCCCTGCCATAGGGGAGTCATGACCTGTTTGTAGGACCAATGGTCTATATTCTTTAGGTACTATCACTTGATGTATAATTGTTTTGCCATCATCATAATATCTAGTGAGTATTGATTTCTTTATCTTGAACCATTTTTTAGCCCCTCTTGTGTATTTAATAGTTTTTTGTTCTGCTCGGCTAAACAATCCTTGTAAAGTTGGGTCACTCTTCTGTTTTTCTGCAAAAACAGAAGGTGAAACAGTGCCAACTTGAGACATAATTGTATCTATTATAGGAAGAGGTGGTGTAGCCGTATCCGTAGCTAACTGTTGTGCTCTCGTTACAACAGCATTTGCCACCTGTGGGTGAGATTCAACCCACATTGCAATCTCCTCAGGAGTGCAATCTTTAACTCCTGGTATGTTTCCTATTATAATTTCAGTTATGGGTGCTCTCAAGCCGCAGGCATAGACAGTGCCTGTGTAAAAAGGAGTATCAATGTATACTCGTGCCACAGGGAAAGTTTCTATATTCCCACCAAATGTGACACACTTAACTGATTTGCCTGTAAAAGCAGAGGGTTCGATAAGCGAGTGCTTAATGCCTATCGTTGAAGACCCAGTGTCCCGCAAAACTCTTACTACCTTACCCTCCAATATTCCGGGATGAAATGTAAGATAACCGACATTTACACATGCCGACATTGTTGGCATACAATGGCCACAATCAAGTGTAATTGTAGACTTTAATCTGTCTTTCGACTGACACTCATAACATGTATCATTCATTACCATACATGCGTTCGCATGATCATTATCATCATTACCTTTTTCCTTTTTAACACTGCAACTATTTGCATGTCTCTGTTTATTTTTGTCTCTCGACGGAGATCTGGCATTACCTTTGTTATTATTGACTGACTTTTTATTGCTATAATAAAAATCAGTAGAGTCATCTTCCTGGCATCTCTACCATAAGATGATCTCTGTTTATAGTATCCTTTTTGATGTGAACCATCATAATCTCTGCCTCTGTGATACCCACGATCATGAGGTGAATATCCTCTATAACCTCGTCGATATGAATTCGAAGGAGAGCGATGACGACGGAAGTTATAAAAACCTCTGTCGGATTGATAATAATCTGAACGACAACGTCCATCAAAGCTCTTCGATCGAGGTCTGTGATCATGTTGTGCCGCACACACAGGCATAGGATCTCGAATAGTCGATCTATGAAGATCTTTATTCTGATGTGCGGTCTGATATTGTCTTCCGAGTTTTTCATACTCATTGATAGAATTAGGATGTCTTTCCTGTAAAAATGCTTCTAATTCAGTGCTGCATGCGGATAAAACTTTATCTCGCAGCATGAGATCTATAACACCTTCATATGTTTTATTTATACCTGATAAATCAATCCATCTGCTAAGGAAATGTTTAATAGATGCAATGAATTCACCAAAATCTGCATCCTTGCTTGGTTTAGCAGCATGAAAGCGATCTCTGAATCCAGACTCAGTTAACTGGAAACGTCTTAGTAATACCTCTTTTACGACATCGAAATCGCTTCTGCTCTTCTCATCAAGACTCATGAAACATTTAAGTGAGTCACCAGTCAAAAAATCAAGTAAAAGACTGCTCCATCTTTCCTTGGGTATGTTCAGAGCTGTGACCTTGATGATGAATCTAGATAGGAAAGAGTCAACACAATCGCGAGTCTGGTCAAAATGTGGCATTTTTAACTTAGGATAAAAAATATTTGTAGCAGCCGCAGTCTTAGTCTGTTCAGACTGCACTTTAGCTAATTCTAAAGCTTTTTCTTTTTCAGCATGAAGTTTTAATGTTTCCATTTCCATGGCATTTTTATGTGCTTGATCCAGTTGCATAAGTTCCATTCTTCTCAATTCCATTTCCTTATCTTTTTGTTCTCTGTCTTTTTCTTGCTGAGCTAATTCTTTATCACGTTGAGCTATTTCCTTATCTTTCTGCTCTCTGTCTTTTTCTTGTTGAGCTATAGTCAGTCGTTCTAATTCCAATTTCATGGATATTTCTTTTTCCTTCAATTCCCTTTCTTGGGTTAATTCAAACCTCCTAAGCTCATCAGCTCGTTTAGTCATTTCGCGCTGTTCCATTCTTTCCAGACGCGATAAATATTCATCATATTTCGTATCTGCAAAACTTTGTAGTTCCGCCCCTGATTTTCCATAACTTTTTCCAATATCAATGAATTCCTGTAGTGTAGACATGATAATAGGTTTCTGAGTACCTTCAATAGTCTATAATATACACCAGGATTATAGAACTCACTATAATATGTACATGAATATATTAATCAATAACAAACAAGTTCCAAGAACATGTGACAAAGACAGTGAAAACAATCAAATGAGTTACAATGAAATGATTTTTCAGTTATACAACAACACTTTACACTTATAAAGTAAATAAAGAAGACTTATAAACAGTAATCAGTAAAAGAAAGAAAAGAATTTACATTACAAAAATATAACAAGACAAGTCGTCTTAGACAAACGTGTAGACAAAGAAGTTTTAGATCACACACGACAACAATTGTCAACAGTACTGAAAGTAGGTTATGTAAATAAAGAGGACGTAATTCACTTGACGAAACTGCTAAGTACACAAAATATGGTTATAATACTAACTGAAGAAACATTTATTTCCTGACTCAAAAGAAAAAATATAATCAGTCAGATCCTCAGTCAGTAAAATAAGCATGTAAATCTAATAGAAGTTAACATTCACTGAAGCTTTCCTGGGAAAATTCCAGTCAATATTAAACACGACGAATATACGTATATACGAAAAACATGAATGGGGGAACACAGATGATAGTAAAAAGTAAGTCAAGTGATGATGAACTGTAGACCAAAGGTAATGGAAGGACAATATGATAATGTTCAAGCGCCCAAGTAAAATCAAGAACTTATCTGTTTAGTTGTTCTTCTGAGAAATACATGAATGCATGTAATTCTAAAGCAAGTGTCTTCAACAGCTGAGGTCCATTGATGGTAGACCTTGACCTTCGCAGCAGGGTAACCGTTTGAAAGTATTGCTTCGGTCTTCGAACGTAGTTTCTTCAATCGATCTGTGTCGCAGCTTCAGATGAATTTGATGAAGAGATACATTCTCCACTGGTTCATGTTCTTGAGTGGAAGATTACCGTTCTATCTGCCTGAATCAGTCTCTTTGGTGGAAGAAAAATTTCAGATTCTCAAGCAATGTTGTCTGCTAACGTTGACGGCATCGATGTAGTGACGTCACTTTCTGTCCTGCGCATTTCAGTTGCCGGTTAGGCTTGAAAGAATGATTTTGCATTTAAAACGTTCATCATCAGTTTGACTTTCTTCGATACTTGAAGGGGGGAATCCAGTATTCACGAAATCCAGACACTTTCTGACACCAGTATGTTGCGGACTTCTCGGGACCCCCGTGTGTTATGGGTGCTTCGATGACTTCTAGTATTTGAGGATGACCAAGTTATATGCGTAGTTAGTTTATAGAGTCAAAGTCCCTCGGGTTCTTATCACTTTTGTAGGATTCCGTATTACTGTCCGTTGGTATCGATAATGTCTGCTTTAACCCTTGTGATTCATTATGTGCTGAATATATTTCATATTAAATATTCGACCCTTGACTGACCTGTAAGAGTCTCTTGTCTTATTGATTATATTGGCAGTGTGAGATGCAGCGTTTTAAGACATTAATCATCACTGGTCATGATTAGTTGAAGATGAATAGCATTTAACTCAACTCCGAATACGATAGTTGATAAGACTGTGATTTTGACGACTCAAAATATTTAATTAGTAATTTCATACCATGAGCAGACACCAACTACATGGGAACAAAAGTCACATCACATTCATGTACGATCTGTAAGAGTTCTTATTATTCCATAAGCACATGTTCACAATCTCTATCTAGAGTTCTGGTTAGAGGTCAGTTCCTTTTAACGGCCAATGTCCTTTGGCATAAATTCAGAGGCTAACTAGACTTACTCCCGTCGCTAGTTTATACAATAGCCTGTTGCACTAGACTTAACTATCCTGCTAGTTTTGCAATACACTTATTATGCTAGGCTTACGTCTACTGCTAGTCGTTTAATATCCGTTACACTAGGCTTACGCTTGCCGCTAGCTGTACAATATCCATCTATACTAGTCTTACACTATTGCTAGTAACATAATGTTCCTTTGGCATACCACGCCGGGCTAATCTGCCATAATTATGCAAACTGCGTTATTCATACGACGACTTACGTTTGGTTCAAGAAATACACTGCTCAAATGGCTTCCCAGCCACACAATTAAAAAGTGGTTGTACCACACAATATCAGTGGCAATGGCCACACTTCTGAAACACACTGCCGTTCGGGTCAAAACCCACAAGTCGAATATATAGTGGCAATGGCCACACATGCCATACGCTGCCGTTGGGGCCGAAGCCCACACGTCGAATGACGTTACAAAGACATACGCGTCATGCATAGAGATATGCATACTACGTCGTTAATATATATTCAATTGCGATGTTCCACGGTGCAGCAATCCGAGTTGGCCAAACTCAAATGCTTGCACACATGCAACAATCATCGACATCGGTCGATGAGATATATCTCTATTCGTTTGAGGTGTTCCATGATACAGCCATTCGGATCGTCGACAAATCCAAATGTCTGTAAGCATGAAACAATCATCGACATCAGTCGCGGAGATATAATCATTTGAGGAATGCGCCATGCTGCAGACATGAAGCAATCCTCAACAATAGCTATGACGTCAATGGTCACTACGTTGGTTGGTAACGGTCTCTTAGCTAAGGGAACACAGTGGTCAGTGTCATTTGTTGTCATATGAAGCATGATTTATGAAATTAATCTATTGAACTTTTAAACTAATCTGATGATGTCTTAAACTATCCTAACGTTCCGGTTACAAGACCTTAGGCAAGCGTGAACTTGCGAGGCCCTTTCAAATAAATCCCCAGTGTATCGACAAAAATACATTTGTGCGCGACACCTTAGGTCAAGGCCAACATCAACATTCGTTCCCCTTTCACTTTTTATGGAGCATGGAACCACCACTCCAGCTCGTCCCCTTGCAGGAAGCCTGCACCAATCATCTTCGCTTTCAGTGGTTGTTTCTGTAGTAATATGTTTTACATGGTGCGGTTGACAGCCCCCATGCAAACGTCATTCTAATCGACTCTTACGACATGCTTGAGGAAACAGTAATAATATTCTTTTTGTCTCCTCGGAGACCCCTGGTAACTACGCGATGTCTAGATCCGCCACTGGCGTCATGTGACCAAAATATTAAGAATTATAACATATATCGTGCCTCTACAACATACAATAATGAAGAATGTGCACCTTAACTCTTGTTGACTCGGACTTTTAATTTATGAGTTATCTGTTTAGATGTCAGTTTCCGTCTCATGTTGTGGAATGTAGCTTTGGCCATTCCTATTCTCTTCTGCCACCTTTTGCTATTATGTGTCCAAGATATGAGAAATCACGTCTGCAGAACAGCAGAATGCCGACTACCAAGACAAGCATGGGCCACGAAGAGCCAAAGATCCAGAAGTCCAGGACGACTCAGAGTTCACTGGGAATGTGGTGTCGGAGGAGTGTCAAGACTAGTAATATTGTGGATTTATCACCAACAGCATATGGATCATAATACTAGCAGTATCAAGACTCATTATCTAAGGGTATGACCACAACAAAGACTAGCTGACAAAAACTCACCATAACACCTGTAACAGGTTAAGTTCCCTTTAATAATTATGCACTCAATGAAGCCACACACGGCTAGAAATACATATGCAATACAATGCAACAGAAATGCCAAAATCACTTGCAATAATCAGCAACTCAATCTATCATTATCAAAACTCGCGGGTATGTCATACTGAGTAAACAACACAATGACCTTCGCTCACCGGCTAAGTCCTGCACTATGATAAAGCCATACTTACACTACAAATGACTTCTCATCAATGTAGTACGAAAGAATGCTGCTAGAAACTACACCACTGTTCTAGGCGTATGCAAACTAAACTTTACCACATGAATAAATGACAAGCACCCTCAAAGAGCAACTATGGCATCCATAATCCCAGCAAACTGCTGACAAGGAACGACACAGCGACCTCTCCGGTCGGTAGCCAGAAACTCAACTCCCTTTCCGCGCAAGAATTCGGGCGCACTTCCTTCCAGGTCACATGACCAAACAGGTTTTAAATTTGTGTCAGGGTTGTCACTCTTCAGCGTGACCAACTTAAGATTATGTCGCACATATATACTGTGACACTGAGCATTAATGTTAAACCATGCGAGTCGGATGAAAGTGCGCTTGGACAGCGCGAAACGACAATTGCATTTTTTAAACATGTTTGAATAAACTTATTAAAATGTTAAAATAATAAATATGTACACTATGATGTCACCATCATCCACTCCCTGCTTCACACGGAACTTAGGGTTACCTCTGCTTTTGAGCTTCTTGTGAGGAAACTCAAGCAGTCACGAGCTCTTGCAGTGGTGGTTTATGAATGCAATCATTTTATTTGCTGAGGTTGCCAGCCTCGTATGAACCTGTACATCCGCAAGCAGTTTACACATGCTAAATGCAAAAATATAAAATGATAAAATGTATATATTACAACTTGTCCCGATTATCAGGAATGAATTTACAGACTTCTTGCACAAACAAAAACTAGTGTCCAGCCATTGGTTTTAAGAGGCCGTCTTACAGATGGTTGGGGTATTACTTTGATTATAATCCCAATGTTAGTCTGTATGTAGATTCCTAGGACTCGTGGTTTCCAGTACTATAGTCGAGTTTTCTTTCAGTCTAATATCAGAAGATCCTCTGATACTTGGTCCTGTCCTTATGTTGGAATCCTGTTTCTATTCTTTATCCTGGCTGAAATGTCTTCTTGGCGAAAAGGAAATGAAGTGGAGTAGTCTTAAAATGTTTCTGATTATAAGGGACATTTTCGCTCATGAAGTTTCGTCGAAAAAGTTCCAATCAGAAGTGGTTTATTTTAGCACCTCCATGCCAATCCAGCCACGAATTAGTGTCTGATATCGGTATGGGTCTTCTCTCTCTCTCTCTTCCCCCCCCCCCCTCCTTAACCCCAAACCTCATCTGTAGAACCTTCTGCTTAACACATAAGATAGTTTCTTTTCATGTCATTTACAAATGCATCTGCATGTCTTTCTTGGCCGTTTAAGATTTTGCTTCTTCCGTTTCGCCTGTCATGTTTACAAATTCACTACTTCACAGATCTAGCATTATAATCTCCTCCAAGATGTTATTTCCTTATAATTGATCATCACAGCAAAGTCAATCTGCCGGAAGTATTACATCACTGTTCGTGTCTTAATCTTCAGCAAGATGGTCATTTCCTCCATCCTAATGAGATCTGCCGTGTACTTTATCATGTCACGCTTGCGAGCTCGCACCTTATCGTGCGGCAACCTAGTAGCGTGTATCCTCCCAGACAAGAAGTCGGAGTTAACAATAGGAGGGTCGCTCAGTGTAGACTCTTACTCCGTCTGGAGTTAGCAATAAGCGAAAAATCAATGTGGCAGGTTCGCTCCTTCGATACGTGTCGCCGATAACTAAGGCGAAAATAACCAGAAGAGAGGGGTGGGTGAGAGGTGTGACAAGATGTGATAAAAAGCAATGAACGATGAAAGCAAAACAACGATAAGGAGCGGTTGAGTAAAAACGAAAGGAAGGACACAGGAGATAAAATGAAGGAAGTCACATAAAAATGTAATAATCGAAGATTTGATTGATCGGAATAAAAATAGAAGAGTGATGCTTCTTTTGCAGGGAGTCTCACAGGAATTTATAGAAAGGCAAGTATAGCATCTAGGCTGTTATAAAGTATTATTGTGCATTCTTTCTTAGAGAAAACGTTTTGACTCGTATTTTCTGAGCCCCAAGCTGAATGTGATTCAGCAAAACATTAATTTAATAGCTCTGTATGGTTATGTATTTAAAAAAATAATAATAAACATAAAATTCACTCAATAGTGATTAATTCAACTGTAGATTTATATTTACATATAAACATATTTAATAATCAGTTATTGGTTACAAGGTTTATAAGGTAAAATAAATAAAGTTATTTTATCTGAACAAAACGAGTAAATGTGTCTTCATTGGAAGATCTTAGTTGTAGGCAGATGAGAGAACAAAATAGTCCATTTTCTGTGCTAGTGTTCTACTTATCTGATGAGCTGAGGTCAGTTGGAGTCTGGTTCCGTTACTGCTGGTTCCCCGTAAAGGTTTAGACTGTTCCTTCTCTTCAGGAGTCGAATATTTTGGTAGCAAATAGTCTCTGCAGCAAGGCCGGAGTAACTATTCAGTTTGCTTCGTCACCTGTCCCCAAGACCCGTCTATGGTTGGTGTCTAGCGTTGACTTTAGGAAAACTGGTACCAAAAACTGAGAGGAAACTAATGCCTAAAACTACGTTTTATGTCTCCTTATGCATACATCAGGCGACCTCCGCGTCTCTCCACTCCTTCATCTTCCTCAGTTGTTTGCCCATGTCCCTGAGCATTAAATCTGAAACCATTGGGTCAGATGAAGGTGTTTTAGGACAGTGGAATGTTGCAAATGTATCATTCTATATGTACATAAATATAACTATAAAACGTACTTCAAATGGGCATAATAAATATATACTTCATGATGCCATCAACATCCACTCCCTGCTCCTTGAATCATGGAAATACCTTTGCTATTGGTTCCGTATGAGGAAACCCGACAAAGCAGTCACCAGCTCTTGCAGTGGTAGTTTATGATGTTTTGTATGATGAGGCTGCCAGCCTCATGTGCAACTGTACATTCATAAGCAATTTATACATGTCAAATGCAAATATAAAATAATAAAATATACATATTACAATTTACCTCGATATCGGGTGAATTAATACACAGACGATTGATCAGAAAAGGCCATAATTTATTGAAACTAGTTTAAGATGCAGTAATTCCTCAGATAGATGAAGTTACAGCGTTATGAATCCTTCTAACTATTTTCACATGAGGAGGATTCTAAGGCTTGGGCTTCCAGTATTATTATGGGACTTTTACACTCTCTAATCTTAGCATCTACTCCTAATCTTGTGGTCGGTCCTATAGGGAATCCTATTTACGAGCTCTTAGTTTGGCTGTCTGTGATTGTCGTAGATTTTCGATAGGAGAATTAAGACTAGGTTTGGTCCCTTCTGAATAGGTTTGAATAGGTGATAGACTCAGTGAGAGTTAGTGAAAGGTAATAGAATTTCCACACACGTGAGATGATAGATTTTGATATAGTGGCTGTCTCTGAAAGCGAAAAGAATTCTTCTCTCTCTCACCTATCTTCTACAACAGTTGTTACAGCGTCAGACAGACTACACCAATATACATATTACGTATATTTCTATCACTCACAGGCACGCACATACACGTGACGACAGGTAAACACCCAGACGTGGGAAAACTATAACAATGATACATATATATCTAGAACGAGCTGACCAAACACTATTATTAAGTTCAAGAGCGATTTTAATATCAGGAAAAAAATCCGCTCACAACATCAAAGAAAGTTCATCAAGGAAAATACATATACACATAGTCATAAAAATTCAAGGAAATGTTGCAAGGATGATAGCCCCGTTATAGTGTTAACTCTAGGTTTAGCCCGGCCCCGTTAAGAGAACAGATGATGGCGCCCGAGTCACAGATACATAGGGTTTGAGTCTAAGAGTTTTTCTTTGTTTTATCTCGTAATTATATGCACAGAGTTTGAAAAAAATCTGATTTAACCTAAGACAAAAACACAAGAACTCTAGCCTTAGCAACAAATTATGCAGATTGAAAAAAAAAATAGGACAGCAACAGGATGTCAAAGATATAATAGTGAAAATATCACTCAAACCAGCGTACACTCATTCATTCCGCCATGGCCTCTCATACATGTACTCACGACTTTGCTCGCTGCCTCTTGGAACACACTGATTTTAGATTTTTACACAGACTCAAAAAATGCAGTCTTCTGCCAAGAAGTCCACAGTTCCAAAAGACGTATTTAACTCGGAGTCTCCGGGAACGACTACTTGGGTGTGCAAATTTGTTCAAATGGCTGATTAAGTCACCTAACAATTATTCCAGGCGCGGGAGTTAGCAGAGCACAGTGTCAATAGCGTAGGTTTCTAGAAATGATGAATGTCAGGTCGGTGCCTTCCCTCAGTATAGGATTCACTTTAGTCACACCACAGATTTGTCCACAAAAAATATATATATCTAGTCGGGAAATTTTAGTTAATACTAGAAGTATTTCGCGCCACCAGGCAGAAAGATTACGTAGAGTTTTTTTCTAGAAGAAATTAAGATCTGGCTCCAAGGTCCAGTATTTATCATTACAGTCTTTGAAAACCCGTTATTGGGATATGGTATTTCTGGCTAACTCGGGTTGCATATGCACTGTTAGACCAGTGGTACTTAAAAAACCCACGTGGTTCAAAATAAGGACTGTCTATTTCTTCACAAGTATGGAAACTACTACTAGGTGCTGGTAAAGTTAGGGTCACCCCAAAACTTTCACTGTGTGGAGGAAAAATAACACATATAATATAATAAACCGAATATGTACTGGTTATAACTTACATTTAAACTTGCAAGCAGAGAGCTTTGCTTATCATTTAAACTTCCCGTGACGTAAGTTATATTTAAAAATCAGCAATTCTCATGAATTAGGAACACGTGCGTATTCCGTCACCATTCATGAGGCTCGATTCTAGAGTTTATACGTTAGTTTAGAAAAATACACTCGACTGAGTATTAGCGGTTAAATTAAATTCATAAATAGCTACACTTGCCGTTATAAGCTAGAAATTATAATTTTATTCTGCTTTCCACTGAATGCTTCCCTAGAAAATATAATAGCCTACCACTTTATTTCTCTTCTGCGCTAAAGAAATAGATTAAAATGAATTAAGCGATTTAACACTTTAACACTCACAAAATCTATATATCTATCATATTAATTACCTCAACCACAGAATTACAGGTAGTCGCACAACTTAAGAATAAAATGCTGAAAGTATTTCTGGAAGTCTAGAAGTTCGACAAATTGCCGAAACAAACTGAGATACTTCGCTAACAGCTATTCTGTTTACGAGCAACCTATCTACTGTGAGTCTATGAGCGAGAATGAAATTAAAGTTTCAAACTTGGCCAATATCTTTAAAATCGGACACAGGATCCTAATCTTATTTCGCCAAGCGAAATAGTCTCTCCTGTCCGTATAACACCTTCGTCCGCTTATCGCGTGACGTAACAGCCATCAGTGGCCGAGGGCTTGCATGAGTTGCAAATCTCAGACCACCGTCTGCAGTGCGGAGTGGATTTTCACGCTAAGCCGGGTTTTTCCTGACGAAAAACCTCATGCGTTTACTGAAATGCAGACTCTCTGTCTACTTTCCATGTCCCTCGGGTGAATTTTCACGCCCCAGGCCAGAGACCCTCAGACGAATGTCTAGCGAATGCTGTAAATTCACGCCTATCGTCCGACCAGCGCGACTGACATGTACGCAATACCACCCAGGTGCGATTCTCAGTTTTAGAGAAAGGAAAACAGGTAAAGTTTGCGAATTATATGAAAATAATATTCGCAAAACGAATGGATGAAAAATATACAGGAAAAATGAAATACAGAGATAATAAAAGAGAGAAATCGGGTGAAAGAATAGGAAGAAGATGTAGGAAATTAAATGAATATAAACCCTACGTGACAGTGATCTCCTCTTTTGACGAAGATGGAACATACTCCCCACGCAAATGGCTCCCCGTGAGGTTCTGCTGGAGAGAACCCAGTTAGAATTATGTGTAAAATCACCCCGTGAGGTTCCGTTAGGAGGGCTCCAATTAAGATTAGTTTCATTTCTAATCTTAACCCACCCCCACGGTAAGGAGTCTTATTTTTAGTAAGGGTCACCCCCATTCTCATCTGATCATACTTCTTCTTCTTCGATCCTTAACCACCGACCGTCAAAGCAGTCAGTGGCCATCACGCCTAGTGGCGTCTTGTAGGGTAACAACAAATTGATTCCACTTTGCACGGTCGGTGGCCATCCTTCGTACAGTGCCCCAACTCTGGTTCATTCTTTGCATCTCAGCCTCCACAGTCCTTCGCCAAGTTGTTTTTGGTCGGCCTCTCTTTCGCTTTCCTTCAGGGGTCCAAAACATAGCTGTTCTTGTGATGGCATCGGGGTCTCTTCTGAGGACATGACCAACCCAGCTCCAGCGTCTGCCAGCTATGATGGTGTGCATGTCCTCTTGCTTGCTACGAGTAAGCAGATCTTGGTTGGTGATGGTATTCGGCCAAAAGATGCGGTGAATTTTTCTTAGGCATGTTGTGTGAAAAGAGGACAATTTTGACATTTCCTTCTCTGTGACTCTCCAGCATTCCGCACCATAGAGAAGCACAGAAAGCACGCAACTCTGGTATAATCTTAATTTTGTGCTTGTGCTGTATTGGGAGGACTTCCAGATGTTATTTAGGCTAAAGAAGGCTGTTCTTGCCTTATTCATTCTGATGTTGATGTCTTTGCCTGCCCCACCGTCTGGTGTTACTATGCTTCCTAGGTATGTGAAGGTATCTGTCTGTACCAGTTGCTGATTCCTTACTGATATGGGCTCAGGGTTGCTCACATTGAGCGTCATGACCTCAGACTTCTTTAAATTGATGTTCAAGCCCACCTGCTGGCTAATTTTATTAAGTCTATCCGTTTTTTCCTGGATGTGTTGATGTGAATGTGCCAGCAGTGCAATGTCATCTGCATATTCCAGATCGTCCAATGTAGAAAATGTAGTCCATCTTATTCCTCTTGGACTGCCCTCTGTTGTCTGGCGCATCACCCAGTCTATGACTGTTAAAAATAGCATCTGATCATACGCCATGATCTATAAGGTTTTGCCACTTCCTTGTAAAATGTCATGTTTACCAAAATCACGACATCATCGATCTGTCCTAATTATTACGGGTAAATCTGTACAAAGTGTTACTTTCTTCTCGTCTTGTTTATTACAACAAAGTCATCAGAAGTGTTATATCGTTTCCTCGTGGTGCAGTTCTTTCCAGCTGGTCATGTCTAGACATGGTACAAGTCATGCTTAAAAAATTAACACATTATCTTTAAATGCCATCTGTTGTCCAGATTGAAAAACCCTAGACAACATTGTCTTGTTGCAATTTTGTGCAAGTCATGTCCACGAATGAAGAAACATTCATTATCTTTATTCGCTGACACAAATTTATGTTTGTCACCATTTGATGGCCGGTGCAATACAAGTTCGTCTGGTTTAAATAATACGGATGTCGCTAAATGTAGACTTATCAGTAACACTGACAGAGAGGAGTGGAGAAACGAATGAATATAACACATTTTGTCACACAACAGCATATCTAAGTTTGTTTATTGATCTTTCACCCTTGTTTAGTTCTAGCCCTTCCTGCATTTGAAATTTGCTTTGGGTTGCGTCTCTTACGTTTCCCTTACTCAAAATTTAAAGCGGTATACCTTTGGCTATCAATCAATCAATACCCATTAGCTCCCCAAGGAGCTGTCGTGAAATATTCTAATCCACATATATAAATTATCAGGTAAATATAAAGCCTAATAAATACATATAATAAAGAAAGGAAGAAGAATGGTAAAGAACAGTGCTGTCACAAAGAATGTACTCGAAATCCCCCTTTGTTTTATGCTTCGTCTGCAAATTGTAACGTTTCCACGTTAAATATAAGCCACTGCATAAATACAAGCGTTTCCACAACACATTAAAACGGGTATTGCATTTCTGAGAAAAACATTGAGAGGTACACTGCGTAATGACCTAAATTAATCCTAACATTAATTATACTGCGTTACCAAAACGAACGAACAGATGGACTCAAATAGAAAGAAGGGAGGGCTGAAAATCAGGAACGCATGCAAAATTGAACACGCGTCTCGCTATTAATGCCACCCCAACAAGCGTAACGCGATACACACTTACTACTATCACGCGTGTAAGGCCACATGCACTAACTTTTTTTCAGACGGACAGTGATAAAAACACTAACCTTCCCAGAGTTAGGTTTTAAAATCCTGAAAAACGCTTATTAGAAAAGATAACATTAGATGGGTTTACGTTTGAAAACATTACAGTACCCAGACAGCACATCTTCGAAACAGGAGGTAGAAGAAATTGCATATTTTGAACGCAGCCACTTAGCTCTTTTAAATTTGTATATTTGGGTTCCTTAGGGCTTGATGACAAAGAATATGTTAAGTGTTATGCAAATAGTCTAGGAATTAACAAGTTATAGCCAAAATAAAATGATGGTGCTGTCAGACAACACCCAAAATCAGAATCGCTCAGTGGTAGATTTTTTAAACCACCATTGTACGGGAAATGGGCCACAAGTTACATTTGAACTGATTGGCTGGAATGATATGTAAGGCTACACACGATTAGTCGGACTATAAATGCTATCCTTGGTTGTTAGGGGAGACGTAGGAAGGTAAAATTTTTTCAAACACTTGTCGAAACGTGGCTCCATTGGCCAGACTCGCTGATATAATCACTTAGGAGCGTTAGTTCGAGACCACTAGTTCAAATAAGCTTGATAAAGCAACAGTGCGTTGAAGCCAGCTCATATTTTTGCTAAATAAAAGCCTGGAACATAAGCAGATGGGAATTTGTGCCAGTATTTGTGCCAGAATTCATTGCTAGTCAACGTATCTGTGTTTATTTCCATAAATTGTGGTAAGCTTGAAACATTCAGTATCTTTTAATGAAAATTGAATGTGAATTGTTAATTTATGCCTGTATATATGTGTAGTTCAGTAGCAAACATGATGTAAAGCCTATAATGCTCCAGCCTGAACAGAAGGTGTCGGAGGAAAGTAAAACGGCATGGAATGGCCAAACAGTACACTGACACCTAGATGATTGACTAGAAAGAAATAATGCTGGAAGTGCAGAGGCGTAGTAACCATTAAGGAGGTTAATACTGGTATAAAGTATTTCAGATGAAGCTGACAGTTGGCCTAACGCTCTGAACTCAATGTTTGTGATGTATTGTGCTCAGTGTAGAACTAGAGTATCAATTAGTTATGAAGTAGAAGGTACATCCTTCTTGTTTTCAGGGACCGTGGTCTTGACGTTATTGAGCAGCACCTGGTCAGAGCTTTGCTGAATCCAGAGTCGGACAGCATACTCCTTGGTCCATTTAGCTATCAGTGAGGTGTCTCCAGAGCACAGGGGAGAAATCGAGCAGAGGAGTCTTTTCCTGCCGCCATCACGCAAGATAAGCTGATCTGGCCAGCTGAGCTCAACATTATGTACCCCCATCTTAAAATGACATTGTAAAAATAACATTAAGAGGGGAATTAAATTGTTTTAATATCAGGAACTGAGAACATCTCCAATACTAGTTCCAATAAAGACAAACTATTGAAGTCATGATGACAAATACCAACAGAGCTTGAACAAAACAAAAACCAGTATTACCTCATATTACTACTACACAACTGACACACATAGGATACTTTTAATAATATATGTCACTACAATATTCATATTGATAAATTCTGTACATATAACTTGTAATTAAAATTGATTGTGATTCCTGGTTCCCTTTGTATTTGAATCAGGACACATATTCATTCATGACAGCAATGAAATATATATTGTTATTTGAAAAGTTATCAGTGACTCCTTTAAGATATCCTTGTAGAGTGTTTTATGTATGTGAGTGTCACAGTGTTGTCAAGTGTAGTGGAATAAATTAAATTGTTTATCTGTCTGTTGTTGTTTTGACTTACACTTCATCATACACATACCCTAGACATATAACGTAGTCATCACACTATTCCAGAATAATTCTGACTGAGGTATACATATGTGGCAGCAAGTAAGGTTATATATAATACACTACTCTTATTAGATATATATACCTTCACAGCTGATCTCAGTCAGTACACTAAGTCCCCTATACATATTTATAACATCCCACTTCACCACATATATTGGGGGCTCGTCCGGGATTTTGAATCTTTACCTATTACAAATATTGGGGGTAATTCACTTCAGGGAATATAAGAATTAAAAGGTATCCTTGGGTGGAATTAAATAAGGTTGAGCTCACGGTGCCTGTGTTGTCCATTAGATATATATTTAGAGATTGAATTGTTGGTTAGACATTGTATAAATTTACCTGATAGACAATGGCGGACCTGGCCAAGTTTCGATCTGCTGCTGTTCAGACTGCAAAAGAGTTAGGATTAGATGGGCAAGTTATGGTTGCCTATGTCACTACGGAATGTGACAAATTTATTGAACGCGAAGAAAGAAGGTTTGAAGCCGAAAGAAAGTTAGAGGCTGAAAGGGAAATTAAGAAGTTACAATTTGAGGCTGAGGCTGAGACTAAGAGGTTGCAGGCTGAGGCTGAGACTAAGAGGTTGCAGATTGAGGCTGAGGCTAAGAAATTGGAAGCAGAAGAAAGAAGATTGACTGCAGAAAGGGAAGAGAAGAAATTAGCTGCAGAAAGGGAAGAGAAGAAATTAGCTGCAGAAAGGGAAGAGAAGAAATTAGCTGCAGAAAGGGAAGCAGAAGAAAGAAGATTGACTGCAGAAGGGAAGCAGAAGATAAAAGATTACAAAGGGAACATGAGTTACGACTAAGGGAGTTTGAGTTTCAAGGCCATGCTCCTGAAAATGGTGCCAGTCTCTTTGCCTCTGATGCCACTGCTAGCCAAGGAGCCTCAACCTCAGCTATGAATTTTCATTTAGATCATTTTGTTGAGAAAGACGATGATATAGAGAGCTATCTAAATAGGTATGAACTATTAGCTACCACGTATGGGTTAGAGAGAGAGAGGTGGAGCTTAAAGTTATCTCAAGGACTTCGTGGGGCAGCTTATGAAGTTTTTGCAAAAATGAGCAGAGGTGATCAGGAAAATTATGACATGCTAAAGCAGGCTCTTTTGTTAAGATATGAAAAGAATGCAGAATTTTATAGGAAAAAATTTAGGAATGCTAAACTACTGTCAGGTGAAACCTATCACCAGTTCTCTGCACGAATAGAGACATACTTGGAGAAATGGACTTCTCTGGGGAAAACCCAAGATCTTAAGGAAATGGTCCTTATAGAGCAGCTAAGAGAGTCCATGGCTCCAGACCTGAGAAAGTTTCTCATGGAACAAGGTGCAGAGAGGCTGGGTGAGTTGCTAAATGTTGCTGAAAGGTATCAAGCAGCTCAAGCAGAGGTAACAGGTAATAAAAAGAAACAAGTGGATAACTTTAGGGCACCACAGAACTTTAATAAATTTGATCCTAGGGATCAAAACAAAGGTAAGCACCAGTTTGATAGGCCACGGTATGAAAATAAAAATAAATTCCCACAATTCGATGAAAGGAAATATGATGAAAGAAAATCTTTCAACCAAGGAAAAAGGTGGTGTAAGAATTGTCAGATGGACAATCATGACACTGACCGTTGCAGAAGGAAACCTGTGTATATGGCAACCCTTCAGGTCAGGTCGACCTCAAGACAGGAGGAGGATATTATGTTGGATACCACTCCAGAAGAGATGAGGAAGGCACAGGCTGGGGATAAAACACTCAAGCCTTGTTTCAGAAAATTGTCAACTTGTCATACAACTCCAGGCAAGGGAGATTTTTACATGAAAAACAAGTTGATGTATAGGAAGACTGGAGCTAGATCCAAAGGTCAGGGACAGCTGGTACTTCCTAAAAGATATAGGGCAGACTTAATAAGGAGCCTACATGTGAAACCAGATGGGGACCATGAGAAGATAGGTACCATCATTCAAAAGGTGGCTCACAATTATTATTGGCCCAAAGCAAGATGGGACATTGAGAATTTTGTAGAAAGGTGTAGCATAGCACATGAGGGAACACCCACAAGTGGGAACATGGATCAGGACCTGGACACGCCACGGGGCAAAATTAGGCCTGATAATAAAAAGAAAAATAGATTTGATAAAGTGGACCAAATGGAATGGGAAGCCCCTTTTCACGGACAAGCTTCACTTAACTGTTTTACAATGGCCACTATGCGGAGAGTGCAAACAGATGTCTTACCCCAGGATAAGCCGACAATCCCTCAATCGGACTTAAACAAACTGGAGGAAGAGGATGTAGAGAGGAAATCTCTCATCAAGAATTTTAAGTGGGGAGACAGCCCCAAAAGAAAAATTGGTAGCGGTCGTTTTGTGAATGATAATTCTGGGAGAAAAAATCATCACTATAAAGCTTCGAGTGGAAGAGACCATACCGGTGCATGGACAAATAGGTCCACACAATTAAAGGTCCACATGTAGCTTTGTTAAGAACGTGGACTGATGAAAAGGCAGAGGAAAACATTACATCTTCATACCAATATGTGAATGAGCTGACCACTCGTTTAAAAACTGGCTGGAAACTTGCCAATGAAAATTTGAAACAAGCCAGGAAGAAACATGCTGCCTATTATAACAGGAAGGCGAAAGACAGAAATTTGGCTGTGGGAGAGAAAGTACTGCTTCTTTTGCCCGGGAGTCAGAATAAGTTACAAATTGGATGGCAGGGTCCATATACAGTTTTAGAGAAGGTATCTAGAACAAATTATAAGATAGATAAGAAGGGGAAAGAAAAAATCTATCATGTGAATCTCCTGAAGAAATATTTGGAAAGAGAACATCAGGAGGAGACACACTTGTTGACCTTGTCCATCGCCATGGAGATGAAAAAGGAACCACTTTCATCATTTGAGTATCCATTACACCCCTGTGAGACAGCAGCACAGGTGAAAATCAGTACACATTTAACGAAAACTCAGAAAGAGAGAGTGCAACAGGTTCTAAATAATCATGCAGAGGTGTTAACAGACCGACCAGGGCATACAAACCTATTGGAATATGATATGAAACTGATAGACCCCACACCTGTCTGTATGAAACCATATTCGATTCCGTTTGCTAAGGAGAAAGCTTTGAAGGAAGAGATAGACTATCTGTTGAAGGAAGGAATTATTTCGCACAGTGAATCTTCGTATAGTTCCGGTGTTGTACTCTTAAGGAAGCCCTCTGGTATCAGATTCCAGTAAAACCTGAGATCAGACAAAATTGTTGGATGTAAACATTTCGGAGGAACGTAGTGAATCCCTGTGTTCCCTCCCCCATCGCCCGCCTATGATCATGCCTATACCCTATTCAATCTGGGGGCTACCAGAGGGCCTTGCCCCCCCTGCTGGCTTGAGTGCTAAATTAGCTTTACCTCAACCTCCCCCTAGCATGGGAGCTGCTTCCCCTGGCTCTAAAACTTGGCATCACCTATGTCTGTGCTCTCTAAATGCTGGCATACTGCGCGGATGTCACACAAAAGATTAAACTGGGCTGCTGGGTCTTCCAAACACTGCTGGCACCAACTGCACTCCTGCACTCAGGCTTTGGAGGGCATAACGCTGCTGGCTCATGTCTGCTGGCATGCATAAAAAAACCGTGGACTCTTGGTACTCAGCTCTCAATCCTGCCTCCTGTACTGGCGGCTGCCCATGTACAAAGCTAACAACTATGGTAGGACTCCAATCCTCGTGGGGCTATCCACCCCACCTTGCCAACTGGGCTACAACCTCTATGCTGCCCTGCCTGTGCTCACTGTGGCTGGACTCCCCTTGGCCCACTCTTGCCTGCTGCTGTAAAGGGCAGTGACACACCTCTGTACAACCCCTGCCACCTTGGCCCCCCAGGACTGCTGGCCCTCTCTCTCCTGCTGGGACACTTCCTGCTGCCGGAGGGCTCCCCCTGGTCCCTGGCGTCTACCTGCTGTGCTAGGAGGGTGCTCCCCCCGCCCCTCCTGCCTGCCCCCTAATCCCTAGCCTGGTTAGCTCTGCACTGTCAGGGCTAGGTCTCTTTATCTTCCCTGCTCTTGGATAGAGAGTATAATGGGGTCTGGGGTTGGGGGGTTGAGCTATTTCCTTGGCCTTCCATACCTATGCTATAGGATGAGACCAACCTGTTCTCCACACAACAATGGTAATCATTACTCTGAATGCCAAGCTGCTCTACGAGGTGGCACCCCTCACTTCATTAACCACCTGCGCCCCCATTACAGGTGGGCCACTGCTGCTGGCTTGTGCACTTCCCCCCCCCCACACCTCACTGGGGGTCCAGTGCTAGACTGCCCTCTTCTGGAGTCCCCCTGCAACACCTGTATTCCGGTGTTAGTAAGCCTTGGGCTTGAACATCCTTGCTAGGGGGACTGCCTGTTGGGGTCCGCACCCTCCCGTGGATGCTAGTTTGGATCTTGACATGTGGGCAGGATGTGCCATAAATTATCTATACTGCTCCTCTCTCTGTGCCTTCCCCGCTGTTATCCTAATGCCTCACTACTTGCTGCTGTCTCGCCCCTGGAAGATTGGCTTAGAAACCTGTCCCTTGGTGGTACTTTCTCCCTCTGGATAATGCCCCTTATTCCTGGTGCAATAGCCTGGGCCTGTCAAATTAGGGGGTTGGTAATAGTATGTCTATCCCCTATATAAGTGCTCCTTACCTGCTGCTGTGCTTTAAGTCATGCCCTGGAACAACTGGTACATCTTAACTCTGCGTTCTGAAACCTACTATTCTAGGCTCTTTCAGGGCTCCTCAGCCTCTCTGCGAGGGCTGTCTGGCTGGTACCCTCCCCCTGGCTGCATCTGGGCGGTCCTGCTGGTGGTACTCCTTGGGGTCCCATCCCCCTCCTGCTACTCCCAGTGGCTCCTTGCTTTGCACTGCCCTGCCCCTTGCTGCACTGCCGTGCCCTTGGGGGGCTCTGGCTGATAGTTTAGGGTAAGCCCCCTGGGCTCACTGGCCTCCCCTCTTTGGACTGGGCTAGCTGGAGCTGGGGGGCATGGCTGCTGGGGACTCTGCTGCTACTGCCTCTATTGCGTCCCTGCTCCTCTGTGTCTGGGCTTAGAAGCTCGGGGCTGGCTGTGCTCTCTGAGGTTGCTCCCTCTCGTGTGTGAGGCTGGACCACCTGCTGGGGAGAGGCTGCGTTGTGGCTAACTGGGGCTGCTGGGGGTTCCCGCCTGCTGTGTGAGCTTGCTACTATGGAGCAGCTGTGGCTGGGAATGGAGGGAACTGCATGGCCTGGGGGTGGCGAGCTGCAACGGCTTGCCCTTGGCTTCTGCATGGGAAACTAGCTGGACTCCTGCTTCCCCCCCCATCTGTCCGTTGCCTGCTGACCCCTGTCTGCTTGTGCTTACCCTGCCCCCCTCCACACCGTGCCCCCTCCCCCCTGGCCCCATGCTGCCAGGGGTGGCTCAGCTCTTCCCACTCCACGGAAGGACTCCCCTCCCCGCCCCTGTCACACCCTAGCCTGGGAGGCTAGGGGCTGCACTGCCTGGTCTGTCTCTGCAGGCTGTCTACTGATGGCTACACCCCCTGGGGTGGGAGTCTCCCCATGGGCTGTCAACTGCTTGGCATGCTAGAGGGGGGCTAGCTCCCTCCCCACTGTACTGGCATATGGTGGTCTGTGCTTGACTCCACTGTCTTCGCTCTCGTGGGGAGCTTCTGTGGTCTCCTGGGGGCTGCTGGCCCTTGGCCCTGGGCTTGGCTGGATGGGACCTCCCTGCTTGCGACTGGTGCTAGAGCCTCCCCTGTACTGGCTCCCCGCCAGCCATGGTCTCTGCTGCCTTCTGGGGGCTACATGAGGCTGCTGGGGGGGAAGGCTCTCCCTGCCTTTGAAGCTGCTGGTGGAGGGGACATGACTAAGAGCTCTGGAGGACCCTCATTGTCCCCCCCCCTTGCTGCTCAACTGGACCTGCTGGACCTGGCCCCCATCCCTAGCTGGCTGCGGGGAAGCCTCTGCCCCCTGTTACACTGGGCTGGCTTGTCTACCCTCATATTGCTGGCTGACTGCTGGGGGTGGCTTGGGCTAGTGAGCTGGCTGGGGCAGTTGCTTGGCGTGCTAGGGCTGCTGGCTTCTGGATGCATTTCTGCACTCTCCTTGGTGCTAGACCTGCGTGCTATGGGGCTGTGCTGCTGGACCCCCTGGAAGTGCAGTTGCCCTGCTCGCACAGGCTTCTGCATGTAGCTGTATGTTGACTCTCTGACGTTGAGGGCTGCCCTCGCTGGTGTCCCAGAGGCTGGGGAGAGCTACTGCTGTAGCTGAGACAGCTGGGGGTATGCTGAAGTCCGGCTCCCTTGACTGGTGCTTGCAGCTTTGCCCCTATCCTGGGGGGGCTGCTATTGCTGTCTGGTGCTGGGGGTCCTTCTCCTGCTAGATCTGGGCTGCTGCGCTGCATCTGGCTGGCCCTCCCTGCGGGCCTGGCGTCTGCTCTGAGTCTTCTGGTCCTTGCATAGGCCCCTGTCTGCTGCCCCTAGCTCCCCCCCACTGCCGCATCGCGTAGCATGTCTTGCCCTGGCTGGATCACCCCCTTGCTGATGAGGGCTGGTGGCTCCTCCAGCGTGTCCTGCCTTAGTGAGTGCTCGCTTGCCAGACTGCTAGGGCTGCCCCTGTCCCTGTTAGCCCTGCCCTGCCCTCCCCCAGTGTCGGTGCTTGGGAATGGAGGATCCTTGGCTGCTGTCCCTCGGGTTGTGTCTCCTTGCTGGCTCAACCTGGGGGGGGGGGTATAGGGGGAGCTCTGCCCTAGGCCTAGCTGCATTGGTAGCCACTCTTTGGGGGGCTGCTAGCTTGGGAGGTGCCCGTGGGACTTGCTCGCCCCTGCTGCTGGAGTCTGGCTTGTACTTTTGGGGGGCTCTGGTCCGCGTGCTTTGGCCTAGCCTCCTGCCCTTGCCCCCCTAGCTGTCCAATTGCTGGAATCTAGGTGGTGCTTGCTGGGGGGCTAGGCTGAGCAGCTCTTCTGCCCCCTGCTCCTGCCTCACACTTGGCTTTGTCTTTCTCCTGTGCATGAGAGGTGTCCTGCCTCTGCTGTACCCTGAGCAGGGTGTCTTGCTGAGCGTAGGATCCTGCACTGTCTCTTGCCCTTGGTGCGCTGCTGGAGGGGCTCTGGCGAGGGGCTCCCCTGACTGTCCTGCACTGCTACTGCTGGCATGTTCCTATGCATGCCCTTAGGAAGGGCTGCTCGCCATGCGACTCTTCTTGGGGGTCTCTTCCGGTGGGAGGGATCCTGTTCCTAAGTGCCATCTGGGAAGCATCTGTCTACCTTCGTCCACCCTGGGTGGGGCTCCCCCTGGTCCTGGGGGTGAGTCTTTGTGAAGGGGTACTGGGAGGGGCTGGCTGGATAGGAACTAGCTGGGCATGGGGGCCTGGGCTTCGTCACTGGCTTAGGGTGGGGGCTACCTGATGCTGGGAGGGCTCTAGCTCTTAGAGAGACTGGGGGAAGTGCTTCTGCCCGAACTGGACCCTACATATGAGCTGGCTCTGGTCTTGCTGTCCTGCTGTTGATGCATGGGCTTGTCTGGCTGGGTAGTGGGCCTGTGAGCTCTTCGACTAGAGGCTAGTGGGGGCTGCACCACCTTCTGCCCAGGCTGACGTTCTGACTAGGCTGTGGAGTGGGATGTCTGCCTTACAACCTCCACCTGAACACTCTGGGCTGGAACCTAGGCTATGGTGGGGGTCTCTTGGGGGTGTAGGAGGCTGGCTTGCTGGGGTGCACTCCTGCTGCAGGCAGGGGCCTTCATGCCTCCTCATGGGGCACATGCTGAACCCCTGGCTAGGGGCTGGGCTGTCCCCCCCCACCCCTGCCCTGTCCCCCTTCCTCCCCCCCCCTCCCGCCCCGCACCTCCCTCCTCCGCCACCCCCCCTCTCCTCTAGGTGGCAGGAGCTGGGCCTCCTAGGGGGGATCCCTTCTTGGTGCTGGGAGTCCTGGGCTATCTGAATGCTCTGATGGCCTGGGGCTCCATGGGACCGCTCTTTCTGGCGTTGCGGCATTTGGATCCCCTGGGAGTGCCACTGCTGGCCTCTTGGTCTGGCTGCTGGGGGTTAGGAGGGGGATCTCTATGAGGGGTCTGGGAACTTGGCCTGAGCTGCTTGAGCTAGGAGCTGGCTGGAGGTCCCAGGGCTGTGGCTGTGGTGCGTGCGTCTCCTTCTCTGCTGTCACCTCCACCCTCCTGCCATCCTCCCCTCATCATCCTTGTTTCATGGATCTGGATCCACCTTGCTCTGTGGTGCCTCTTCTTGGATTGGGCCTCTGCTTACTTCCTGTCATTAAACTGCTCTCTCTCACTGGAACACCTGTCTTCTGCTTGCTTGTTTTTTGCGATGTGTCTGGTGAACCTGCGTGCTCTTGTGCCTGCTTGTGCCTATGTGTGGATGCAATGGGCACTGCCACTGCTTCTCCCACTGGACTGCCTTTTCCCCTCGCCATTCTGGAACTCCCCTGTGCCTGTGCCCTTTGCCCTGCCCTGCTTGTGGTGCTCCCACTGGACCTTCCCTGTGTGACTGTTCTTCCCCTCCCTTCCCCCTCTCCTTATCGGACTCCCCCCCTCTTGGCTCTGTGCCCCTGCTTCTATCTACTGGCTGACTCCTGTCCCTTTTCCCTGACTGCTTTGTGGCTGCTGGGCCCTGCCGGCTCTGCTCTTGCTCGGCTGGGATCCCTGTGCCCCCTCACTGGACCTCCTGCTTTCATGGTCCTTGCCCTGCCCTCTGGGCTGCTCTTGGCTGCATGCTGCTTTGGCTATTCTGGAATTCCTCCTGACCCTACCTGTCTGCACTGCATGCTGCTGCTGGTGGTCATGCGCTCTCTGTTCTTCACCTTGTCCCTTGACTGGACCCCTGCTGGTTTGTGACTTCTGCTTGGCTCTGGCTGCCTGTGCCTGGACTGAACTCTTCTGGACTGCTTGTTGTTGCTGACCCATCGAATTGCCTGCCTCCTTGTCTGTACATTCTGTGATCACCTATGTGCATCTTTTGATGGATTTCACTCACTTATTTTATCCTCCTTTCGACATCCTCGCACTTAATCCACTCTGGACATTGTCACTTTCGCTTGTGCTGTTGGTTGGCTGCCTGTGCTTTCACTGATCCTTTGGATGGGACATCCTTGATTTCTGCTGGGGCATACATCCTTGGCTCTTGGTGATGCTCCTGCTTGCTGCACTGCTCCTCTGCTCCTGGAATGTCATTGCGCAGACTCAGAGATGAGAAATGGTGAATATACGGGTTGCGTGGAAGCAGCATTTAGAAGAACAAGGCACTCACACTTGCGGGCTGAATTCAGTAAACCATAACCAAATATATTATTGGTTGATAGAAGTCTGAGGCAGAAATTCCATGAGTAGTGCCTACTTCGAATCTGAATCACCTGTTCCACCAACTACAAATAACAACCAAACCATGAATAGCACCACAGCCAGAGTAACAGTCAAGTTGACTTTCCAGATTCCTCCCCCCCCTCCACTATGTGTATATAGAATACTACAAGGTGATGAAAACATGGGATGTGTCTGTTTTAAGAGGGGATGTGGCCTACCCCGTCGTGAAATATTCTAATACCCACATATATATAAATTATCAAGGTCAGTGAAGGTAAATAGTCAATAAGCCGTCCCTAATATAAACATAAATAATAAAAAGAAGAAGGAATTGGTAATAACAGTGCATGTCAGAAGAATGGTGCGAAATCGAACAGTGCTGTCACACATAAGGAATGTTGTAAAACTCGAAATCCCCACTTTGTTTTATGAGGCTTCGTCACTGCAAATTGTAACGTTTCCACGTTATAATAACGGAAGCCACTGTTTCATATAATACAATGCGTTTCACCTAACAACACATTAAAACGGGTATTGCATATTTCATTTCATTAAGAAAAAACATTGAGAGGACACACTGCGTTAAATGAATGGAACCTAACTTAATCCTAACATTAATTATATAACGTTACCAAAACCAACGAACAGACAGATGGACTCAAATAGAGAAGGAGAGGCAGAGGGTGCGGAATGCAGAAAACGGCCGAAACACAAATGCAACACGCGTCTTAAACACGCGTCTCGCATATTAATGTGCCCAAGCCCCAACAAAAGCGTGAACGCGATACACAATTACTACTATCACGCGTGTGTAAGGCCCACATGCACTAACTTTTTTTCGAGATCGGACAGTGATAAAAAACACTAACCTTACCCAGAGTTAGGTTTTTAAAATCCTGACAAGAAAAAAACGCTTATTAGAAAAGATAACATTTAGATGGGTTTACGTTTGTGAAAACATTACAGTACCCAGACAGCACATCTTCGAAAACAGGAGGTAGAAGAAATTGCATATTTTGAACGCAGCCACTTAGCTCTTTTTAAATTTGTATATTTGGGTTCCTTAGGGCTTGCTGACAAAGAATATGTAAAACGTTACGCAAATAGTCTAGGAATTAACAAGTTATAGCCAAAATAAAATGATGGTGCTGTCAGACAACACCCAAAATCAGAATCGCTCAGTGGTAGATTTTTTTAAAACCACTATTGTACGGTAAATGGGCCACAAGTTACATTTGAACTGATTGGCTGGAATGATATGTAAGGCTAAACACGATTAGTCGGACTATAAATGCTATCCTTGGTTGTTAGGGGAGACGTAGGAAGGTAAAATTTTTTCAAACACTTGTCGAAACGTGGCTCCATTGGCCAGACTCGCTGATATAATCACTTAGGAGCGTTAGTTCGAGACCACTAGTTCAAATAAGCTTGATAAAGCAACAGTGCGTTGAAGCCAGCTCATATTTTTGCTAAATAAAAGCCTGGAACATAAGCAGATGGGAATTTGTGCCAGTATTTGTGCCAGAATTCATTGCTAGTCACGTATCTGTGTTTATTTCCATGAATTGTGGTAAGCTTGAAACATTCAGTATCTTTTAATGAAAATTGAATGTGAATTGTTAATTTATGCCTGTATATATGTGTTGTTCAGTAGCAAACATGATGTAAAGCCTATAATGCTCCAGCCTGAACAGAAGGTGTCGGAGGAAAGTAAAACTGCATGGAATGGCCAAACAGTACACTGACACCTAGATGATTGATTAGAAGAAATAATGCTGGAATTGCAGAGGCGTAGTAACCATTAAGGAGGTTAATACTGGTATAAAGTATTTCAGATGAAGCTGACAGTTGGCCTAACGCTCTGAACTCAATGTTTGTGATGTATTGTGCTCAGTGTAGAACTAGAGTATCAATTAGTTATGAAGTAGAAGGTACATCCTTCTTGTTTTCAGGGACCGTGGTCTTGACGTTATTGAGCAGCACCTGGTCAGAGCTTTGCTGAATCCAGAGTCGGACAGCATACTCCTTGGTCCATTTAGCTATCAGTGAGGTGTCTCCAGAGCCCAGGGGAGAAATCGAGCAGAGGAGTCTTTTCCTGCCGCCATCACGCAAGATAAGCTGATGTGGCCAGCTTGAGCTCAACATTATGTACCCCATCTTAAAAAATGACATTGTAAAAATAACATTAAGAGGGGAATTAAATTGTTTTTTAATATCAGGAACTGAGAACATCTCCAATACTAGTTCCAATAAAGACAAACTATTGAAGTCATGATGACAAATACCAACAGAGCTTGAACAAAACAAAAACCAGTATTACCTCATATTACTACTACACAACTGACACACATAGGATACTTTTAATAATATATGTCACTACAATATTCATATTGATAAATTCTGTACATATAACTTGTAATTAAAATTGATTGTGATTCCTGGTACCCTTTGTATTTGAATCAGGACACATATTCATTCATGACAGCAATGAATACATATTGTTATTTGAAAAGTTATCAGTGACTCCTTTAAGATATCCTTGTAGAGTGTTTTATGTATGTGAGTGTCACAGTGTTGTCAAGTGTGGTGGAATAAATTAATTGTTTATCTGTCTGTTGTTGTTATGACTTACACTTCATCATACACATACCCTAGACATATAACGTTCTTTATCCACAGGAGCATAGGGGATCTTATTCCTTGAAAAAAACAACTGAGGAATCTAAATATGAACTGGTTGAAATCCGCTGAAGTTTTTTTCCATGGTTTATCACCGTCTTTGCAACAGAAGCAGGTTATTTTAGTTTAATCCAAAAAAATTAGTGTTTATGAACTTTACCTGATAAAGAAATGCTCGTCTGGTTTCAACTGATGGATACTATGTAAGGCAAACATGACTGCCCATCTTGACACTATTGTAACACGTTTCTCATCAAATGTTGTTGTGTGGGACTCCCTTAGAACAGCCAGCCTCCGCACGCCGTGGCCAAGGAACTTTTGAATCCACTTTCACTTGTCCGAGGTTGAGATGCTGGATATTCAATTCCGACATCATCACTGTGAGATGAATCTTACGTAGGGTTTCAGATCCTTCCAATTCTTCATCTCCTTCAGGAATAGTCTCAGCTTTCCCACGGTTCAATGGCCAGTTCTTATAAGTCAAATGGGTATCTTGACTTGGAAGTTATTATTACTGATAGTGTTCAAATATCATCTGATTGCCACATTACATAGGACTGCATCTGTCAAGCAGATTTGTGACCAAGATAGGACTCTTAGTGTTCGGTTAGGCACTTGCTTACTTGCGTGGCCTTTGGCGCCATGTATCTTTCACCATTTACTTGTTCAGCTGCCCTGGTGGTGACAACTGTAATAAATATCCTTTGCCATACCTTACGTCGGGTCTTCCAACGTTTGTTTCACTGACGGAAGCATCTAACGGATCGTGGTAAATGCGCTTGGTTCCATATTACAGCTTTAAGCTTGCGGTATGTTGTCGCAGCTTTCGTGCCGACACATATTCTAATCCCGGGCATATATAAATTTTGGGGACCGGGTTTAAATGCAAAGCCTAACATCTTCGAAAATGACTATAATGAGAATGAGCAATGGTAAAATAAACAGTAGCTGTCACAAAGACCCATGATACTCGAACTCCCCCTTTGGTTTCTTTATGCTTCGTCTGCAAATAGTACGTTTCGCTCACGGGTTTTAATATAGAAGCCACTGATAATAACAAGCGTTTACACAAAAACACATTTTTTTTAAAAAACGGTATGGCAATTTCTAAGGAACCCCACCATCAAACAAGCATGTCCACATACTCCCCCCCATTGAGAGGACAGGGACTGGTAATGTACCTAAATTAATCCTAACCAGTAATTTATACTGCGTTAACCAAAACGAGAGATCGACACAGATGCGACTCAAAAAATTTAGGTTGAGGAATAGAGAGGAAGGGGTGGGGCACCCCCCCCCCCCCCCCACACGTGCCCCACCCACCCCCCATAATGTCCCCCCCCCACACCCCCACACATCGCCGTCGCCCCACCAGCACAATTCCCAAGCCGAAACCGCCCCCACCGTGCAAATTGTTCGCCCCCCAACACCACTAACCCCGCGTCTTTTCTATTTATTTTTTTTTTCAACACGCCGTAAACGCAGTGATCCCGATACTCACTTACTACTATCACGCGTGTAACATACACGGCCACATGCACTATCTTTTTCGGGAATCATGAAATGTGTTGAAACACACATCTTACCTACCCATGACCCTCCCCACCACACCCCCTAGTGGGGTTTACAGAGTAGGTGTTTTGAATCCGAAAAACACTCTTATTTTTAGAAAAGAGATGAACCCAGACAGCACATTCTTTCGAAAACAATGTAAGTACCCAGAACATAGTCGAAATTGCATAGAAAGAATTGCTTTTTGAACGCAGCCACTTAGAACTTAGCTCTTTTAAATTTGTATATTTAGGTTGCCTTAGGTCTTGCTGACAAAGAATATGTTTTAAAAACGTTGTTTTACCGCAAATAGTCTAGGATTTTAACAAAGTGTTTCTTTTATAACCAAAATAAAAATTCAGTGGGGAATTGCTGACAGCCTGAGTGCACAGCAGAAATCATTTTTTTCTGCTCATAAATGTTTTTTTATAACGGGTGTGTTTGAAAAAACCATTAACGTTAACCCGGCGGAAAATAGAATTTGCCTACCATGTAAACTCCAAATTGAGTTTTTGATTGAGAGGGAACAACATATAAGACTATTTAGACTAAACACGATTGGTCGGGACTATAAATAATACTATCTTTGGTTGTTAGGGGAGAGCCAGCTCATATTTTTGCTAAATAAAAGCCAGGAACATAAGCAGATGGGAATTTGTGCCAGTATTTGTGCCAGAATTCATTGCTAGTCAACGTATCTGTGTTTATTTCCCATGATTATGAATTGTGGTAAGCTTGAAACATTCAGTATCTTTTAATGAAAATTGAATGTGAATTGAATTGTTTAATATTTATGCCTGTATATATATGTGTAGTTCAGTAGCAAACATGATGTAAAGCCTATAATGCTCCAGCCTGAACAGAAGGTGTCGGAGGGATGAGGAAAGTAAAACGGCATGGAATGGCCAAAACAGTACACTGACACCTAGATGATTGACTAGAAAGAAATAATGCTGGAAGTGCAGAGGCGTAGTAACCATTAGGGAGGGAAATACTGGTATAAAGTATTTCAGATGAAGCTGACAGTTGGCCTAACGCTCTGAACTCAATGTTTGTGATGTATTGTGCTCAGTGTAGAACTAGAGTATCAATTAGTTATGAAGTAGAAGGTACATCCTTCTTGTTTTCAGGGACCGTGGTCTTGATGGTTATTGAGCAGCACCTGGTCAGAGCTTTGCTGAATCCAGAGTCGGACAGCATACTCCTTGGTCCATTTAGCTATCAGTGAGGTGTCTCCAGAGCCCAGGGGAGAAATCGAGCAGAGGAGTCTTTTCCTGCCGCCATCACGCAAGATAAGCTGATGTGGCCAGCTGAGCTCAACATTATGTACCCCCCCATCTTAAAACTGACTTTGTGCAAAAAAATAACATTAAGAGGGGAATTAAATTGTGTTAATATCAGGAACTGAGAACATCTCCAATAATAGATCCCCTAAAGGCACACAATAGAAGTCATGATGACAAATACCAACAGAGCTTGAACAAAACAAACCCAGTATTACCTCATATTACTACTACACAACTGACACACATAGGATATTTTTAATAATATATGTCACTACAATATTCATATTGATAAAGTCTGTACATATAACTTGTAATTAAAATTGATTGTGATTCCTGGTTCCCTTTGTATTTGAATCAGGACACATATTCATTCATGACAGCAATGAATACATATTGTTATTTGAAAAGTTATCAGTGACTCCTTTAAGATATCCTTGTAGAGTGTTTTATGTATGTGAGTGTCACAGTGTTGTCAAGTGTAGTGGAATAAATTAAATTGTTTATCTGTCTGTTGTTGTTATGACTTACACTTCATCATACACATACCCTAGACATACAACGTAGTCATCACACTATTCCAGAATAATTCTGACTGAGATATATATATATGTGGCAGCAAGTAAGGTTATCTATAATACACTACTCTTATTAGATATAGATACCTTCACAGCTGATCTCAGTCAGTACACTAAGTCCCCTATAAATATTTATAACATCCACTTCACCACATATATTGGGGTCTCGCTCTTGGGATTTTGAATCTTTCCCTATTAAAAATATTGGGGGTAATTCACTTCAGGGAATATAAGAATTAAAAGGTATCCTTGGGTGGAATTAAATAAATAAGGTTGAGCTCACGGTGCCTGTGTTGTCCATTAGATATATATTTAGAGATTGAATTGTTGGTTAGACATTGTAAAAATTTACCTGATAGACAATGGCGGACCTGGCCAAATTTCGATCTGCTGCTGTTCAGACTGCAAAAGAGTTAGGATTAGATGGGCAAGTTATGGTTGCCTATGTCACACTACGGAATGTGACAAATTTATTGAACGCGAAGAAAGAAGGTTTGAAGCCGAAAGAAAGTTAGAGGCTGAAAGGGAAATTAAGAAGTTACAATTTGAGGCTGAGGCTGAGACTAAGAGGTTGCAGATTGAGGCTGAGGCTAAGAAATTGGAAGCAGAAGAAAGAAGATTGGCTGCAGAAAGGGAAGAGAAGAAATTAGCTGCAGAAAGGGAAGAGAAGAAATTAGCTGCAGAAAGGGAAGAGAAGAAATTAGCTGCAGAAAGGGAAGAGAAGAAATTAGCTGCAGAAAGGGAAGCAGAAGATAAAAGATTACAAAGGGAACATGAGTTACGACTAAGGGAGTTTGAGTTTCAAGGCCATGCTCCTGAAGATGGTGCCAGTCCCTTTGCCTCTGATGCCACTGCTAGCCAAGGAGCCTCAACCTCAGCTATGAATTTTCATTTAGATCATTTTGTTGAGAAAGACGATGATATAGAGAGCTACCTAAATAGGTATGAACTATTAGCTACCACGTATGGGTTAGAGAGAGAAAGGTGGAGCTTAAAGTTATCTCAGGGACTTCGAGGGGCAGCTTATGAAGTTTTTGCAAAAATGAGCAGAGGTGATCAGGAAAATTATGACATGCTAAAGCAGGCTCTTTTGTTAAGATATGAAAAGAATGCAGAATTTTATAGGAAAAAAATTTAGGAATGCTAAACTACTGTCAGGTGAAACCTATCACCAGTTCTCTGCACGAATAGAGACATACTTGGAGAAATGGACTTCTCTGGGGAAAACCCAAGATCTTAAGGAAATGGTCCTTATAGAGCAATTAAGAGAGTCCATGGCTCCAGACCTGAGAAAGTTTCTCATGGAACAAGGTGCAGAGAGGCTGGGTGAGTTGCTAAATGTTGCTGAAAGGTATCAAGCAGCTCAGCAGAGGTAACAGGTAATAAAAAGAAACAAGTGGATAACTTTAGGGCACCACAGAACTTTAATAAATTTGATCCTAGGGATCAAAATAAAGGTAAGCACCAGTTTGATAGGCCACGGTATGAAAATAAAAATAAATTCCCACAATTCGATGAAAGGAAATATGATGAAAGAAAATCTTTCAACCAAGGAAAAAGGTGGTGTAAGAATTGTCAGATGGACAATCATGACACTGACCGTTGCAGAAGGAAACCTGTGTATATGGCAACCCTTCAGGTCAGGTCGACCTCAAGACAGGAGGAGGATATTATGTTGGATACCACTCCAGAAGAGATGAGGAAGGCACAGGCTGGGAATAAAACACTCAAGCCTTGTTTCAGAAAATTGTCAACTTGTCATACAACTCCAGGCAAGGGAGATTTTTACATGAAAAACAAGTTGATGTATAGGAAGACTGGAGCTAGATCCAAAGGTCAGGGACAGCTGGTACTTCCTAAAAGATATAGGGCAGACTTAATAAGGAGCCTACATGTGAAACCAGATGGGGACCATGAGAAGATAGGTACCATCATTCAAAAGGTGGCTCACAATTATGATTGGCCCAAAGCAAGATGGGACATTGAGAATTTTGTAGAAAGGTGTAGCATAGCACATGAGGGAACACCCACAAGTGGGAACATTGATCAGGACCTGGACACGCCACGGGGCAAAATTAGGCCTGATAATAAAAAGAAAAATAGATTTGATAAAGTGGACCAAATGGAATGGGAAGCCCCTTTTCACGGACAAGCTTCACTTAACTGTTTTACAATGGCCACTATGCGGAGAGTGCAAAAAGATGTCTTACCCCAGGATAAGCCGAAAATCCCTCAATCGGACTTAAACAAACTGGAGGAAGATGATGTAGAGAGGAAATCTCTCATCAAGAATTTTAAGTGGGGAGAAAGCCCCAAAAGAAAAATTGGTAGCGGTCGTTTTGTGAATGATAATTCTGGGAGGAAAAATCATCACTATAAAGCTTCGAGTGGAAGAGACCATACCGGTGCATGGACAAATAGGTCCACAAAATTAAAGGTCCATATGTAGCTTTGTTAAGAACGTGGACTGATGAAAAGGCAGAGGAAAACATTACATCTTCATACCAATATGTGAATGAGCTGACCACTCGTTTAAAAACTGGCTGGAAACTTGCCAATGAAAATTTGAAACAAGCCAGGAAGAAACATGCTGCCTATTATAACAGGAAGGCGAAAGACAGAAATTTGGCTGTGGGAGAGAAAGTACTGCTTCTTTTGCCCGGGAGTCAGAATAAGTTACAAATTGGATGGCAGGGTCCATATACAGTTCTAGAGAAGGTGTCTAGAACAAATTATAAGATAGATAAGAAGGGGAAAGAAAAAATCTATCATGTGAATCTCCTGAAGAAATATTTGGAAAGAGAACATCAGGAAGAGACACACTTGTTGACCTTGTCCATCGCCATGGAGATGAAAAAGGAACCACTTTCATCATTTGAATATCCATTACACCCCTGTGAGACAGCAGCACAGGTGAAAATCAGTACACATTTAACGAAAACTCAGAAAGAGAGAGTGCAACAGGTTCTAAATAATCATGCAGAGGTGTTAACAGACCGACCAGGGCATACAAACCTATTGGAATATGATATGAAACTGATAGACCCCACACCTGTCTGTATGAAACCATATTCGATTCCGTTTGCTAAGGAGAAAGCTTTGAAGGAAGAGATAGACTATCTGTTGAAGGAAGGAATTATTTCGCACAGTGAATCTTCGTATAGTTCCGGTGTTGTACTCTTAAGGAAGCCCTCTGGAGAACATAGACTCTGTATAGATTACAGGAGACTGAATGCTATTACAGAAGGACAGGTGGATCCATTGCCGGATACAAATCAGCTGTTTGCCAGACTAAATAAAGCTAAATATTTCTCAAAAGTGGATCTGAGTAAAGGATACTATCAGATTCCAGTAAAGCCTGAGGTTAGACCATACCTAGCTTTTAGTACCTCAGAAGGACACTATGAGTTTAATAGATTGCCATTTGGATTGAAGAATGCGCCTAGTGTCTTCTCTAGAATGATGAGAAAATTGTTGGATGTAAACATTTCGGAGGAACGTAATGAATCCCTGAGTTGCCTCTTTGATTGAGGATATTCCGAATGTTTCATACAGGATAATAAGAAGATTATGGGATCCACTACGAAAACTCTGCTATCACCAGGTATATGTTATCTCCTCATAACGTACATTTTGAGGGAAATATAATGTTCTCTGGACATGTCATTGCGCAGACTCAGAGAAGAGAAATGGTGAATACGGGTTGCGAAGCAGCATTAAGACAAGCACTCACACTTGCGGCTGTTCAGTAACATAACCGAAATATATTATTGGTTGTAGAAGTCTGAGGCAGATTTCATGAGTAGTGCCTACTCTGAATGGACCCAACTACATAAAACCATGATAGCACCACAGCAGAGTAAAGTCAAGTTGACTTACATTTATCTATGTGTGTATATAGAATAAAGGACTGACATGGGATAATAAATAAAGGAAGAGCAATGGTAAAGAACAGTGCTGTCACAATGACAGTACTCGAAATCCCCTTTGTTTTATGCTTCGTCTGCAAATTGTAACGTTTCCACGTTAAATATAAGCCACTGCATAATACAAGCGTTTCCACAACACATTAAAACGGGTATTGCATTTCTAAGAAAAACATTGAGAGGCACACTGCGTAATGACCTAAATTAATCCTAACATTAATTATACTACGTTACCAAAACGAACGAACAGATGGACTCAAATAGAAAGAGGGAGAGGGCTGAAATCAGGAACGCATGCAAAATTAAACACGCGTCTCGCTATTAATGCCACCCCAACAAGCGTAACGCGATACACAATTACTACTATCACGCGTGTAAGGCCACGTGCACTAACTTTTTCGGACGGACAGTGATAAAAACACTAACCTTCCCAGGGTTAGGTTTTAAAATCTCGAGAAAAGCTTATTAGAAAAGATAACATTAGATGGGTTTACGGTTGACAACAGTAGAGTGCGCGGACAGCACATCTTCGAAACAGGAGGTAGAAGAAATTGCATATTTTGAACGCAGCCACTTAGCTCTTTTAAATTTGTATATTTGGGTTCCTTAGGGCTTGCTGACAAAGAATATGTAAAACGTTACGCAAATAGTCTAGGAATTAACAAGTTATAGCCAAAATAAAATGATGGTGCTGTCAGACAACACCCAAAATCAGAATCGCTCAGTGGTAGATTTTTTTTAAACCACCATTGTACGGGAAATGGGCCACAAGTTACATTTGAACTGATTGGCTGGAATGATATGTAAGGCTAAACACGATTAGTCGGACTATAAATGCTATCCTTGGTTGTTAGGGGAGACGTAGGAAGGTAAAAATTTTTTCAAACACTTGTCGAAACGTGGCTCCATTGGCCAGACTCGCTGATATAATCACTTAGGAGCGTTAGTTCGAGACCACTAGTTCAAATAAGCTTGATAAAGCAACAGTGCGTTGAAGCCAGCTCATATTTTTGCTAAATAAAAGCCTGGAACATAAGCAGATGGGAATTTGTGCCAGCATTTGTGCCAGAATTCATTGCTAGTCAACGTATCTGTGTTTATTCTATGAATTGTGGTAAGCTTGAAACATTCAGTATCTTTTAATGAAAATTGAATGTGAATTGTTAATTTATGCCTGTATATATGTGTAGTTCAAGTAGCAAACATGATGTAAAGCCTATAATGCTCCAGCTCTGAACAGAAGGTGTCGGAGGCTAGATGATTGACTAGAAGGAAATAATGCTGGAATTGCAGAGGCGTAGTAACCATTAGGGAGGGAAATACTGGTATAAAGTATTTCAGATGAAGCTGACAGTTGGCCTAACGCTCTGAACTCAATGTTTGTGATGTATTGTGTGCTCAGTGTAGAAAGAAAAGAGAGTATAAATTAGTTCTATGACGTAGAAGTGGTAAGGTACATCCTTCTTGTTTTCAGGGACCGTGGTCTTACGTTATTGAGCAGCACCTGGTCAGAGCTTTGCTGAATCCAGAGTCGGACAGCATACTCCTTGGTCCATTTAGCTATCAGTGAGGTGTCTCCAGAGCCCAGGGGAGAAATCGAGCAGAGGAGTCATTTCCTGCCGCCATCACGCAAGATAAGCTGATGTGGCCAGCTGAGCTCAACATTATGTACCCCCATCTTAAAAATGACATTGTAAAAAATAACATTTTAAGATGGGGAATTAAATTGTTTTAATATCAGGAACTGAGAACATCTCCAATACTAGTTCCAATAAAGACAAACTATTGAAGTCATGATGACAAATACCAACAGAGCTTGAACAAAACAAAACCAGTATTACCTCATATTACTACTACACAACTGATACACATAGGATACTTTTAATAATATATGTCACTACAATATTCATATTGATAAATTCTGTACATATAACTTGTAATTAAAATTGATTGTGATTCCTGGTTCCCTTTGTATTTGAATCAGGACACATATTCATTCATGACAGCAATGAATACATATTGTTATTTGAAAAGTTATCAGTGACTCCTTTAAGATATCCTTGTAGAGTGTTTTATGTATGTGAGTGTCACAGTGTTGTCAAGTGTAGTGGAATAAATTAAATTGTTTATCTGTCTGTTGTTGTTTTGACTTACACTTCATCATACCCATACCCTAGACATATAACGTAGTCATCACACTATTCCAGAATAATTCTGACTGAGGTATACATATGTGGCAGTAAGTAAGGTTATATATAATACACTACTCTTATTAGATATATATATACCTTCACAGCTGATCTCAGTCAGTACACTAAGTCCCCTATAAATATTTATAACATCCCACTTCACCACAGGTGTTTCTTCAAGCTTGTTATCATTTCTTGCATTTATTCTCAAAATCTTTGTCTTTTCCCTGTGTATTTTCAGGCCCACTTGTTGTGACCTCTCATCGAGAATTTTCATTTTCTCTCGCATCTGATTATGGTTATGGGACAGAAGAGCCAAGTCATCTGCAAAATCCAAATCATCAAGCTGTTTACTCAGATTCCACTGGATTCCATTTCTGTTGTGTGTTGTGTGATGTCGATGTTTTCATAAGCCAATCTATTGCTAGTAAGAAAAGAAATGAAGACAAGAGGCATCCCTGTCTCACTCCCGTTCTAACCCTAAACGGTTCTGTAAGTTGTCCTTCATGAAGAATTCAGTATGTCATGTCTTCAGATGTCTTCTTATTTTAGTTTATGACCTTTGGCTACATCTACCTTTTAATTGTCAGTATTGTTACATGAGTGGCCAGTTTCACAGGCTATGAAATTAGGGTTGTGGTCTTACAAGGATTGAGAACCACTGGTGCAGATATTAAGAAGACAAGGGGATAGTATTCATTCTTGTAAATACCATTTGTTCAATAAACGTACGATAGGCGTTACGAATACGTGTACACGTGACACAAACCGCTACAGGGGTCCCCTACATATGAGGAACAGAAAAAGCACCAATGGCGTAACTACTGCTTAGTCGGACCAGGCACGTGCCTGGGACCCTAGCTCCGAGTGGGCCCAGAAGGTAGTGGTCTTTGTTGTTGTTGTTGTTGTTGTTGTTTTGAAACGGTGATGGGTGGAGAGCGGGCACTTAACAGCTGACCATTATTGCCTCTTCTCGTTCCATCTTGGTCTACCCTGTTCAACTTGAAAATTGGTTATAATTGGGGTATTTAGTGTCATTTTATTTACTAATTTTGTATTAAGTTTAAATAACTATTGTCTTTTGCAGTTGCTGGTTTTAATTTATATTAGTATTTGTCATTTTATTTTCAGTTTTTGTACTCGTATATAGATAACTATTGTCCTTTGCACTTGGTTTTAATTTGTATTAGTGTGTTTTTTTTTAAATCTCGTTGCCTTTCCTTGTCCTGTGAGTAGTTAATGGGTTTGCTAATTTTTGATGGTTTTATTGTTTGTTAATGATTTGTTAGTTTTTGTTGCTTAATTTCTATTTGGTTGAATGTCTTTTCTGAAGTACTAACCTTATATGTTTTTCCTTGTTTTATGTATATATCTTTTAAGTATTGATTGGGCATCTCCTGGGGCATCTTTACTTAAAACCTTATCACCTGTCATGTCTATATTGTGACTTCTATAGTAAGTTTTTAATTCTAGCCTTTGTTGTTCGTACTTTTTACAGTGGATCAGGTAGTGGTCTATGTCATTCTCTTCCTGACATTCTTGACAGTGTGGTTCCTCTATCATAAAGTATGCTGCACCGAGACGGAGACGTCACAGTTTTCTGTTCGATGGTATCTTTAATTCTTCTCTGACCTGGCACGTCCTTGTTGGTTCTTTCAGCAGTTTGAACGCGTGTCTGCCTTTTCTACTTTTCTTCCATGTTGTCTTCCATTCCTCGTTTATAGTTATCTTTACTTGGCTCTTGATTTCCGACCTTCCCAGTCCTGCTCTTATATTGTTTTTACTTGTTCTTCCATTCTTGGCGTTCTGATCTGCCAACTCGTTACCAGCAATACATATGTGTGCTGGAACCCACACTAGCCTCACACGACATCCTCTGTTCCCTAGTGATGTATTAATTGCTAGAATTTCTTCCTTTATGTCTGGCCGGCTACATTTACGTGGGTGTTCTAGTGCTTGTAGTGATGATAGTGAGTCTGTAAATATCGTAACAGCTTCTGGTGGGTTATCTTCGATTACCGACCCATGCCTTTTATATGCATCCTTTTAATTTCGTTTGTGCCCGTTTTTAAGTAGATGGAAAGGTCTTGAGCAGATGGCATAGGACTGGAAGACTTGGCATAACTTTTTTCAGGCTATGGTCCTTTGAGGAGCTAAGGAATAATGATGATAAGTAATTTAATTGTTGATACAGATTTGCCGTATATATTATAGTTGAGCTCATTAGATAAGAGGTGACCCCACATATTTTGTGTCCGTATGTCCCTTACATTGTAGTTATGCCCCTTACATTGTAGTTATGCCCCTTACATTGTAGTTATGCCACTGAGAGGCGCCTATGGTCGTCGCCGTTATCAGCCAAAGAAAATATCTATGGAGATGCCAGCAAGCTGAGTGTGACCACTGTTGTCTTCAAGCATTTTCAAACTGATGTCTGAGAGCGATCGAAGGTGACATTCTTTATAAGTGTTAAAAAATGTGCCATGTTTCTCCTTCAAACATGAGAACATTACTAATAAACACTTTAGATAAGTGCCATTTTTGTGAGATTGTTGGATTTTTAACGTGCGCAACTTGTACACAAGATCTTTTTTTTTCGCCCTTATCCGAGAAGGCTAGGCATCCGATCTCACTACCCAGAAGACCAGGGGGAGTATGACAACATTAGGACCACTAGTTCTGAGAAAAAAAATGTCCGTAAATTATATTCCCTCAACTGGGAATCGAACCCGGCACCTCTAGAATTCGATGCGGACACCATACCCCCCCCCCCCCCCGAAACATCTTGTTTATTATTCTCAAGCTCTTACCATAGATGTTTATGCTTTATAACATTTTGATAATTACTCGTGATTCACTTCGTCAAATGAATTAGTGTAATCTACAACATTCAAAATATAGATCTGTTTTCACTTCTGTGGTCCTCCCTTTTAATTTTCTTATTATAAATTTGCCGTTTTTTGGTGTGTATCTTTACCTTCTACAAAATGGCGTTGTTTATCACTAATTCTTGTCATGTCTTTTCTGTGTTACCGGTACATTTACAGTCTTTGCACTTGTGGTTTAGCCTTCCTTCTTTTGTCGTGTTATTTCCTTATTTAGCCTACCATTTTCTAATCTGTCTTGCTTAGTTTCCAGTCCTGAATCCATCAGTTGTAAAATTTCAAGTCACATCAATTTTGTTGTTGAAGTCATCTTTTCGCTGATATGCTTGGCATTATCTGCAATTTCAGAAAATGTTCCTTTTATCGTACTGCAAAAACTTATGTTTACAGCGACCTCATTGTATTTCGGAGCATTTTAAAAGTGTGCATACCCTGCATACATTTATTAAATTAATGCCTTTTGTTTCAGGTATAGACACTATATAACATTTTTGTAATTTGTTTGCAAAGTGACAATTGCTGTCTAAAGTGAACTACTATATATTTATACAACAATATTACTATTAGGAAAATAAATTCTTAAATATTGTTTTAACATTTTTATATTCCAAAATCATTTGCTTAATTTTTAAAGGCTGCGTTGTAACAGTGAAAAAAAAAAATTAGATTATAAATGACATACAATCTTTAATTTTGTAATAAGCTGCTAACTTCCCTTTAAAATGATAAAAAATATTATAAAATTATTTCCCTTGCGCTTAACGACCTATTTATTTGTTTACTTATTTATTTCCTGTTCACGGGACTCAGGTTTCCTCCATTATTTATGTTAATATTTACCTTCGTGTGTAGTAAATATTGATAAGTATAATAAGACGTGGCTGGCTGTCATATATTCTCACATCACGAAGCATAATCACGAAGGCAAACGCACTGTATACCAACCGACAATATTTAATACGCCATGTTTAGAAGCAGGAAGTAGGAGAAGAGAAAAGTAGGAGAGCTAGCCTAAGGGCAAGTAACTCTTGTATGAAACACAACCCATCAACAATTTATTTAAGAGTTCACCCATCCGTGACCTTTAACCTACCCGTCCATTCTGTGTTATTCGTCTTCCACTACACATTACTGGACACAAGTATTTCGGTCTTTATTTGGTCTATACTTGCTGATAGGAAACTTATATTAGTGATTGAGTCTTTAAAACTGTCTGGGTCGTCCACGGGTCCTATATACCATAGTTATGTTGGTGTCATGAGAATGACCTCAGCCAATAATGCACTTTTTGGGGGTTGCAAAATTGGCTGAGCGTCCTTTCACGATATACTGTCACAGCAAAGCGATGGCGCCGTTTGGTTGGTCCTAGGTTCGATTCCCGGTAAGCCTATCACTTATATTTTCTTTTCTGTTGTCTAGTGTCATCCTTTATGTCCAACGAGTACCTGTTAATTACCTTTATTTATTTATTTACTGCTTTCTTGTTCAACAGAAACCATTAGTAAGATAGAAGACATGAAAAACAAGAAAGCAGATTTAAACACAAGCAAAACCAGAAGTTCCAAAGCCAAGTCTCAAGAAGTGTACACAGAAGCAAACAAAGAAGTACAAAGAAGCATCAAAAGAGACAAGAGGAAATATATTGAGGAATTGGCAAGAGAGGCAAAAGATGCTGCAGCCAAAGGAAATATGAGAGAACTGTATAACAGCACAAAGAAGCTAACAGGGAAATACAAGCAAACAAGTTGCCTCATAAAAGACAAGAATGGAAAACTGCTCAGCAATATACAAGAGCAAATGAAGAGGTGGACAGAATATTTTGAGGACCTTCTCAATAGACCAGCTCCACAAAACCCCCCCGACATCCAGCCAGCAGAAGAAGAGCTACAAATTAACAGTGAAAGACCAACGAAAGAAGAAATAAAGAAAGCCATAAAGCTTCTAAGAGATGGACAAGCGTCTGGACCTGATGGCATTCCAGCAGACGCCATCAAAGTAGATATCGACACGGCTACAGAGATGTTATATAAATTACTTGGTAAAGTCTGTGAAAAGGAAGAGATACCAGCAGAATGGAAGGAAGGATATCTGGTTAAGTTGCCTAAGAAGGGAAATTTACAAGAGTGCACAAATTATAGAGGAATAATGTTACTATCAGTGCCAGGAAAAGTATTAAACATGATTATTCTTGAGAGATTAAAAGAGTCCATAGACAAGAAACTGAGAGATGAACAAGCAGGTTTTCGACAAAACAGATCTTGTACAGACCAGATAGCCACTTTGAGAATAATAGTTGAACAAAGTCTGGAATGGAATTCATCACTATACATCGGATTTGTGGACTACGAAAAGGCATTTGACAGTGCAGACAGAGAATCACTTTGGAAATTGATGAGGCATTATGGAGTTCCCCCTGAAGATCATTAATTTAATAAAGAAAACATATGAAGACATGACATGCAGAGTTCTTCACAAAGGACAGCTTACAGAACCGTTTGGGATAAGAACAGGAGTGCGACAGGGATGCCTCTTGTCTCCATTTCTTTTCTTACTATCAATAGACTGGGTTATGAGATCATCGACAACACACAACAGAAATGGAATCCAGTAAACTCTGACTAAGCAGTTGGATGATCTGGATTTTGCTGATGACTTGGCTCTTCTGTCCCATAACCGTAATCGGATGCAGGACAAATTGAAAGCACTAGATGAGAGGTCACAGCAATTGGGTCCGAAAATACACAGGAAAAGACAAAAATAATGAGAATAAATGCAGGTAATGATAACAGGGTTGAACTTGAAGAAACACCAATACAAGATGCAGAATCGTACACATATCTTGGCAGCAATATAGACAAAGTTGGAGGGACAGACAGTGATATCATACTAAGAATACAAAAAGCAAGAGGAGCTTTCATTGCATTGGGAAATACATAGAGATCAAGAGAAATCGGATCCAACACGAAAATAAGAATCTTCAACTCAAATGTGAAGTCAGTCCTATTGTATGGCTCTGCGACATGGAGAACAACAAAGACAACAACCAAAAAGCTACAGACTTTCATAAATGGGTGCTTGCGTAGAATAGAGGGATTAAAATGGTATGACAAGGTTACCAACGCGGAACTGAGGACAAGAACAAGAAAAGTGCCAGTGGAACAAGAGATGAGAAGAAGACGATGGCGATGGATAGGACACACACTGAGGAAACCTGTTGATAGCATTACAAGACAGTCATTGTTCTGGAACCCCCAGGGCAAGAGAGGCAGAGGTAGACCAAGAAGCACATGGAGAAGAGAGCTGGAAACAGAGGTGAAAATGATGAGGAGAACGTGGAAAGAACTTGAGATGATGGCACGTGATAGGAGGACTTGGCATGTGTTTGTTGAAGGCCTATGCTCCTTTGGGAGTGGAGGGTTATGAATGAATGAATGAATTTATTTACTGGCTTAATTACGGTGTCCCGAAATTTAATTTTTGGTTTTTCGGATTTTTCTAGGCAGTCATATCTTAAGACCTATAAGCATGACAAATGTCAGACTTCTAGGTAATCTAAAAGGGCTCAAACAATTTCGTGTGGATGGAAAGACGGAAAATACGCAGGCAAAAAGCTTCAACAAGTGCACGATCCAGTGAATACCAGCCCATGGCAACATTCCAGGCAATGAGGAGGCCGACAAACTTGCTAAGGAAGGAGGAGAGCTACAACTGTATGATATCGGGACAACTTATCAAATGGCAAAAAAAAAAAAAAACTGCTATAAAAGCCACATTCAGGTCCACATGGGAAAGAGAGCAACACGGCCATTAAATAAAAAAATAAATGATGCATATCATCGGCTTCCTAGGCGAGACCAGGTCACCATTTTTCGGCTACGCACTGGACACAACAGATTGAGATACCATCTACACCAGGGGCATTCAACCGTTTTTTGCTCATGCCCCTTTCTGAACCTCATTTACTTCTGTGGCTCTCCTCATAGTCGCTGTTATTTGGGAAAAGGTACTGTACCATCTTACCGTGGCCCCATAGAAATATAGCATGGCTCCCTGAGGGCCATATGGCCAACGTCGAGAATCACTGATCTATGATCTATATATCTATAGCACAGGTATAGAATTAGTATATATATATATATGCTTCTTCTGCCCTGGCATAACCTCTTAATATTGTTGCTACTATCACGTTTGGCATGAGGTACTTAACACATAATCTGGTTCCATTACACAGTTGTAGGCGGATCAAGATTTCGCCGCAATGTTATCAGTGCACCGATATTAAAAATTAAGTTATGTCCTGACATTCCAGTTGGTTCTATTGAGTTCAGGAACTCAGTCGGATAAAATACAGCCTGCTGGCTGTCAATGACAGTGTCAATTGATATGTATGTTGTTGCTATACCCGACAGCTGATTCTGTATTTTAAGATTGATATTGCTAACGCTCTCATTTTTAGGCGCCAGAATCGCTCACTCACAAAGCCATTTCCAAAGTTGTTGTGAATGTTCGGAAAAACGCTGTTTTGTAATTCTTGAACTGACATGACTAAATTGCAAACGTTATCAGATTAGTTGTTTGATTCGAAGGAAATTAGCCATCACCAAGGCACAACAGTTGGTGAGCAAAGATGTATGCGGTTGAATCTCCAAGTAAATGAACGCGCATATTGGTGGTAGTTCCATTTTCTGAATGTGTCTACAAAGGCAATCATTTAGTTCGTCCGCCGGTGCTGATCTCGAAATGACTGGTAATGTTTAACGAAAATCACCAGAAAGCACTATCACAGCTCCTCCCATTGGAAGTGTTTCCCCTAATATCTTGCAGAGTCAGATCAATAGCTTCAAGAGCTCCAAGAGCTCTCTTATGTGACATACTGCACTCATCCCATACAATGACTTTGCATTTTTTTTGCACTTGTGCTTGTCCAGAGCCTTTGCTAATGTTACAAATCGGAGACTCTAAATGTGCTAGATTTAGGGGTAGTTTGAGAGCTGTATGAGCTGTACGATAATGTATTCCAGATGATGCAACCGCAAGAGCAATATCATTTTGCTTCCGAATTTTAGCAAGAAGCAAATTAATCAGAAATGTTTTTCCTGTCCCACCAGGCGCATCAAGAAAGAATAATCCTCCATTTCCATTTATGATCAGGTCCAGAATAGCGTTGTATGCCACTCTTTGATCATCAACTAAGAGCGGTTCATTGGTTTCAACAAATCTTTACAACTGATCAATGTCATAGTTTGTTTCCCGCAAAATGTCCCTATCAAGTATCGCAGAAACAGTTTATGTAGGCGCTTCTAGACCCAGTTCTTGAAGAGGTCTGCCATTCATGGATATACATTTATCTTCTATAAAGCACGTTTCACTAGCTTTGCCTAACTTCAAAATGCTATATCTCAGCGAATATATAACGCCTATAAGTGAAATTTTGTGTGTAAATTTGAAATGGTATAGACCCTATGAATTAAATTTTTCATTAAAATGCGGCCATTGGTTTCAATTTTTGTTTCTTTGCGATATAATATAAAATCCTACTTGCCAGCACACATCACACACACACACATTGAAATGTCTACAGTAAATTATACGACCTCATTTGCACATTTTTGGTTTATCAAGAAATTGGCATGATTTTTGCATGAAATTGCGTGAAATTTCACTTCTTGAACATAAAACAGTTTATTTCCGGTTTTACGCACACATTGTCAATCAGTGGCGTGTCTACAAAAAGTATTGTGTGGCTAAGTAGGAAAAATGAGTCTTCGAGTACATGTTATGACATTACAGCAAATCACAAATAGGATTTTAAAGTATTTCTTCAATGAAGCTACTCGAGGAAAACTATATCATTCCATTTCAAACCCACAAAAGAGGACTATTCATGCCTTGGGGATAAGCAAACGATCATTGCACCGCTGGATAGCGACATCTGAAATTTGTAATTCCAGTGTTTTACACACGAAAAATAGGCCAAGAGTGGTGAATAATTTTGACAGAGAATTGATCCGCAGAGAAATTTGCAATATGTTTCACAATAATGAGGCAGTGACTTTAAGGAAATTGAAAATTTGATTAAGAAAGAATAATGACATTGATATTTCCAAATCTACGCTATGGAGGACTATTAGGAGTTTGGGATTCACTTTTAGAAAATATGTTGGTGGTAGAAACCTTATTTGTGAGAAGCCTCATATAGTTACAATGGGAAGCAAATATTTACGCGAGGTCAGAGAAATGAGAAGAGATTGTTATGATTTTGTGTATTTAGATGAAACTTGGATCAATGCGCACCACAATAATGAACGAGAATGGCAATCATCTGATGGAACAACTAAGAGACTAGTACCAAGCAGCAAAGGACAGCGCCTAATAATTGCACATGCAGAAAGCAGCCATCATGGGTTTCTAAATAATACTGAACTCACATTTGTTTCAAAATCTACAGATAATAGGGATTATCATACAGAGATAAATGGCAAGATATTTCAAGATTGGATTGTGAATCATATACTTCCTTCCTTGGATAGACCGTCGTGTTTGATAATGGACAATGCTTCATACCACAACGTTGTGGCACCAGAAGATAAAGTTCCTAATTCATCAAGTACTAAAGATGTAATAAAGATTTGGCCGACCAAAAACAACATTCCATTCAACGAAATGTCCCTGAAGCCTGAATTACTTGGAATTGTAAAAAAGACACAGCATACAAAGATATTTCACATAGACAAGGCAATCCATGAACATGGTCACAGATGTTTAAAATTGCCTCCTTACCATTCTCACTTAAACCCAATAGAACTAGTATGGGCTAAAATTAAGGAACAGGTAGAAACAGAAAATAGAACGTTCAAATTAAAAGATGTTGAAATACTTATAAAAGCCGCCATGTCCAATATAGCCAGGGATTATTGGAAGAAATGTGAGAACCATGTGTTACAAGAGGAAGAGGAATATTGGAAGAATGATGGTTTGTCCTTCATTCAGCCGAGATTGATTATCAATTTCTCAGAGACATCTGATTATGATTCGGATGAAATTTAATTTCTTTAAAGATGACCTTACCGTTATTTACAAGCACATTAGAGGAGCAACGTTCCATTATGATATTTATGAACCGCAAAGAGGTGATACCTATTGAAATAATTAGATCAAGGAAGGACCAGTTTGGTAGCGCATTAAATGTCAATGACAAACAATGTCACGAGTATCTTGCATGCAGATCATTTAAGAAATCAGCTTCAACAGGTATTCATATGCAAACGTGATGGCCACATTATTGTAATAGTAGACACGCCTATGCCTAATCAATTCACAGAATCTGTGCATGAAGTGGTAACATTTCTTTTCTCGATACACAATAATTAGTATGCCGACAAAGATCAAAGGATTTCATCCGTTTATGGGAACTAGACAAGATGCACAGATATAAAGTATATATTTGTTGGGTCTAACCCAATATAACATCGTATGCAAAAAATGGCATTAATACGTTGGACGGTTAATCAGATAATTACATTTGTTTGAGGGCAAAGCTAGTGAAACGTGCTTTTTTTATAGCAATATAAGTGCTTGATCAAAAATTACAGATCAGTAATTTAAATCCGTAGTCAGATTATCTCTACATCTACATGCTTGTCTAATAATATCTTCTCTCAAGCTGTATTTATATTTCTCCCAGAGAATGTTTGGATCTGAGGGGCCGCAGGTTGTTATTATAATTGCAAATAGATTTCGTTGCTGACCACCAGCTCATTTTTTGTTTAAAACCAAAGCGGTAGGCACCAAATTATGTTACCTGCCAACATGCAACAAACTTACTTCCATTTAAACGGTTAAAACTATTTAATAATTTAGTTTTCTGCAACAACTAAAGTTTTTACTATAAAATTTACATAAAAATAATTGCACCGAAAAAAGAGACTATCGAGTGAGTTTGGTTTTTACATAAGTTGACACAGTTGTTTTACAATTTAAATCCGTTTGAAGACACATTTTAAACATGCTGTAAAAAAAAAATGCTTTAAATCATGTTAGATTTTCATTCAGATTAAAAACGCACAGCGGATGCTGATCCTCGCAGAACATTCATTTGTTTTAATATATGTATCGATACAGCTCTGATGCAATTTGAAACCCCGTGGCAAAATCAGTGCCATTAAAATTACATCGCTAAAAAATAAGGAAGTGCTACACAAAACTGGTTTTTTTTTTCTATTTCCCATTAAATTAAAAGTTTGTTGTTAAACATTTATAATTACCTTGTAAAATATGAAAACGTATGGTTATTAATTACAATCATAAAATAATAGTTTGAACATTTGTTTTAACATCTCTCGGATATCTATTTATTTGATTATAGCCCCTGGGAATTAAATGGCTTGTTTACATTTTATACGAAAACTTTAAATTAAATCTATGTCATAATTGCAATATTTAATTATGAAATAACTACATGGCGTTACGCGGTAGTAATTAAAGAGACTCTGCCAAAATTTATTAAGAAATAATAAGGCATGCGGATTTGTATTAAGAACATAGAAACATTCATTGCCTTATATATATATATATATATATATATATATATATATATATACCAACGGGCTGATCACCCGTTTGCCAGTCACTTCGATTACGGAAACAACAGCAAATGGATTGATTTGCCGTTGCCCTAAAGACGCCAATAGGCATGATGGGAAACAATGGCAAAGAAAACCTATCTGCTGTTGCCCTAAGACGCCACTAGGCGTAATGGCCACTGACTGCTTTGACGGTCGGTGGCTAAGGACGGAAGAAGAAGAATATATATATATAATCATATAATCATCTCATTTTAACCCGTAACCCGTCATGGGTCGTAGGGGTGCCATGGTGGAAGCATCAGCAGACAGGGTCCTCCACTGCTCTCTATCCTCAGCAATGCGTACAAGTGTGGAAAAACCGTGCCCTGTCCATTCTTTGATGTTATCAGCCCAGGATTTTCTTTGCCTTCCTCGTTTACCTTCGACTGTTCCCTGGAGGATCGTTTTCGAAAGGGAGTCATGACGAGTTACATGCCCAAACCAGGCAAGCTTTCGACGTCTCACTACTGACAAAAGTGGTTCTTGGTGGCCTGCATAGGTGTTTATTTTCTCTCTAACATAGACATTTGTTTTGTGCTCTTTATAGCAAATGCGCAAAATTCTTCTATAACATTTATACTCGAAAGCCTGAATCCTTCGCTCCATATCTGCAGTGAGTGTCCAGCCCTCACACCCATACAAGAGAATAGATAATACAAGTAATTTGTATAATTTGATCTTCACAGGAAAACTGATGTTACTTTTACAGATCACATTCAGCATTGCCATGGCAGCTGAGGCCATCTCAAATCTTGTCTTGATTTCTTTACTTGATCTTCCATCACTACATATAGTGGACCCCCGATATTTAAAGGTGTTCACTTCTTCTAACGTTTGCCCATTTAACGTAATGTTGGTCGGAACATGTTTCTTATGGTTATTCACCAATATCTTGCTTTTTTCTTTATTAATTTCCATCTTATACGTTCTTGTTACTTTCTCCAGACTAGAGGTAAGATCTTGAAGTTCTGATTCTATTCCAGCTATAAGATCGATATCATCAGCAAAACATAGATTGCAAAGAGGTCGGCCTCCAATCGATATGGTTGTTTTATAATCGTAGAGAGCCTCCTGCATAATATGTTCTAGATATATATTAAAGAGCAACCGGGGACAGGATACATCCCTGACGAACTCCTACAGTTGTTTTGAAAAATTCTCCAATGTCATTGCTTGTAAAAACAGCACTGCTTGCGTCCTTGTATAGTGCTTCAATGATATCTATGAAGTTGGTATCAAAATTGAATTTTCTCATTATTTGGCATAAGCCTTCATGAGAGACTCGATCGAAGGCTTTAGTGAAATCGTTGAAGTTATGATATAAATCGCGTTGATGCTGGAGATGTTTTTAGATCAGTAATCTAATATTGAAGATTTGTTCTGAGGTACCGGTACTTCGTTTTGGTCTAAAGCCAGCCTGTTCCTCGGTGTGATGATATACATTGATACACCGATCCCATTTGTAGTATTTGTATAGTTAAAATAATGTAGAAATAAAAATTAGTGGAGTTGTGAGGTTTCGTCTTCGCCCCGCCTGCAAACGCATCTGGTAGTGTTAGACTGTAACGAAGAATAAATAATACTATCTTTCCCTAAAGTCCTTGAAACTATTTAGAGCATTGGGACACGATCAATCCGGTTTTCGTCTGGAGGGAGGGAGAGAGGAGCGACAGAAAAGTGATACTTTTAACACGTGTTGGTTTGAAACAACACAAATTTGTAAGCAAACGCGCCTAGTATTGTTAGGCAGGTTTGAATAAAAAGGCGGAAACGCCCCATGCATGCCGCTTAATATAATCACATCGTGGGAAATGTATAAACACACAGACAGCGCATGGCCTGCCAAATAGTAAAGTTTATGACGTAACAGATTAGCGGTTTCAGTTTGAACAACGGGGAAGAGGGGACAAAATGGGGTATTTATATAAAAGTAGAAATTTCCGAATATTCTGGAAAATATATGGACTTCTTTATTACAAGGGATATGACCATAAAACGTGGTTATTTAGATAGAATATCTTCTCCTGAGTAATAATGTTTTAAAATACAAATTCCTCCAGATAATAATAAAGATATGATCATAATATTGTATAGGTTCGTACAGACAGTCGGACAGACCCTCGTTTTTGCATTCACTATCGGTGACAATTTTTTGCACGCGTTGTTGAAAAGAAGCAGAAGAGGGAGGGTCAAAGTCCAAAGTGGGGAACTTTAGGAGGGAGAGGCAAATGTATTAGGCCAAAAAGCAAGTCTATTTTTAACTAACGCCAAGATCGGGACGGACCGACAGACAGAGGTACCCCGAAATTGGGCTGTAATTTTGGCTTTATTTTTCAAATTCAAATCAAAATTGGAGGTCGTCCGATCTCATTGGCCAAAACATTTAATATTACTGAAAACTTAGAAGGCTCTTCGCCATTTGCAGAAATACTGTCCCTCAGCCAGGACGATGTACTGAAGTATGAATTTTAACTAAAAATTAAAGTAAATACATAAAATTTCATAGTCAAGCCGGCAGCAAAGCTGAATCTGTGCCATGGTCATCGTTCCTGTGTTTATTCATTGAATTCGTGGTAAGGCAGAAATTATTTATATTTTATTTAAAAATGTGAGTGAGAGATACTGCTATACGACAGTAAGTACACAGGTCCCTAGCTGCCTTCTGCAGGGCCTAGAGGTTGGTTTATCTTATAACAAATTACCAGAGATGTAGAATACACATGTTTTCTTAGGTGGTCAGGTGGAAACATATCACCCACCTTATTGTATGGAAAAAAGAGATTAATGATAATATTGCAGATACAGTGCAGCCATTAGAGGAGAGGAATGTGAAAAAACTGGTACGCCTTGTTATGTGGATGAGTTGGGTTGGTCAGATAGATCTGACACAGGTCTTTTGTTTTGCATGTATTATAATTTGTGGAAATAGTAGATTGGACATGATGTAAACAAGGAAACATAATTTCATGTTACATGGTTCTTTTGTCTGGCACTAGTCCGGTGCCAGATTTCTGAGTGGTGAATTTGAGAAGACTTTGTATTCCAGTAGTGATAGGTGTACACTATTACTTTTGGACAAGTACAACAGTGGCCGTAGGCCGGAGTGACAACTGACAGCTACTACATGTGCTAGATAAGTATATAATCTGGCACATGATCGTTTATCAACGAAAATTAGTGTTTCCCTAACTGAAATAAATAAAACTATTTCCACCCAAGAAATTAAAATTAAAAGTTGTGAAATAAAGACATGGGAGTGATTACAGAATCCCGACCCGCCATCCAGTGCTAGTTTAACAGTAGTATTAGAAATATTTTAACACCTTTATTAGATTTTAAAATATGTGTTTGGACAGATTGTCCCTTTTGTGAAATTGCCTTGCATATATGTATATAAATTGATTTCATTTGAGTTGAAAGTCCTGACCAGAAGAATACTAGGTTCAGGACAAAATTAAATTGTAAAAAATAGTTCAATACCAAAATTTCAAACACGGTGTTAGTTCATTTGATCATAGACATTAATATTTGTTTATGTGTGTGTGTTTTAGTATTAAATTACCATTACACCACATGTTCATAACCCTAGACACTAGACGTAGTCATCATACATACTAGTCAAGAATAAGTCTGAATGAGATCATAAGGTGGTAGCAGAAAGGCTCTCTGAGAACTCACCCTAATAATTGTTATACTCAGGGGCCTTCACAGCTGACCTCATTCAGTACAATATAAATACATAACAACAACAGTTCATAACATCTAAATCCACCACACTCGGACAAGATTTCTTCTGATTTCTGTTTTATTCTGTTCAAAAGTATCCTTAACATCACTTTACTTGGTTGACTAATAAGGTTAATGGTTCTGTAATTCTTGCACATTTTTAGATTTACTTTCTTTGGAAGCGGTATTACTAATGACTGCGTCCATTCTTTTGGCCATTTTTTTTTGTACTCCATATCTTCAGGCAAATTGTTATCATGATTTTTACTATATCTGGTCCTCCATATTTCAAGAGCTCTGCTGGGATATTATCCACACCCCGTGATTTCCCTCCTTTCATCGAACATATAGCCTCTTCCACTTCTTCCCGTAATATTGCTGCAATTCCGAGTTCCCTGTTTTCACACTTAATGTTGTTTAATATGTTATAGTCAGTGTCGAGTTTACAGTTCGATCATTCTTTACAATATTCTGTTCACCTTCTCATTACAGCTGTTTTTCATTGAGCAGAGCCCCATTGCTATCTTCTATGATAGTTATCCTGGGCTGTTGGGGTTTTGATAGTCTTCTTAATGTGTCAAAAGCTTCCTTGCTGTTACCTTTTATTAGCCCTGTATTAATGGATTCACATTGATCAGCTACCCATTTTTCTTTGGCCTGTTTCATTTTCTTTCTAATATTTTTATTCACCACACTGTATTGCCATGCTGCTTCAGGACCTCTTTCTTAACCTTTTTCATTTCCCGCCGTGTATCACATAACTTCAGAATGTCATCTATAACCCATGGTTTGTTTATTTTCTTTCTTTTACCAAGTATTTCTGTTGCTGATTCAATGAGCACGTCTTTCATGTTCTCTGTGATTGAGTTAATATCATCCTCCAGAAAGTTGAGAGCTGCAAATTTTCCTCCAACAGTTGCCTCAAAAATTCCCGCGATTTCTGGATCTTTCAGTTTGTCTAAATTGAATCTTAACTGAGAACATCTGTTTTGATTATAATTCTTTTTGAGTTTAAGCTTGAGCGTCATCAATACCGTGTCGTGATCACTACCAACGTCGGCGCCAGGAAAAGTCCTAGTCTTGGCTTTATTAATACTGGACTTGAACCTTTTGGATTCAATAATAAAATCAATTTGGCCATGTATCTCAGTATATAAATATATATTCGGAAGAGTAGGAACATTTTGAGTAACGGGCTGTAGCTTGGTAGTCATTTCTGTGCTACTACTTTGACAAAGCATATTATTAGATTAGAATTACATAACTGACCGGAAATGCCCGCCGCCCCTACTGGAAGTAGAGAGAAAATACTACATACGAACAAAATACCAAGAATCACTAGTTGAAAAAGTATAAAACAAGGGGGGAAAAAGGAGAGAGAGAGAGAGAGAGAGGGAGAGAGAGAGAGAGGGAGAGAGAGATAGAGAGAGAGAATATATATATAAACACACACGTACATACAGTTCTAGATGGTAGCCATATGGGCTATAATTTGGTTAGATAAAGATGAATTCATAAATACGTGTGAAGAAAAATATCTTGTTCTACAAATGAGGGGTTGGGGGAAAAAAAAGACCTATCCCGAAATCAGATACTAATTCGTGGTACGATTGGCATAGAAGAGCTAAATTAAACCACTTCTGATTGGAGTTTTTTCCCAACGAAACCACATGGGTGTGTGAGCGAAAGAATACAGAATAACAGTTGGATTATAATTAAACTAATACCTCGACCGCCTGTAAAATTGTCTCTTAAAACCAGTGACCCGGCACTATTCGGAAGTTTTTCTGTGCAAGAAATCTGTAAATTCATTCCAGATAATCGGTATGAGTTGTAAAGTGTACATGTTAGCATTTTATATTTTTGCATTTAACATGTGTAAATTGCTTGTGGATGTGCAGGTTTATACGAGGCTGGCAACCTCAGCATTTAAAATGATTGCATTCATGAACCACCACTGCAAGAGCTCGTGACTGCTTCGTGCGGGATTTCTCACAAGAAGCCCAAAAGCAGAGGTAGCCCTAGGTTCCATGTGGAACAGGGAGTGATGATGATGATATAGTGTACATATTTATTATATTAACATTTTAATAAGTTTATTCAAACATGTTTAAATAATGCAATTGTCGTTTTCCGCTGTCCAAACGCACTTTCATTCGACTCACTGGGTTTAACATTAATGCTCAGGGAGGGTAACGTTTCTGAGGAAAATCAAATAGTGGAATGGAAGCGAAAGGCGCCTGATTCTCATGTTAGGAGACACTATGCTTAGAAAAAACATCTGTTTTCTCTCAGTTTGTGGTACACGTCTGTGGTTCAAGTTGCCAGCAGTCTACTCTAGACGTCTAGATCAGACGTGTCTTGAAGACGCATGCCTTGACAATTGGAGTGGTTTTCCCCAGAATTGCTGCCATGGACGCGCTACAGCTACAGAATTTTCCGAGTGCCAGAACAATCAACAACACACTTGCGAACCAACAGTGATGAAACCCAACACCAACAACAAATCATCGTCAACACATGGCTAGTTAAGTATGACAGTCAGGCCCAGCTAAAAAACTTTTCAACGATAGCCACTTTAAAGTTAGTACCGGTGATGAAAAAATCAGTGCTTCTTTTTTTTTCAAAAAAACTATATTTTTAGTATGTTAACTATAATTGATTATTAAATTTGCTATCTGTACATAAAAATTAATTGTTGATTTAATTCATTATTGAGTGAATCTCACCCGTATGACTCTGTTTTTTAAATACATAACCATCCAGATCTATTAAAGTAATATTTTACTGAATCATTTCATTAGAAAATACGAGCGAATTTGTTTTTCCTCACAAAAGGGCGGAATGATAAAAAGTCCATGACAGCTTAGATGATCTCAGTTGTTATGCTTGTTTTCTTAAAATGCTTGTGAGGCTCCCTGAACAAGAAGCATGATTCTTCTATTTGTATCTCTACCAAGCGTAATCTTGAGCGAAGGTTGATATCTTTGAAGACCTTCATTTTATACTCTAAGTATGGCTATTGATGGACCACCGCTGCAGAGCGGGGGAGACAATCCTGTGACAATTGGGGGGCTCGTCTGGGATATGAACCTTGTCTAGTAACTTCCTAGCAACTTGTCTAGTAAACTTTGTTGACATATTTTTATAATTTCTTGCAGAAATATCGTCAGTTTGTATGTTTGTTTAATCTGAGCAAATGGTGCATAGCAAGGGTAAAAATATCTTAAAGAGAATAATTGAATCATTGATAAAAGTAATATTTTCTCTTAAAATTTGTAAGGTGGAAAAAAGTATATTTTCTGTGACTATTTTAAGTAATTTGTGTGGCTAATTCTGTACTACTAAAGTAGCAACTGCATTGTTATGTAGTTTGTAAACAGACGTCTTGCAAATAATGACCGAGCTTCAAAACCTTCACTCCTTTTACTTAAATAGGGCAAAAGGTTTAGGTTGTTCTGGAGAAGAACTTTTTGACTTTGTGGTACCCCTTTGGTGGCATATAGTAAGAATAAGAATTTTAGGGATACTCTTGTGCATAGTCGCTTGAGACAAACTAGCCCTTCTCACTTTGGTACTAAACCGTGCCAACGCCGCATATGTAAGATCTGTCCTTTAGTACTCCAAACGCAGTCAGTCTCCTTTCCGAACGGTAAATTTGCCATTGGGGAGTCTTTCACGTGCGAATCCAGAAACCTGATTTATGCTATCATCTGCAAGAGGTGTGATATGACCTATATTGGTGAAACTGGCAGACGTTTGGCAGACAGGTTTCGTGAGCACTTGAATGACATCTATCATGGCAAACATTTACCGGTGGCCCTTCACTTCAATAGCCCTGACCATTCAGGTAACTCTGACATTCATGTCACTGCCCTCTTTTCATGTGTCGGCGACGACCGTGCTCGCATCTCGTTGGAGAATCGTCTCATTTTTCAAATGGGCGTTTTATCTCCTGCTGGTCTTAATGTCCAGCATCATTTTGCATAATTCTGGTGGCTTCTGTCTTTGTTTCATACTTTATTTCTTCTGTCGTCATTTTCCTATCTATCCTTGTTTTTGCTTTGGTTCGTTTCGTTTCCTCAATTATCTTTTTTTAGCCGTCACTAGCTCATACGTCACTTCCGCATGACGCCTTATTTTTTTCAGCCATCTTGAATGTTTCTTTCTTGTATCCAGCTAAGTGATTTTTTACTTGTTTTAATAGTGTTGTTCATTTCTGTCTTCGTTTCGTTGATTATTTACTTTCTTGTTTCGACATGTCTTTATGGTTTTACGATTTTCTTGCATTATTAATGTTATCGTTTCGCTCATCACCGTTGTTTCATCTGCTTGTATCGCTCATTTGGCGTTTTTCTCATCATCATAGATACCAGAAACATTTGATTTCTCTTCTTCATGCCTTTATCCCCAATTCTTTTTCTCTCATGCCTTCTGACATATCTCGGACTGCCACTGCCTTAGCCTTCACCACATACACACAAAAAAAAAACCACGCTTTACATGTCACTCTAATTTTCTTAATAACTGTCTTCGGGTTAGAGTTATCCCTAAAGGGTTTCTTTCCCACTTCCATCCTTCGACTGGACACTTTCATCCTTCTGTACTGCACCGCTTGTAATTAGTTGATAAAAAGTGTTCCTTCCAACGTATGAGGTGTGTTATTGCTATGCATAAACGCCTGCTCACTGACTTGGAACTTTTGAAATCCAACCTCACTCACCAACTTCGTCTACTGACTTCTTCGTACCCGACAGCCTTGCTTCTTATTCGTACTATTATTCATGATACTAATAAGGAGCTCTACACTCGGCTGAGCACGCACCAAAAAAAAAAAAAAAAAAAATTGCGTCGCCTCCACCCTCATGTTCCTTCTGAATCTTCAGCGTCCCCTGTTCCCATTTCTATTAAAGTTATTTGCATTCCTCCTGATCTACAACTATCTCCTGATGAATTGTCTGTTCTTAGTAAAGGTCTTAAGTTTGTTCCTCTTCGCTTCGCTCGACATTTGATAAATATTCTATGCTCCAAGATGTCTACCGCTTCCACCGTCGCATGCGTCTTCAATATTACCATAGGAAGGGTAATGATTCTAAGCCAGACGGGGATATCTTTCGTCATTTTGATAAACCTAAGTCAGACTGGACTCCTGCTCCAGGTGCCTCTGCGGCTGTCGATTTATATATTGCTAACACTTTGCATGACATTAATCAACTTTCTCTACCCCGTCTACGTCGATCTAACCTGACTACTTCTGAGTGGCGATCATTGTCCTCCCTTAAAAAGCGGGATGACATTATCATCAAACCTGCCGATAAAGGTGGTGCAGTGGTAGTTTGGCGAAAGGACTTGTACATTCAAGAAGGAGTCTCACAGCTCGGCAACTCCACCTTTTACTCACCCAGTTCTGGTGATGCCACAGTCCGCCATAATCTTACTGTTCATGCTACTATTCGTGATCTCATCCAAGATAACCTCCTTCCTTCTAGTGCCATGTCTCTCCATATTCTTGATAGTAGTCTAGGTAAACCTTCCTTCTACATGCTTCCTAAGGTTCATAAAATTGACAATCCGGGTTGACCTATTGTTTCAGCCTGCTCTTGTCCCACTGAACGTATCTCTGATTTCCTGGATAGTATTTTGCAACCCTTAGTGGCAAATCTACCTTCTTATTTGAAAGACACCACCCATGCTATCACTACTTTTGATTCCATCCAATTCACACCTGACCAAACTTACCGTCTTTTCCTTCTGGATGTTTGTTCGCTTTATAATTCCATTCCATACTCTGATGGCCTTAAAGCACTACAATTTTTTCTCGACAGACGCGCTGACCTTACTTTTCGCACAGGTTCTCTCCTTCGCCTTGCGGAATTGGTTCTCACTCTCAACTCTTTTGAATTCAATGGCCAGTTCTTTAATCAAATTAGTGGCGTTTCTATGGGCACCAAAATTGCCCGAGTTATGCTTGCCTCTTGATGGGTCACTTTGAATATTTGGTGCTTCAAAGTTACGATGGACCATTACCTGAGTTTTACCGTCGCTTTATCGACGATAATATTGGAGTCACAGACATGTCTGAAGTTAACCTCCGTAGATTCATTTACTATGTTGGCAATTTCCATCCTGCCATCAAATTCACTTCTCAGATTTCTACCACTTCAGTTAACTTCCTTGACCTTACTGTCAATATTACTCCTACTGGCCTTACTACCTCTGTCTTTTATAAACCTACTGATGCTCATGGTTTCCTTCTTTACACCTCTTCTCACCCTCTCAGCTGTAAAAATTCCATTCCCTACTCTCAACTTCTACGCTTACGTCGGATATGTCACGATGAAGATGATTTCCTTGAACGAGCTCAAGAATGCTCGAGTTTTTTCGCCGACGTCACTATCCTGAAAGAGTTTTATCTGATGCCCTTAATCGCATTAGTCACGTTACTTGTCAGGTTGCACTTACTCCTAAACCTACTACTACATCTGACAGACTCAAACTTGTCTTAACGTTCCACCCTCACTGTTTGGCGGTGAAAAAAATTCTGTTTCGTCATCTGCCTATTCTCCACTCCGATCCTGATACCAGAGAGTTGTTTCGTGATACCCCTTTGGTGGCATATCGTAAGGATAAGATTTTTAGGGATATTCTTGTGCATAGTCGCTTGAGACAAACTAGCCCTTCTCACTTTGGTACTAAACCGTGCCACCGCCGCATATGTAATACCTGTCCTTTTGTACTCCAAACGCAGTCAGTCTCCTGTCCGAACGGTAAATTTGCCATTGGGGAGTCTTTCACGTGCGAATCCAAAAACCTGATTTATGCAATCATCTGCAAGAGGTGTGACATGACCTATATTGGTAATACTGGCAGACGTTTGGCAGACAGGTTTCGTGAGCACTTGAATGACATCTATCATGGCAAACATTTACCGGTGGCCCTTCACTTCAATAGCCCTGACCATTCAGGTAACTCTGACAGTCATGTCACTGCCTTCCTTTCATGTGTCGGCGACGACCGAACTCGCTTCTCGTTGGAGAATCGTCTCATTTTTCAAATGGGCGTTTTATCTCCTGCTGGCCTTAATGTCCAGCATCATTTTGCACAATTCTGGTGGCTTCTGTCTTTGTTTCATACTTTATTTCTTCTGTCGTCATTTTCCTATCTATCCTTGTTTTTGCTTTAGTTCGTTTCGTTTCCTCGATTATCTTTTTTTAGCCGTCACTAGCATGACGCCTTATTTTTTTCAGCCATCTTGAATGTTTCTTTCTTGGATCCAGCTAAGTGATTTTTTTATTTGTTTTAATAGTGCTGTTCATTTCTGTCTTCGTTTCGATGATTTTTTACTTTCTTGCTTCGACATGTCTTTCTGGTTTTACGATTTTCTTGCATTATTACTATTATCGTTTTGCTCATCACCGTTGTTTCATCTGCTTGTATCGCTCATTTGGCGTTTTTCTCATCATCATAGATTTTTTTAGTACCTATATGTAGTTCTTGTCCTTGTCACCTGTTCGTAACTGTGGCTGACGAAGGGTAAAACCCGAAACGTCCCTTGTTTCATGTGTACCGTTTACTTGTAAAACTGATTTCATACCATATTATTTTTTAAATTTATATATATGACTTTGAGGTCACTTCAGTGCAAGCCGACAAGGAGAAGGCATAGAAGGTGGCACTTCGTGAGGAGAGAAGATTAGAAAGAGAACACGAACACAAGGCAGAGAATGTAGCCGAGAAGGCCAAGACGGAAGCCGAGAAGGCCAAGACGGAAGCCGAAGAAAAAGAAAAGCACAGGACAAGTGTCGAGATGGCTGAAAAGGAGAGAGAGGAACGAGCAAAGGACAGGGCTGACGAGATCGGACTGAAGGAACTAGAAAATGAAAGAAGAAGAACAGACTCTGGTTGCAGTGCTACTGGGTTGAGAAGTTCCCATGGCAGCGATGGGGGAAGCATACTTCATGCGGCGGCGCCTTGTGTGGCCTCTTTCCATCTGAACGTTTATTCCGAGGCCTCTGAAGAAACAGACGTCTAACTCTCTAAATTCGAGTCCATTGCCGCTACCTGTAGCTTATAAAAGGATAAATATATCATGATGTTATCCCAGAGTCTGAGGGGATCAGCTTATGATGTATTTATGAAGATTCCCAAGGAAGACCAAAACGACTATGAAATGCTGAAGAAAGCATTGCTCCAGCGTTTCAAATTAAGGCTGATACATTTCATAGCAAGTTCCGAGAGATTAAAAGACACACACGAATGATTTAGGCAATTCTCTACCAGGCTAGAAACGTACTGATAAAGTTGATAAAGTTGGATTTTTATTCCCGTTAATGATATCCACCAAAAGATAGATATAAGTGGATGGAAGCAGACATCATCATCATCATCAGTTGATAAGATCTCTATGGTGTTGTTTGCTCCACTGTAGTGTATGGAATGTCAACTTGACCTACGCAGTGGTGTGTAGACATGGATTGAGTGTATAATGTGCGAATGATGATAAAGGTTCGTGGTGTTGACAAAAAATGTTCTTTTCTCACACTCATGTATGGCTGGAAGTCATTGACACCAACGACTGTGTACCTTTTCTAAAGTTTAATTGGACGTACACACTCGACAGCACAGATAGTGACAAATCACAGGTTGCCATAATACATCATAGTACAGTGGACAAATGGTCTTGCAATGTTACATGGGCACTCATGTAGAATAATTGTATAATGGACTGTCAGTAGCCAAGCACTCAGTATCGCCCATACATATATCATCTGACTTCACTGACTGAGCACGTCAGCTTATAAACAATATTTCAGATGGCTTCTAAACCTAATCTCGTCTAGCGACGATTCTTCAACATAATGTTCAGCACATATTTTTCCATATAATAATATTGAACCGCTAGCAATGGGTTCTCATGTGTAGCAGTGATCTCTGGACTGATCAAGCGATAATACGGGCATCCCTTTTCTCTTCTTGAAAGTCACTACATGTTTTGGTTCCAAGATGGCTTCACTCGTGAGCTGTCACTCACGTTTGGATACAGATAATGAATCTGTCCTAAAGTTAGTCATTCATAAAACATTTCATTGCTCTGTAGATTTGATCATGAACAATTGACTGCAATCTACAGGATATAGTGCTGCTAGGAATCGAAGTCGTTTTCATCGAGTCAAATATATTCTCTTAGACATTCAAATCGTAACTATCGAAAATGGTGGCTTCGATCGAGAGTTCATAAGAGTATCTTTGATTACCTTGGTATAGGAAATATGAAACTGCCATTCCTTGGCAATACGACTAAACACTGGGGTAAAGCATACACGATAGGTTTAGACGACTATCACCTTCCCCACAAATACTGAGATCACTTTTTCCCCGGCGACAGGCCGACATGGAAAACACACAGTCCCTATCAGGACGAAGCCAAATCACACCACTCTCTAGCGACACATCCGCCGAATAGCCTTCGACCTCTCTAGAGACAACAGAACATATAGTTCGACTTAGATATGTAAAGATATACAGATATAAGACAGACTCGTCCTACTCAGACAAACAATACACATAAATTCAGGCCATAGATATTCTGAAGCAAGAACAATCTATTATTACCCAAACAACGAATAAATCGCAGTAAAATGGATTTATCCGCGGAGTTTGATCGAAAGAGCCGACACAACTTTCAAGGGAAGTAACACAATAATGACTTTCCCTTAAGCACTATTTTGCTTTCAAAATATTTGCGAAGATAACAAGAATACCAATGTATAATATTGTAAGATATCAAAGACTGCACGTAACAGTCTTACCACACCTCCCGGGAAAAAAAAAATGGAACTTTTTTTTTTTCCTTTTTTGAAATACATCTAGGAGCAACGTACAATAGGCTCACAACGCATGAATAATGCGCAGATGAAAATATCAGGAATACCTATAACGCCTAATATGAGGCTAAGTCGACTTATGGAGCGACTGGTGAGAATGTGTCTCATAAACTGAGAGAAATTATTTCTCTACAAGTATATTTTTCCAGGAAGGTGTCATCAAAGTATAATACAATTCTGGCAATTACACAATGCCTAAAAAATTCATATCATCATTTCGTATTAGATATCTTAAATTTATGATTTATGAAGAAAAAATCATCAAAGCACAGCGGTGAATAAACATCAATGAACCGCTATGTAGTGATACAATCATTATATTATTAAATTACAAATGTGTATCTATCATGATATAGAAAAGGAACTACTATAGAACTAGACATATCAAGAAGTCTAAGCCCTAATAGTTATGTGGAATCATGTGGGCATCTTGACAGAATGTCTGCCATCACATTATCTGATCCACGAATAGCTCGCACAGAGAAATGAAAAGGTTGAAGAGCAATTGCATATCGAGTAGACCTCGAGCTCTTCAAATTCTTACTCTGTATAGCAGTAAGAGCTTTTTGGTCGGTTTCTACTATGAAATGTGCGCCTAGAAGGAATCTCTGTAGTTTGAGGATCGACCAAACCATAGCTAATAGCTCACGGTCTAAAAACCGAATAATTCCTTTCTGCCGCATTAAGTTTTCTGGAAATATACATTACAGGATGCAGAGTTCCAGAGTACTCTTGCATTAGTGCCGCTCCAATCCCAGTGGATGAAGCGTCACTACGAAGAACGAATGTCTTATCTTTAGTAGGTAGCACTAAAATAGGTGGTGTTGAAAACAATGTTTTAATCTTATCCAGAGAGCATTGGCATTCCTGAGACCAGTGGACCACATTAGGCGAACCTTTCTTTAGAAGTGTTGAGAGAGGTGCCATGATAGAGGATAGATTCTGAATGAATCTGCCATAAAATTGAATAAGACCTAACAGACTTCTCACCTGTTTTTTAGTCTTAGGGATTGAGATGTTAAGTATCTTACTAGTATTATGGTCCTCTGTCTTTAGGAAACCATGACCAACTCGGTGGCCTAGGAAAGAAATTTCGCTAAAACCAATATAGGCTTTAGAGGGTTTCGCTGTCAGGTTGTGCTCACGCAAAGTAGACAGCAATTCATCTAACCCTGAATAGTGATCTTCCCAAGTATCGCTGAAAAGACAGATGTCGTCTAGATATGCAATGACATCTGACCGATAAGATAGGATTCGGCGCATCATGCGTACGAACGTAGCTGGTGCGTTCATAAGACCGAAAGGCATAAAATTCCATTGGAACAAACCTCTAGGTGTTGAAAAAGCCGTGAGAGGTTTGGCGCGTTCAGATAAAGGAACTTGCCAATATCCTTTAGACAAATCAAGTTTAGTGAAAAAAATGAGATTTGGAGAGTCGAGTAAGTAGCTCTTCCAGTAAAGGCATAGGTTCGGCATCGAACTTAGTTACTTGATTCAATTTTCGATAGTCAACGCAAAGACGTATGTTATTGTCTTTTTTACGCACAATAACCATCGGCGAAGAATATGCAGAGGTGGATGGTTCGATTATTTTCAAATCTATCATCTCATCCAACTCTTTCTCGACCTGTGCTTGAAAATGTATAGGTATAGGATAAGGTCTAACCCTAATAGGAGTATGGTCAGTTAGAACAATGTCATGTTGAATGACATTCGTTTGTCCAGGGATGTCAGTGAGTACATCCTGAAATGTTTGCAACATAGTTGAAACTTGTCGCTGTTCTCCTAGAGACAAATCAGGAGAGACAGTAACGTTCTTCCATGATTCACTGGAATGAAGTGGGATCATTGGAAGAGGAAGATTTACATCTGAAAAAAACTTGTTTCCTCATCCTGTATCACGGACAGTGATGAGTAATGACCATGTTGTACTGGAGAATTGTCCGTTGCTTGGAAAATGGGTTGCAAATAATCCGGACGTTCATGGAATTCAGTAAGCATATTGATGTGGAAGGTTTTATGCTTCCCATCAATATCGACAATATAGTCGACATCGGAAATTTTCGATATTATATCGTACGGACCTTTCCAAGAAATAAGTAATCTGTTTTCCCTACAAGGTAGTAATACAAATGCTTTGTCACCAGGACAAAGTTGTCGTAAGCATCTCTTCTTATTGGCAAATTGCCTTGCCTTCTGTTTCGCAAATTCAGAAGAAGAAGTTGCTAATTTGCATGCTTCGATAATTTTTTGTCTCAACGCGATGACATATTCGTAGGATGACTTTGTGTCATCGTCAATATTGTCAGATGTTATGAGATCGTGAAGCAACGACATAGGGCCACGCGGACGCGCGCCAAAGACGAGTTCAAAGGGAGAAAATCCCGTATGTTCATTGGGTACCTCTCTGTAAGCGAAGAGGGCCGCAGGTAAAACTCTGTCCCAGTCTTGAGGATGATCCTCAGTTATCTTCCCCAGTAAGTTTTTAAGTGTTCTATTAAGGCGTTCGACCATACCATTAGACATTGGATGGTAGATACTACTTAAAGATCTATCTATCTGCAGAGTAGACATTACTTGAGACATGGTATCTGATATTAGTTGGGTGCCATGGTCTGACAATATCTCTCCGGGGAACCCCAGACGAGAAAATATAAGCCAAAGAGCATCCGCAATATCAGCAGTAGTAATGCTCTTCAGAGGAATAGCCTCTGGCCAACGTGTGCACATATCAACACACGTCAAGATAAACTGATGTCCTCTGGCAGACTTGATCTTAAATGGACCAATAATGTCTATGGCCATTTTTTGAAACGGCCGAATAGGAATGTCCGCCGCCTGAATGGGTGCAGCATGCCGTGGACCTTTGGATTTAACTTCCTGACATACTTTACAAGATCGACAATAAATACGTATGTCCTTGTTTACCAATGGCCAAAAGAAAGCCGCAAGGACTCTTGACTTAGTACGGGAAAAACCCATGTGTCCAGCACACTGAGAGTCGTGAGCGTGCTGCAAAATTTTAACTCTCAAATTCTTGGGAACCAGGATTTGAGAATGACTTGACGTAATGGAGTCTTGAACCATACGTACAAGTACGCCTTTCTTCTTTGTAATCCACGATTTACGACTTGTGTCTTTATTCGGATCACCTTTAGTTGCAAGAATGAAGAATTTCTTCAGAGTGGGATCATCTTCTTGCTGTTTTATAAACGAGTCACGAGAAATTACCAAGGGATTATCTTGGTTATGCACTTCATTATCTTCAGTAGATGAAGTTTGAGGCATATTAAGAGCCTGAGCTCTAGTGACTACAGCGTTAGCAATCTGCATGTTTTGCCTTTCCCACGTGGAAATTTGTTGCGGAGTGCATTCCTTGACTCCATGAATGCGACCGATGATGAGGTCAGCGATCGGCTTCGGAAGAAGACATGCGTGTACATCTCCTGTAAAGAAAGGAGTAGCAATCCTAATGATAGCAGTAGAGTATTTCTCTAATGTGCCGCCAAATGTTACACATTTGACTACTTGTCCAGTGGCACGGGAAGGATCTACGAGTGACTGCCTAACACCAATTGTGGTGCATCCAGAATCAAATAGCACAGAGACTGGATTGTTATTCACTAAACCCTTATGTAAGACAAGAGAACCTCTTCCATCATGCGCGACTGATGCTGGAAGAGCAGGAAGAGGATGGCCACAGCTTAAAGTAGACACTGTGGTTGGCTCAAATAACGTTTTGCATTGGGGGCACTGAGATGCTCTCCCAAAATCAAAAGCGGCACATGCCATATTACTAGCATCATTATTATCTTTACTCTGTTTATAGGCTTCATGGGACTCTTGTTGTGCAGAGTTTGCCTGAAAATGTGGTTTATGTCTTTTGTTTTGAGATCTACCTCGGTTATTATCACCTCTGTAGTTATTGTTACCTCTATTGTAACCCCTATTTGGGTTTGAGTCATAGTTCCCTTGGTTACCATTATCATATTCATTATAATGAGTATCTCTGTAATTATGATCTTGTTGACTCCAAGACGGATAACCCTGATAGTTTCTATAATTACTTCCTCTACGGAAATTCCTATAATTATGACCACCCCTGTGTCGAGAGCTATCAGGTCGTCTCCAGTTCTTTGAAGAAGAACCCTGAAATGATTGGTTACCTTGGTTTTGATAACTATTATGGTTACCTTTTTTATCAAATCTGTTTTGAGGTCCCTGAAATCTGTGTGAATAATTGGGATTGTATGGTGTTGCTGAAGCAACTGGCATACTCTCCTTAATCTTAATGTTGCCAAAAGTCACGTCGGGGTGTGCAGTGACATATTGGGAACAATATTCTTCCATTTCTTTTAGAGATTTAGGTTTACGCTCATGTATAAATTCAAGGAAAGGTTTGTTCACACATGACATAATCTTATCTCTGAGCAACAAATCCATAAGTCCTTCATACGTTTTTTCTGTTTTGGAAAGCTCAATCCAACGATCAACTGTGAGACGTGCCTTTGCAGTGAATTCTGAGAATTCTACACCCGTCTCAGGTACCATCGTTTTAAATAAAAGGCGATAGCCTTCCTCACTTAGCTGATATTTTTTTATCAAAGCCGCCCTAATGACATCATAATTATCCTTATCTGCTTCTCCTACAAGGCATAATCTAGTCAAAGATTCACCTTTCAAGTTTTCTGATAATTGATTAGCGTATTGTGATTTATCCACATTATGTGTACGACAAGAACGTTCAAATCTATCCAGCCAGAATGTAATATCGTCACTGGACTGATTGAACGGTGGAACCTTAACCTTGTAAGTAGAAGGTTTATCATTACCACTAGATGCCTGATTAACATTACTCATACTTGTCAATCTTAATTTCTCCAACTCAAATTCATGTTCTCTTATTGCTTTTTTTTTTCTTCAGCCTCTCTGTCTAATCTTTTTTGTTCAGCTTCCCTGTCTAATCTTTTTTGTTCAGCTTCACTGTCTAATCTTTTTTGTTCAGCCGCAGCTTCTCTTTCCAATTTTTTTTTGTTCAGCTTCAAATCTCCTTTCCTCTACCTGCATCTGCAATTTCTTTTGTTCAGCAGCAGCCTCAGCTTCTCTTTCTAATCTTTTCTCTTCCGCCATAGCTTTTCTTTCTTCTGCAGCTAATCTTTTCTCTTCTGCCATAGCTCTTCTCTCTTCTGCAGCTAATGCTTTGTCATATTGAGCAACTGCCCATTGTTCTAATTGTTGACCAGTCTTATCAAGGGCTTTCCCTTGTGTAATGAAGTATTCTAATGTAGCCATGATGTCTAACAATAATACTAATCACCTGAATCAATAATAATACCACAAGTTCTCAATGACTTGATTAATCAGTATACTATCCCAATATCTGTGGGTCACAAGCCTTTAATAAGGTCTTGTATAATAGTAATAATAATCAGGTACTGGTTTATACCATAATCCAAGTGCAGTGCACAGGCAATTGTGTCTTATGAAATATACCTATATAAAACATATGTCAACCAACAGAATACATAAAGTACAAATAGGACTGACAATACAAGAACGTTTGCAGAAATCAAAATAAATCAAATAGGGAAATCAATGAAAATAATCACTGAATCTGCAAAGAATAACAACACAAATGACGTCACAATATATGAATATAAATTGTGAATAGAACTGAAAGATAGAAAAGGTTAGACCAACAAATTACAAACAAATCAAAACAAAACTAAAGAACAAAGAAATATTACAAAAATAACAATAATTACAGACTTCACAGCTAACACAAAAGCAACAGTTGTCGCAGCAAATTTTCAATCAAGAAAATTGCACCTATAGAAAACGCCCACAACGGACCCTCTATGACGTGGGATATTCTGTTGTGAGGACGCCGCCCAACCTTAAACACAACCCGCTGACATAGAAACTAACATACTATACAAACAAATAACATGCAAACATAAATATATATATAAATTATGTGTATGATAGTATGTGTTGCAAAATAGGCTCAGTCTTACAGTAATGGCAAAGTTATTTTTATGAAAATAAACAAACTGCCACTTTATTCAATTAAACATTCTGGCCTTAAATATTAAAGTTCATATATGGAAAACAAGAAGATCCATCGATGAAAATAGGACTTCTTAGTTCACTCATACTGTCTTCCTGTTAACATTGAGAAGAATTGATCCAACTGTTCTGTGAAACTCTATAATGTCTAATGTAAAAAATGTCAACAACGCTGACCTACATACTGCATTCACCTGACAGGTCACGTGACGAAGTGTTGACAAAGAGCAAACCAATACTGCAAGTGTGTCGTATCAGCCACAGGAAACGGTCTGGTATCGGTAATCTGTTGACTTCTGAACTTCTGCGAGGTCAAACCCAGAAAGCTGGTCCACCAGTTGATAAGATCTCTATGGTGTTGTTTGCTCCACTGTAGTGTATGGAATGTCAACTTGACCTACGCAGTGGTGTGTAGACATGGATTGAGTGTATAATGTGCGAATGATGATAAAGGTTCGTGGTGTTGACAAAAAATGTTCTTTTCTCACACTCATGTATGGCTGGAAGTCATTGACACCAACGACTGTGTACCTTTTCTAAAGTTTAATTGGACGTACACACTCGACAGCACAGATAGTGACAAATCACAGGTTGCCATAATACATCATAGTACAGTGGACAAATGGTCTTGCAATGTTACATGGGCACTCATGTAGAATAATTGTATAATGGACTGTCAGTAGCCAAGCACTCAGTATCGCCCATACATATATCATCTGACTTCACTGACTGAGCACGTCAGCTTATAAACAATATTTCAGATGGCTTCTAAACCTAATCTCGTCTAGCGACGATTCTTCAACATAATGTTCAGCACATATTTTTCCATATAATAATATTGAACCGCTAGCAATGGGTTCTCATGTGTAGCAGTGATCTCTGGACTGATCAAGCGATAATACGGGCATCCCTTTTCTCTTCTTGAAAGTCACTACATGTTTTGGTTCCAAGATGGCTTCACTCGTGAGCTGTCACTCACGTTTGGATACAGATAATGAATCTGTCCTAAAGTTAGTCATTCATAAAACATTTCATTGCTCTGTAGATTTGATCATGAACAATTGACTGCAATCTACAGGATATAGTGCTGCTAGGAATCGAAGTCGTTTTCATCGAGTCAAATATATTCTCTTAGACATTCAAATCGTAACTATCGAAAATGGTGGCTTCGATCGAGAGTTCATAAGAGTATCTTTGATTACCTTGGTATAGGAAATATGAAACTGCCATTCCTTGGCAATACGACTAAACACTGGGGTAAAGCATACACGATAGGTTTAGACGACTATCACCTTCCCCACAAATACTGAGATCACTTTTTCCCCGGCGACAGGCCGACATGGAAAACACACAGTCCCTATCAGGACGAAGCCAAATCACACCACTCTCTAGCGACACATCCGCCGAATAGCCTTCGACCTCTCTAGAGACAACAGAACATATAGTTCGACTTAGATATGTAAAGATATACAGATATAAGACAGACTCGTCCTACTCAGACAAACAATACACATAAATTCAGGCCATAGATATTCTGAAGCAAGAACAATCTATTATTACCCAAACAACGAATAAATCGCAGTAAAATGGATTTATCCGCGGAGTTTGATCGAAAGAGCCGACACAACTTTCAAGGGAAGTAACACAATAATGACTTTCCCTTAAGCACTATTTTGCTTTCAAAATATTTGCGAAGATAACAAGAATACCAATGTATAATATTGTAAGATATCAAAGACTGCACGTAACACGTACCTTGAGAGGTGGGGGTCCCTCAGCACCTTTGATGAATCTTATGAAAGGCTGCAGGAAATGATTATCGTTGAGCACTTCAAGGACTCGCTCACCTCTGATATGAGACGATTCCTGGCACAGCACGGGGCCGAAACTCTTGAATATTTGATAATCGTCGCTGAAAGATACCAAAGCGCGTAGGCAAATGTTAACACCATTAAGAGGCACTTGCACGATAATCACCCCAAACAAAAGGATCTCCCCTTCACTGACACAAAGAGTGCGCATTCTGCAGCACACAAACCAATACAGCCACACCATCAAAAGCAAGGTCAGCAGAAACCCTCGGGGGCCCCAAGGAAGTCGCCCCAGGAAGCCAGCAAAAAATGGTGTAAATTTTGTAAAATGAATAACTATAACACAGTGGATTGTCGTAGAGGAAAACCGGCCCCCTCATCATGCAGCTTGCATATTGACAGGAACAATGAGGAGGTCCGGCCCCCAAGGGTCAAAGGTGGCCGCTCCCGCCCTTCAGTAACGGAAACAGTGCTCTGTGAATGGAGCTCCGTGACCTGCTTATATGACTCGGGGCTAGACTATGAATCCGTAGTTTCTGAGAGCCTAGTTAGGCCCGATCAGATTACAGATGAAACCATAGAGATTAGGTGCGCGGCCCAAGGTTCTGCGCCGCTTACTCTGCGAGTTACGTTGATTAATATCCAATGACGGTACGTATAAGGCAGAATAAAAGCTGCAATATCTCGGGGACACATTAATGACATAATCTTAGAGTTCAAATATTTATACCTGGCAAATCCTTCTCAACCCCTAGTTCTGGCCGCAGTGCAGACTAAGGCCCAAGCGAAGCAAGCCGAAGAGTCAGAAAGGGTGCCTATTACTGTCCCAGGGAAGCTGAAAAAACCCTACCCTGGCTAATTGCTTCTAGATGCTGTCGACTTCCTACTTCCCTCCTCACCCCCGAGATTTGTGTAGTAAATAATATTCTTATACACGAAGGCGTGGAAAGGGGGACAAGGACAATCACAATTGGTATACATGTCGGGGCCTATTATTACTGGCCGGGAGTTAACATTGACATACAACGCGTCGGGGCCTATTATTACTGGCCGGGAGTGAACATTGACATACAACGCCTATGTTAAATCATGTCCCCAATGCTAAAGGCTGGCGCCCGTGCATTGGACGGCTCCAGCCACGCCAGGACAGATGTCCATTTCTCTCTTTGAAAGAGTTACCGTAGATTTGGTAGGACCCTTTGAACGGCCCAAGAGGAGAAACAAGTACATCTTGACTCTGGTTAACACCTGTATAATGTTGGGAGAAGCGGTTGTTATCTCATCTACAGTTTGGTACACGTCCCCCCTTCATGGCTGTCACCCGGGGCGGACCGTCCCCTTCACACTCCCCTTAGTACGTCACTGCTTCTGGGTTAGACATTTTAGTCAAAGGCTATCCTAGACAAACGTGAACAAACCTACGGAAAGCAACGGGAGACAACCGTCGTATTGCCCCTTGAACAATCATGAATAAAAACAACTTTCTTGAACATATGGTGCAGAACAGGAAGGCTTGAGTTATTTATTTTGAAATCTTGTGCACCAGAGAGAGAGAGAGAGAGAGAGAGAGAGAGAGAGAGAGAGAGAGAGAGAGAGAGAGAGAGAGAGAGAGAGAGAGAGAGAGAGAGCTGAAGTATCCATTCTCAGACCACGCTGTGAAAACTTATATATAGAAAAACTTATACATAGGAAAACCTATACATAGGAAAATAAGTATATAAACAAATAAAACAGTATTGAATCAGTTTTACAAATAACGGTTCACATGAAACAAGGGACGTTTCGGGTTTTACCCTTCGTCAGCCACAAACAGGTGACAAAGACAAGAATTACATATAGGCACTACAAAAACGTACGATGATGAGAAACAATACCAAATGAGCAATACAACCCACACAGTAATGAGCGAAAAAAGAAAATAATAATACAAGAAAATCGTAAAACCTAAAAGAAATACCGAAACAAGAAAGTAAATAACACTGGACAACAAATTTTGACTTTTTGTGTGTATCTGAGATTAAACCAAGTTACCTTTATGTTGTTTGGGCTGCTGAATATGAAAATGGCCGTTAAAACACCAGATTAGCTCTAGTTTTTTTTAATATCTGTGATAGGGTGGGCGAGATGATGATGATGATGTTGTGATATTTGATCACTCTCTTGCACACTCGCAACCGACCCGATCAACAATAAAACTCTTGATTCTTAAGGCAGGGGCTGTATTTATTTATACAACCCAGTCAGTGGCACTAAGCACACACAGCAAACATTAAAAAGATAAACCAACGAACATAACAAACACCCAACCAGTGCTCGATTGCTAATCTGAGGAAGCAAACAAAGCAACGACTAGTTAAAATCATAGTTAAAAAATCAGAAACATCATGCTCTCACCTGTCAAACTGTCCTTCCACACTGCGTGAAACTGAATATTCAACTATCATGCACACACACATGCATGTCGTCTAGCGAGACTAGTATGGTGTTGTGCTTGAGGCTGGCAATCTCACTGTGTAACATAGATTGCTACCGAAATCACTACTGCAAGAGCACAAACTCAGCTATCACACACACACACACACACACTCATGCATGTCGTCCAATGGGACTAGTATGGTGTTGTGCATGAGGCTGGCAATCTCACCATGTAACACAGATTGCTACCGAAGCCACTACTGCACGAGCATGTGAATACTTCATGCGGAGGCAAACCACACTGGTGGCCCCATGCTCCCTCAGGAGCGGATAAGAGAAATATGTATCTCCAAGTGAGCCCACGTGCTCTCACAAACCATCCTTCACATAACAATAACTAAATAATCATGAAATATGCATAACATAGAATTAACCAATATGTACCACCAATACTCTCATTAATGAGAATAAGCTACTACCTCTCAACCGATCCACATCAATACTCGTTCCTGCACTCTGAACATGTCGTAAGTGACGACTGGTGCGCCTGGCAACAAGCGTGTCGTATATGACCCCTGATGAGATTGGGAACTCATCACATGAAACACATCGTTACCGTTACCGAAACCACCACTGCAATAGCATAAAAATGCTTCTTGTGGGCCTGTAATGGACACCAGCTGCATTGGTGTTTCCATGCTCCGCCGGGAGCAAACAGAGAAACATTTGTCTCAACGTGCCTTACGCACCAAGGAGTGGCCTCGCGCTCTCCAGAAATCTAAATACATATTCTCACCTCACTCAAAGTAACCCACTAAAGATATACAGTAGAATAATCAATAATCGTGAAATACCACTAAATTACTGTCGCATCAAAGAATAAAATATAATTATTCTTGACTTTAACAAAACTGGAATTAAATTCATCACCTAAAGGAGATCTTAACACGAAAACTATCTCTTTCCTTTACTGGGGAAAATTATCTTAAACTGCTTTCACCCACGTGTCAATTGACACAGTATAAAATAGAGTAACATAGCGTGTTACATGCAGACTCCTTGGCGCCTTCTTTATTCACAGCATGATGACGCGCCGCCTTTCATGACCACGTGGCTGCCATCTTGATAACAGTTAATATTATCTAAATTACAGTCCCAGATAACCTCTCTGTCCAGTTCCATGTATGAAATATATTTGCCTTTCTGATGAATGAAATAATCGCTCTTAAACTCTCACATATGTGATTTGGGCTTAGCGTGCCTAATAAAACCTATCCACACATTATTTTCACCCATCTATCATTTCAGGACTAAATCTAATGTCCTAAAAAGAAATCTCCCCATGAAACATCTATTTATTTCCTTAAACATTAGAACAGACTCGTGCTGAATATAATTTCAGAATTATAGAACACGAATGCTAATTTCTACAAAATACGCTAACAATTATAGCTCACGTGCTCTGGTTTCTTTGTCCATCTGCTACCCACACAGGGCGCCTCGTCTCGTTTGTTCTCTCTGGGCGGCTCTTGCAAAATGGACCCGTTCGCCGGCTAGGCACTTCTTTTATAGGCCCTAGGGCTGATCACTCAACTTAGTCTGCGCGTATTAATTTGGCCACTTAAATAACACTCGCGATTATTGCTCTAGAAGGCATGAAAACACAAATATACACAACTATTTCTAGAGCAAAAACACAAATATACACAACTAATTTGTAGGCTTTATTGTGGCCTCGTAATAAATCTTCTTCTTGAAGATAATGTGGTAATCAGGCAGTGAACCACGGGGGCAATCGTAGTGACAAGATGGAGCTGGCGCCGAGAACGACAGATCTCAAGATGGCGCTGTCACATACACAAAGTGCACTTTGAAAACCCTTACTATAAAAAAGAAAACAGCACAGATAAAGTAGTTTCTTTCTAACATTTTTAAAAATTTTTGTCTGAAAATCATTCACTGATATACTGCACTCATGATTCAATCTTCATAACAAAAAACTTGTACAGTTAAACTACAAAACAAAAATATGATGAATAAAGTACTAGTCACCTCAGTGTGAAACTTGAGCTTGCTTGTTGTTACACAGCTTGTCAAATCTTGGCACCAATTGAGATACAGCAACCCTCATTTCCTTCTCCACATCAAGTCTTGATCTGAACTTGGTTTTTATGACAGCCACAGCTGAAAACCCAGCCTCGCAGAGATAGGAGGTTGCAAAAGGAATTAATATCTTCAGTGCTCTCTTGCTCAAGCTTAGGAACTCCTGTTTTACTGAATACCAAAATGTTGGCAATGCCATGGATGGAAACTTCGCTTGTAGTGAAGAGTCTGATGAAAGTTCAATCAGTTCTTCCTCTTCTGCAGTACTGAAGTCCGAAGGAGCATCACTACTGAAGTGATTTTGAAGCCACTGAAACCTGTCACAGTTTTCAGGAAAGTATTTTTCAAAATGAACACTGAGTTGAGATAAGTGTCCTTGAATTATAGAAACAATATCTGCACTAAAATCTATTTCATTGTCTGTAATGAACTGCTGCAAACCTGGGAAGTAGTCCATTTCTCCTCCTTCATTGATTTTTCTTTTCCAAAGAAGAATCTTCTTTTTGGAGGCCGAAACTTTGTCAATATGTTGAATCAAATGAATTTCACTTCTTTGCAGAGACTTATTCAACGAGTTCAACTTTTCAAAAAGATCACAGAGGTATGCAACTTTTAACAGGAAGTCAGTGTCCAGAAAGCACTTAGCACTGACATGGTTTTCTTCTTCTTCTTCTTCTTCCTCGTTCGCCCTGAAAAGGACGGTGGTTGCGTTGTGTCTGTTTGCGCCTAAGCTGTGATATCTGCACCTTTCGGTCGACACATCCGACTTCTGCACGGCATTTTTTAGGGACCGGGTTTGCCTTCCCATTTCGATCCGTACTCGCTCAGCCAGACTGCACTGCTGCAGACTGTTTCCAGGACCACCACGTGGAGGCGGAGTACGGTCTTGACCAGCTCTGGTTCGCTGGTCCTGATGCAAGCAGTCAAGCTATCAGTCGCTTACTGCATTCACTATTGCTGCATCTTTGGGTCCCGTTTTCTTCTTCAAGATAAGAATAGTGTTCCCGCCTAAGTTTAAAAAAATGCGAGATAATACATTTCCTATGGAAAGCCATCGAGTGCTGCTATAAAATAAAAGAGACGTATGCTCAGCCCCCATATCTTGACACATTTTACTCAAAAATCTAGCTCTATGGGGTCGAGTTTTAATAAAGTTTACCACATTTATGACAGTTTGCAGGACTTCATTCAAATCAACACTCAAATGCTGTGAAGCAAGTGCTTCCCTATGAATAATACGATGGGTCCAAACAGCATCAGGAGTTTTGCCGCGGATGAGGACTTGTAGGCCACTGTAACAGCCAGACATTGAACGAGCACCATCGGTACACACACCAACACAATGAGCCCAGTCTATTTTATTTTCTGCCACGAAGTTGTCCACAATTTCAAATAAATCTTTACCTGTCGTACCTGCATTTATGTCCTTACAAAAAAAAAAAGATCTTCCACCATCTCGTTTTTTTCATCAACAAACCACACATAACAGATTAAATGAGCATCTCTATTGTTATCAGTGGCCTCATCAAGCTGCTAAGCAAAGTCTGTCCCCCGTCACTTTTTCTATAATCTGTTCATTAAGATCCTCTCCTAAATCTTGAATTCGACGGCTGATTGTACTGTCCGACAAAGGAATGGACAAAAGCTGTTTTCCCACGAACTCTCCAACCATAATGGACACCATTTCAATAGCACACGGTAAAACGAGTTCTTCTGCAATCGTATGGGGTTTCTTACATTTTGCTACCCGGTATGCTACCTTGTAGGACGCTAGAAGAGCTTTACTCGAGATTGTCGCCTGCTTAGAAAATGCTGATTTTTGTTCTTTCATTTGACTCAGCTTTCTAGAGAAATATTCTCTTGGTTTGCCCACGCCATTCTTATGAACACTTTCTAAATGGCGCTTCAATTTGCTAGGCAGCATAATGCTAAAGTCAGTTTTTTTAAGCAAGGGGATTTAAACATTAATATTTTTGCATGTCAGGTCAGATTTTGTTGTTATCTCCCTTGATTTATTACTTGCGCGTTTAAAATTATTTGAACGAGATTTTTTCTCGAATATCGTTCGAGATCTTTCCAGAAGGTTCTCGTATAAGCTCAACTCACGTCTCGCGGTTATCCGCGCATGCGTGATTGTTGAGCGGGACTGAGTTACGGCAAATCCCGTGGCAGTCGTCCCTGGGTTTTGGCCGAGAAGGAGCTCCGCCATGTTTTTCTGACTGTGTGTACGGGGAAGTTAGTTTTGTGAGATTAAAATGTTGGAGGTTTCCCCTGATATATATTTCTGAAGCCGAGGATTGATGGCTTATATTTATGTGGCTTATTCCTGATGTTATCAGAGAAGGTAAATAGAACATTTATATTATTTGACGCCAGGGACTTATATCGGCGTATTCCTATTGTTATCAAAGAAGGTAAAGAGAACATTTATTATTATACTGCGATGCCTGCAGTTTGCTTAGAGGAGCCATTGAGATATTATTATACTGCGATGCCTGCAGTTTGCTTAGAGGAGCCATTGAGATATTATTATACTGCGATGCCTGCAGTTTGCTTAGAGGAGCCATTGAGATATTATTAGCACTGTGATGCCTGCAGTTTGCTTAGAGGAGCCATTGAGATATTATTAGCACTGCGATGCCTGCAGTTTGCTTAGAGGAGCCATTGAGATATTATTATACTGCGATGCCTGCAGTTTGCTTAGAGGAGCCATTGAGATATTATCATACTGCAATGCCTGCAGTTTGCTTAAAGGAGCCATTGAGATATTATTAGCACTGCGATGCCGGCAGTTTGCTTAGAAGAGTCATTGATCTATTGGATGTATTGAACTATTGTGATTTACATGATGTGCTTAAACCGTGTCCTATTGACAGTGTATCAGTGATGTCCTTGTTACTGTGGAGTAATAAATCGTAAACAACTGTACCACAGCCGTTTCAACATTTCCTGAATATTAGATGTATTTTTGGTGTGTGATCATCATTATAATATATTAGGACTACACGCATTCGCGTCCATTGACTTGTCTATACACCCACACACCATGTCGGCCACCTGTAAGCCCGACTATGCTGTTTGCCTCTAACAGCGTACATAATATAGCCCATCTACATCCATCCTGATGATGTCCAACGGTTGCTGATGTCATCAAGAATACAACATTAACAATTGTCATCTAACACCACTTATCGCAACTATGTATATATATATATATCACCCCACACACGATGGTCGGCCCACTCTGTAAGCCGCGTCCATTAAACAGCGAACATATATATATATATATATATATATATGATGTCATCAAGAATACAACATATATATATATATATATATATATATATATATATATATATATATATATATATATATATATATATATATACACACACACACTTCTACACTGACTTCTACACACACCTTTACACATACATTCGACAGAGAGTACTTTGAAACACAAAACACACTGTGGACGCTCTTCATTGTTCATAAGAGTGCACGTGAAACCAAAATCTAAGTAACCTTCGTCGTATTTTCTATACTTTTACGTTTCCTGTCCTCATTGCCACTTTCCTTGTCATCCTCAACAATTTCTCGCTTTTTACTAACATTTGACAAATTAACAAATATTTCCATTGTTTATATCACACTCACAACACAATCAAAAACGTTTGAAAACAGAAAATCACCGTGTACTGTTACCTACTATGGTCGTGCGAGGAGAATGCGCGGAAAGTTGATAGGCGGGTCGGGGGAGCGGGACTTCAAAGGCTGGCTAACATCAAAAGTGAAATTTCTCCGGGGTCACGCAGGTTGACAAACACCAAAAATGAAATTTCCCACAGCTCTATGTTTTCTTTACAGCTAAATACGAAAAAAATCCATGCCCACCCACGGCGCCCCTGACCGTCAGTCAGGGCGCCCCAGCGCACAGGTTGAAAACCGCTGATCTAGAGCATTACTTTGAGGTATTGTTAAATAAAATAAATGTCTTAGAAACAATAAATAAACTAACCTCAAAGAGATTGCAACTAAGTAAAATTTATAAATTATACTTGAAATTAAAATACAAAAGCTAAATCTTTCTGAAAGTTTCAGGAATAAAAGATGATTTCATTACATCTAATGTACACACAGAGCAAGGGAGCCCTTATCACCGGAAGTTTACGTCGCCATGTTGAATGCCTTCTAGAAGAGAACGAGGTACAAACGAAGTGCCACCATGAAGCTCAAACGTTTTCTTTTACGCTACTATCCACCAGGTAATGTATTTTCACATGTTAAAGCTGTGCGCATATAAATTCATACAAATAACAACAAAGAATAAACTGACTTTTGTTAGCGGATCTCTGGGTCTATTACCGTCCTTACACCTGTAACTAATGAAATGGTAGGGCATTGCAAAATCAGCTGGACACAAGCTCAGAAAGAGCAAACAAGATTAACTCTTAGTATACGTCTCAAAATCCGCGTTTTTACGAGCTAATTGCAGAGAGTTCATTTTTAGACATGACTGCCTTTACTGATTTTGCTTTAAATAACTTATTTATAATTCTTCTTCGTTCGTCCTGAAAAGGACGTTGGTTGCGTTGTGTCCGTTTACAGCGAAGCTGCGATATTTGCGCCTTTCGGCCGACACATCCGACTTCAGCATGGCATTTTTGGGACCGGGTTAGCCTTCCCTCTTCGATCCCTACTCACTCAGCCAGACTGCCGTGATGCAGCCTGTTTCCAGGACCACCACTTGGAGGTGGAGTAGGGTCTTGGTCAGCTCTGGTTCGCTGACCCTGACGCAGGCAGTCTAGCTATGGGTCGCTGACTGCATTCCTCACTTTTGACGCGTCTTACGTCCCACTTATTTATAATGATAACATAAAGTGTTATATATCAAAATGTGGAGAAATGAAACATCTATGACATGCACTTAACTTAATTATTAAGTAGTGTTAAACAGGCATGCAACATATACAGTAATGAGTGCAGAAACATTTTTTAAATTGACAACATTGAAAAATAAATTGTACTTATCAATATTTATAATTAATTCTGGTAAACTTCAACCCCTAAAACTACTTTAATTTTAAAGTACATCCATTTTCTCATAATGTAGGAACGTTGCAGTTGTTTCTGAACACAAATAAAGTTTTTATAACAATTTGAAATTTTTTGGTATATTTAAACAAAGCGCACACATATTTTAAGCCTATATTTACAGACATGACTATGGTTACTGATTTTGCATTACATAATTTATATATAATGATAACATAAAGTGTTATATATCAAAATGTAGAGAAATGAAACCCCTTTGACATACACCTAACTGAACTGTTCAGTGGTTTTAAACATGCATGCAGCATATACATTAGTGATTGCAGAACAGGTGAAACATTTTTAAAAATTTGGAAAAAAGTTGTACGTACCCACAAAAATAATCCAATTTGGAAGCCTGGAACTCCTAGAACCACTTTTATCCAATTATACAGAACGTATTTTTTGGATATATATGAACACTGGATTCATATGTTTTGGATAATAAATAAAAATTTTGTTTCCTTTTGCAATGTTCATTTTACATATTGAAAAATCATGACGAAAATAAACTATGTACACAACTTTATACACAACTGATATTTACATTTACCACAAACTATTTCCTTTCATGATAAGTAGCAAAACAGTTATTTGGATGTAGATGGGGATTATTTGTGCTTCCTTCACAATAAAAGGATGTACTGACCCTTACTTGAGGGGTGCTGCAAACGACACAGTTGCCATGAAATTTTGATTTTTTAATAATATGGTTTGTTCCTCCTAGTCTGTTAACTGGATTGTTCACTTGATTGCAATGTCCAATCCTGGGAGGAATTTGCTGGAAATCCACAGCAGCAACAAGAGAGAGCTCACTGACAAGTTGCCGTTTAAATTGAAGAAGGCTCTGTTTTTTGGCATTTGTTGTTCTTGACAGTGCAAATAATTTATATGCATTGAGCTGAGCTATTTCAAAAATGCAGAAACATTTTTTTCCACCACTTTCTGGTTCTTCTGCTGAATGTGCCATATGTTACAAAGCTTTGGTCCACTCTGTCACATCCATTCATGCGTTGATTGTAATCATCAATCATCAGTGGTTTAATTTTTGTTTCACCAGAGTGATTGGTGATGTCCTTGCTTTCCACTGTTGCGCAACTTGATACAAGAATGCATGGTATTTTTGCTTTTTTGTCCCTAAACATTACATAAAAATCTTTTTTCTTGCTCCATATACCATTTCATTTCCATATGCATTAGCTGTGTAGCTTTTATCTCTTTTGGGAAATTCTTTCTATTAATGTTGACACTCCCAGTGAAACAAGGACTCCTGTTATTCAGATATTCAAGCAATGGCACACTTGTGTAATATCAATCAGCATAGATGTGATGACCTTTTCCACATGGTTGTAGCAAAGTGTCAAATACTTTGATGGCTTGCTGGCTATTTACATCAACTTCTGGACTGTAAGAAGTATTGGCCCCAAAGTATATCAACAAATTTATTACATACCCAGTGCTACTGTCACAAAGACTGAATGTCTTCACATGATATTTTTTGGGTTTAGAGGCATTGAACATTTTGTGAGCCCATCTGTCTTTCCACCCAAATACCATTTCATCCAAAGACAGCTCCTTGTAAGGGTAAAATGCTTCCTGGAATCTTCTAGATAACATTTTCTGTAGAAATGGTTCGATCTTTGCTTTACCTTATGCATCTACATCACTCACATGAAACATCGTGTGATATAACATCTGTAACCTATCCCATGTAAACATCTGTCTGTACCAGGGAGTTTGCATAAAGACTTCATTAGACAAATAATCACTAATGGCTGGGTTTTTTTACAATCCCCATTGCTATTATCACAGCAAAAAACTTGCACAGTTCTGGAGATATAACTGGATACCAGTTTTGATAGACAGATCTTTTTGTCGCCATTTCTGATTTTGACTGACAGAGTCGCTCAGTAAATTCATTTATAGAAACGGTAAGCTCTTCTATAATCTCATTAGTTAAAAGAGCTTTGAGACAATAAAATGCAGAAGAATCATCAGGTATAATATTTGGATTCACACCTGTAATCCTAGCATGAGGCGGTACTAATCGAAAAGCATTTTGTGTTGAGCCAGCATCAACTTCATTCCACCTAATCTCCTCATTCACTGCACATGTATTACCATCAGTACTTGTGGGTTCCGCTTCTCTATGGGGTGATCTAGATGTATCTTCTCTTAGTCTTTTCTTCATGAGAGCTTTACCTTTCCCTTGTTGTCTTTTCACTGGCCTGGCATTTCTAGTACTAGTACTACTGACAGAACCAGCTAGGGGAAACACCCCCTTCTCATCTGATTCAGTGTTTTGATTACCGATATCTTCGCTGGGCAAAATATATTCTGAATCTGAACTGTCACCATCACTCGATAACTGATCATCCTCATGTTCAATCCAAGAAGAAATAAGTTGTGCTGCTTGTAGAGCCGATAACCTTTGCTTACAATCGTTTGAAGATGAAGCCATTTTGGTTAGAAAAAATTAGTTTACGCGGTCAACAGCCGAACAACAAAGGTACTAAAATCGAACGTAATGATGAAAAAAAATACACCACGCTGAAAATGTAAACAGACTGAATACAGGAAGTGACTTTACAAATATTGGATTGGATAAAACATTGACAGTTTTTCATTAAACTTTGCTCATAGAGACTTACCGTCTTGCGACACTTCAAGTAGCGAGCCGTATTTTTGGTACTAATGGCATGCCACTTCAGGTGGCAAGCCATATTGTAAGAGTTAAGTAGTGAGTATATACCGGATACAAGTGGAGATGACTTGGGGAAAAGTCTGAGGAAAATAAACACATAATTTTTAGCACAGAGCCCACGTAGAAACGGGTAAAGATTAATGTCATGCAGGCCTTCCTAACATGTAAACATAAGCCAAGGCTAAAAGGTTGAAATGAATAAAACAGTGGGAAGTGTGTCTGATTTTGTCCAAATGTCTATCGATCCTAATAGACTCTTTCAGTCATAACTGACTATAGCAGTGATGTGCCCTTGAGGTGATAGCCCTCAGCTTTTGTTGTTGTTGTTTTTTTTTTTTTTTGCCTGGTGTTCCTTCTCTAGGGCGCAAGATTCTTTCTTCTTCTTTGATCCTTAGCCGCCGACCGTCAAAGCAGTCAGTGGCCATTACGCCTGGTGGCGTCTTGTAGGGCAACAACAAATTGATTCCACTTTGCTCGGTCGGCGGCCATCCTTCGTACAGTGCCCCAACTCTGGTTCATTCTTTGCATCTCAGCCTCCATAGTCCTCCACCAAGTTGTTTTTGGTCGGCCTCTTTTTCGTTTTCCTTCAGGGGTTCATAGCATAGCTGTTCTTGTGATGGCATCGGGGTCTCTTCTGAGGACGTGGCCAACCCAGCTCCAGCGTCTGCCAGCTATGATGGTGTGCATGTCCTCTTGCTTGCTCCGAGTAAGCAGATCTTTGTTGGTGATGATATTCGGCCATAAGATTCGGAGAATTTTTCTTAGGCATGTTGTGTGAAAAGAGGACAATTTCGACATTTCCTTCTCTGTAACTCTCCAGCTCTCCGCGCCATAGAGAAGCACAGAAAGCACACAGCTCTGATATAATCCTAATTTTGTGCTTGTGCTGTACTGAGAGGACTTCCAGATGTTGTTTAGACTAAAAAAGGCTGTTCTTGCTTTGTTTATTCTGTTGTTGATGTCTTTGCTTGCTCCGCCGTCTGGTGTTACTATGCATCCTAGGTATGTGAAGGCATCTGTCTGTTCCAGTTGCTGATTCCTTACTGATATGGGCTCAGGGTTGCTCACATTGAGCGTCATGACCTCTGTCTTCTTTAGGTTGATGTTCAAGCCCACCTGCTGGCTATACTTATTAAGTCTATCCATTTTTTCCTGGATGTGTTGATGTGAGTGTGCTAGCAGTGCAATGTCATCTGCATATTCCAGATCTTCCAATGTAGAAAATGTAGTCCATCTTATTCCTCTTGGATTGCCCTCTGTTGTCTGGCGCATCACCCAGTCTATGACAGGGCGCGAGATTGGGCACAGTTATATGCAGATAATATGCCAACGTGGATGACCTAAGAGTAACACTTCACAAATTGTGTCAGCAATTCAAAAGATTTGTGATACAGTGGATCCCTTCTCACTGCAACATCCCCAGAAATGAAGCGGCTGACAGATTGGCGAAGGAAGGGGGAAAGCTACCTCAACTTGACACAAGCATAACTTATGAAGAGGCCAAGAGTTATATCATGCGCAGATACAGGAGCAAATGGGTAACAGAACATCCAGGTCACAATAAAAATGATGCGTATTACCAGCTCAGCAGAAGTGAACAAGTGGTAATCTTCAGACTTCACACAGGTCATAACAGATTGGGATACCATTTATTCAACAAGTTAAAGATAGGAACTACTGATGAGTGTAACTGTGGCACTGATATAATGACTGCTGAGTATCTGCTTCAAAGGTGCCTAACATATGAGGAACAGAGCAAGCATATATGGCCATCACCAGTACCATTCCTAGAAAAGCTCTATGGAGATGTCAACAGCCTCAGACTGACCACTGCTTACTTTGAACATATTCAAGTTGACGTCTGAGGGTGAACGAAGAAGAAGAAATGCAGATCAAGTCATTGCTCATGCAGCATGTTCCCCTACTCCACTTAGCTGGTAGATCCAAATGAACAGCAGTCACCGATATAGTTTGGTACCAGCGATGCTGCAGGAATTGCCAGAATAATGTTGAATCAACATTAGGTGGCCTTAGAGACTCCTACTCTGGATTTATCCTCAGGGTTTACCTTCGAAGCCTTTCTTATAAACAGATATTCCCACAAGGTAGCACAGGCTTGTTAATCAGAGTTTTTCTTCTCCTAGATAGGCTACCAACCAAGGATCATGAGCCCTATCTGCCAGAAGGTGCTGGTTTTAAGGCACGTGGCTCACCTTCGCCCCTTCTCTTGTCAATGGAAACAGTTCCGCCAGGCTTACCTTGAACCACACGTGAAGGTCAAAAGCTGGACTTGGTTGTCAGAGGCTATTTGAGACATGAGCCAAAGAAGCATTTAACTGCAGTGGGAATATATCCCCACTACAACCCATGGCTATCGATCAAGAGGCCAGTTAAGTTGCCCACATTGATACGGCCTTAAATAAGAATTCAGTAATGAGGATTAGGTTCAGGAATCCAAAACTTAACCCTAAACCCTAACGCTAATCCTAACCTTGATGACCTGGGCAGCTTAATTGGTCTTTGGATTGATAGAAATTTGGGTGAAATCAGACATATGTCCAGCTCTTCTTGGTTTCAGCTGTCTAACACATATAAAATCACCATAGAATAGTTGAAAGACAACACTGTTTGCTGAAACATTATAATTTCTGACATATGATCTCATAGAAAATAAACAGAAAGGAAACAGTTATTTAAAAAAAAAATAATAATAAATCTAGATGCCCTTACATTTCATATCTCTGTTTAAGGGAAACAATCCATGTTAATGAAAGGGAGAAATACCACTGACCATTTCAGGAGCTACAGCTGCAAGAGCTCATGAATGCTTTGGTACTGGCTTCTTGCAACTAGATCAGCAGCAGAGGTGGCTTCTTGTCAACAGCAGAGGTGGCAGCTTGTCAACAGCAGAGGTGGCAGCTTGTCAACAGCAGAGGTGGCAGCATGTCAACAGCAGAGGTGGCAGCATGTCAACAGCAGAGGTGGCAGCTTGCTCCTTGAGTAGCAAAAGAGGAAATGATGATGATGATAGTGTTTTAAGATTGAAGAATAAATGACTGTAGTGAGATGTCAATTTTAAAACATTTATTTTGTACAGGAATTATACTGGAGTATGAACAGGGAGGTGTGATCAAGACAAAGTCTATAGACCTGTTGGACCTTACACCTACGTGAGTGGTGTTACTTCATATGTTTAATGAAGACGGATATGCCATGTATCAGATCAATTGCTATCTTTACATCAAAAGCCGGTGTCAGTAGATCTGCAGTCTTGATGGTTCACTCTGATAGCTACTTGTCTGTCCATCTCTTGATGTTATTTTCTAACTTATAGCACTACCTTACTCTTGCTTGTTTGCCTTCAGCTCTGCCTTCCATTATGGTTTTCATCAAGATGTTATGTCTTTTTATGTGACCAAAATATTGTATATGTCTGACTTTGATCTCATTATTATTTCTCTTCTCATTCCTAACTTTTCTAGGACTTCTTTATTTGTTTTCTGCTTTGTCAATGAGATATACCTCATGTGCTACAGCAGGACGAAATTGGTGTCTGTTACAAATGTCAGTTTTGAGATTTTTCTGCCGTATGGAATTTCAGTTTGTCTGCTGTCGGACAATGCACATAACAACTGTCATTAACAATCGTGAATACATATTTATAATGTATTTCTTCTTCTTCTTCCTCGTTCGCCCTGAAAAGGACGTTGGTTGCGTTGTGTCTGTTTACAGCGGAGCTGCGATATCTGCGCCTTTCGGCCGGCACATCCGACTTCAGCACAGCATTTTTTGGGACCGGGTTTGCCTTCCCTCTTCGATCCCTACTCTCTCAGCCAGACTGCAGTGATGCAGCCTGTTTCCAGGACCACCACGTGGAGGTGGAGTAGGGTCTTGGTCAGCTCTGGTTCGCTGACCCTGATGCAAGCAGTCAAGCTATGGGTTGCTGACTGCATTCTCTATTGCTGCGTCTTTGGGTCCCTATAATGTATTTGAAAGTAGTGATCTGTTCTGAAAGATTTATATGATGTTGTTGTAAACCAGATTTTATTTAAATTTAAACCAGATTTTATCATAGTTTAAATCAGATTCTATCATAATTTAAACCAGATTCTATCATAATTTAAACCAGATTCTATCATAATTTAAACCAGATTTTATCATAATTTAAACCACATTTTATTATAATTTAAACCAGATTCTATCATAATTTAAACCAGATTCTATCATAATTTAAACCAGATTTTATCATAATTTAAATCAGATTTTATCATAGTTTAAACCAGATATTATCATAATTTAAATAAGATTTTATCATAGTTTAAACCACGTTTTGCTGATGATATTGATCTGATAGCTGGATCAGAATCAGAACTTCAAGACCTTACCTCTAGACTGGAGAAAGTAACAAGAACGTATGGGATGGAAATTAATATAGAAAAAAGCAAGATATTGGTGAATAGCCATAAGAAACATGTTCAGACCAACATTACGTTAAATGGGCAAACGTTAGAAGAAGTTAACATCTTTAAATATCTCGGGTCCACTATATGTAGTGATGGAAGATCAATTAAAGAAATCAAGACAAGACTTGAGATGGCCTCAGCTGCCATGACAAGGTTGAATGTGATCTGGAAAAGTAACATCAGTTTTCCTGTGAAGATCAAATTATACAAATCACTTGTATTATCTATTCTCTTGTATGGGTGTGAGGGCTGGACACTCACTGCAGATACGGAGCGAAGGATTCAGGCTTTCGAGCATAAATGTTATAGAAGAATTTTGCGCATTTGCTATAAAGAGCACAAAACAAATGTCTATGTTAGAGAGAAGATAAACACCTATGCAGGCCACCAAGAACCACTTTTGTCAATAGTGAAACGTCGAAAGCTTGCCTGGTTTGGGCATGTAACTCGTCATGACTCCATTTCGAAAACGATCCTTCAGGGAACAGTCGAAGGTAAACGGAGAAGAGGAAGGCAGAGAAAATCCTGGGCTGATAACATCAAAGAATGGGCAGGACACGGTTTTTCCACACTTGTACGCATTGCTGAGGATAGAGAGCAGTGGAGGACCCTGTCTGCTGATGCTTCCACCATGGCACCCCTACGACCCATGACGGGTTACGGGCTGAGATGAGATGATGAAACCAGATATTATCATAGTTTAAACCAGATTCTGTCATAATTTAAACCAGATTCTTAATAATTTAAACCAGATATTATCATAGTTTAAACCAGATTTTATCATAATTTAAACCAGGTTCTATCAAAATTTAAACCAGCTATTATCATAGTTTAAACTAGATTCTATCATAATTTAAACCAGATTCTATCATAATTTAAACCAGATTTGATCATAATTTAAACCATATTTGATCATAATTTGACATTGTCACCATCATCACCATTTAGCCCCACTAAGAAACCTAAGACTTCAACAAATTCATGCGAGGTTCGCCTATCCAGTGCCATCTTCTCCAGATCTTTCCGTTCTTTATTTTATCCCTTTCTGTTCTGCCCTGAATTCTATTCTCCGTGTGTTTTTTGTTCTCCCTCTTCTCTTTTACCCTGGGAATTCCCAAACAAGAACTGCCTGGTAATGCTATCAACAGATGTAGAGATGTCATGTTACATTCTAGTCCAATGTCATGTTACATTCTAGTCCCATGTCATGTTACATTCTAGTCCCATGTCATGTTACATTCTGGTCCCATGTCATGTTACATTCTAATCCCATGTAATGTTACATTCTAGTCACATTCTAGTCCCATGTCATGTCACATTCTAGTCCCATGTCATGTCACATTCTAGTCCCATGTCATGTTACATTCTAGTCCCATGTCATGTCACATTCTAGTCCCATGTCATGTCACATTCTAGTCCCATGTCATGTTACATTCTAGTCCCATGTCATGTTACATTCTAGTCCCATGTCATGTTACATTCTAGTCCCATATCATGTTACATTCTAGTCCCATGTCATGTTACATTCTAGTCCCATGTCATGTTACATTCTAGTCCCATGTACTTCCTGCAAGTCTTTGATCAGACAAACAAAGAATAGGACTACAAGATGACTAATATGAGGTTGGGCATGAGGCTGGCGGTGGGACCAGCTGTGGTGGTGGGACCAGCTGTGGTGGTGGGACCATTTGTGGTGGTGGTGGGACCAGCTGTAGTGGTGGGACCATTTGTGGTGGTGGTGGGACCAGCTGTGGTGGGACCATTTGTGGTGGTGGGACCAGCTGTGGCAGGACCATTTGTGGTGGTGGGACCATATGTTGTGATGGGACCAGCTGTGGTGGCAGGACCAATTGTGGTGGTGGGACCAGCTGTGGTGGTGGCACCAGCTGTGGGGGTGGCACCAGCTGTGGTGGTGGGACCAGCTGTGGTGGGACCAGCTGTGTTGGGACCATTTGTGGTGGTGGGACCAGCTGTGGCAGGACCATTTGTGGTGGTGGCATCAGCTGTGGTGGTGGGACCAGCTGTGGCAGGACCATTTGTGGTGGTGGGACCATTTGTGGTGGTGGGACCAGCTGTGGTGGTGGGACCAGCTGTTGTGGTGGAACCAGCTGTGGTGGTGGGACCAGCTGTGGTAGTGGGACCATCTGTGGTGGGATTATTTGTGGTGGCGGGACCAGCTGTGGTGGTGGGACCAGCTGTGGCATGACCAGCTGTGGTGGTGGGACCAGCTGTGGTAGTGGGACCAGCTGTGGTGGTGGTGGGACCAGCTGTGGCGGGACCATTTGTGGTGGTGGGACCAGCTGTGGTGGTGGGACCAGCTGTGGTGGGACCATTTGTGGTGGTGGGACCAGCTGTGGCAGAACCATTTGTGGTGGTGGGACCAGCTGTGATGGTGTGACCAGCTGTGTTGGTGGGACCAGCTGTGTTGTGGTAATGGGACCAGCTGTGGTGGTGGGACCAGCTGTGGCAGTGGGACCAGCTGTGGTGGTGGTGGGACCAGCTGTGGAGGGACCATTTGTGGTGGTGTGACCAGCTGTGGCAGGACCATTTTTGGTGGGACCAGCTGTGGCAGGACCAGCTGTGGTGGTGGGACCAGCTGTGGTGGTGGGACCAGCTGTGGCGGTGGACCAGCTGTGGCAGTGGGACCAGAAGTGGTGGTGGGACCAGCTGTGGTGGTGGCACCAAGCTCCATAAGGAGCTAGAAATAAAACCAAAGAAGATGAATTTTTCAAGAGTTGACATTGCATCTTTTATGATGATTGACATTACAGTTGAAATTAAAATGTAAAAAAAAAAATTGAAAAATATTTGTTGGGTCATTTTTGGTCGAACTTATTTCTTTATTCTGTTGTATTTTCTTTATTTAGATCTAATATTGATAAAATTGTGGAAGAGATATCAGTCAAGGAGCCTCTCATCACGCCGTCAAAAGCAGAACAAGTTAAAAAACTTGTGGCTCGTATCCTTTATAATAATGTAATGTGTCCATTCTTATTGCTCCACTTGTGCTTGTGGGTATAATTATTGTGCCTGTGGGTATAATTATTGTACCTGTGGGTATAATTATTGTGCCTGAGGGTATAATTATTGTGCCTGAGGGTATAATTATTGTGCCTGAGGGTATAATTATTGTGCCTGAGGGTATAATTATTGTGCCTGAGGGTATAATTATTGTGCCTGTGGGTATAATTATTGTGCCTGTGGGTATAATTATTGTGCCTGAGGGTATAATTATTGTGCCTGAGGGTATAATTATTGTGCCTGAGGGTATAATTATTGTGCCTGTGGGTATAATTATTGTGCCTGAGGGTATAATTATTGTGCCTGAGGGTATAATTATTGTGCCTGAGGGTATAATTATTGTGCCTGAGGGTATAATTATTGTGCCAGTATGTATAATTATTGTGCCTGTGGGTATAATTATTGTGCCTGTGGGTATAATTATTGTGCCTGAGGGTATAATTATTGTGCCTGTGGGTATAATTATTATGACTGAGGGTATAATTACTGTGCCTGAGGGTATAATTATTGTGCCTGTGGGTATAATTATTGTGCCTGAGGGTATAATTATTGTACCTGTGGGTATAATTATTGTGCCTGTGGGTATAATTATTGTGCTGTGGGTATAATTATTGTGCATTGGGTATAATTATTGATTCAGATTATTGATTTTTGAAGCTGTCAGTAATACTCATATTGATGAATGAGATTTATATTTGCTCTTTTATGGGGTATGGAACCAAGACTGCAGCTAGCCCTTGTCCAGGTAGCCCTTGTCCAGGTAGCCCTTGTCCAGGTAGCCCTTGTCCAGGTAGCCCTTGTCCAGGTAGCCTGTACTAAAACATTTATGTGGTGGTGGTTTCTGTGCCAGTATGTTTTATGTGATGATGTTGCCAGACTTGTACACAACCTGACTATTATTGATTTCTTGTACGTGCCTGAGGGAGCACTAGTTGTATTTTTTTCTTTGTCTCCTCAGAGACTCTTGGGAATAAACCGGATGGAAGTAGTACATGTAGGGATAACAGATTTACAAGAAAGACATGTTGTGGTACATTCTATATTCTTTTATCCAAACATCCGAAAACTGAAATATTCCGACAACCAAAAGTTACTTTAGGCTACATTTTTATCACAATTTGGGCAATTTCTGACTATTTTAACCAACTTTTGGCTACTTGTTGAAGAAATTTTGGGCGACATCTGGAAACCACAAAAAAACACATAAAAAACCGGTGTCCAAAACAATCCTGTCCCCGAGGATTTTGGATAAAAGGATACAGACCTGTAATACATTTATAAGGAGGACATGTAGGGATAATATATAATATAGAAGGAGGACATGTAGGGATAATATATAATATAGAAGGAGGACATGTAGGGATAATATATAATATAGAAGGAGGACATGTAGGTGTCGTAATTTTTATCTGAGAGAGTTCTGATGGATATTGGTCCCTTTAGAGTGTAGAGTGATATTGAAGGCTCTGTGAGAATAAGGATTTAGGAGAATGGGGTAGTAGATTCACAAGCGCGGGGAAGAGCAAGGACAGTCTCTTATTATGACAATATCTGTTTCTTACAGACTATTCCTATCTCTCTTCTGAACAAACAATTGTTTGTCAGTTCCAGTCGCTCAGGCGCACTCACCGATTTGGTGATTCTGTCGCACAACGTACATGAATACAGCCTACACAGATGGGAAATGTTTGGAGTTTTGGGCCAGCCGACAACCAATACAAATAAAGTTTAATACCTTTATTATCATAAATCAGTCACAAATAATTATACATTTACAGTCAAAAATCAAAGGTTACAGAATACAAATATGACAAGGGAAGAGGGGGGTTTGAGGAGAAATATCCCATCCACCGTTTCCCGTTTGTATTTACTAACAGACAAGACCCGGTCCAAAAGACAAGGGGGGGGGGGGGGGGGGGGGGGGGGGGTGATCAGAGATAGGCAATTTAACCAACTGGTAAATTTATTACTCTGAGGCAAGGGGTTACAGTAAAGGGGGGGTAGAGGAAAAGCTAGGGTTCTCAAATGTCTCCCTTTAATCAACAAATTTTACGGGAGGGGGGAATGAACACAGTTACACAATCCCGCTAGGAGAAGTCCCGTACAAGGAATATAATGCACCTTAATACTAGGTCAAACTAATTAAAAGGGTAAAGAAAAGATTAAATCTCCTTTCATTCAAAAAAAAAACACACTAGGGCTGGCCATCCCACAGACACACACGCAGACTTACCAAAATGGTGAATTCTGGCACTCTAGGAATTATTTACCACAGCAGCTAATACCGTGGAATAATGGACTGGTCTTCTTATTTCTTCCGTGTCAGGCCCCAGATTTAACGAGGTAACAAATAGTCTCAAAAAATCGCCAGACGGTGAAGCGTAAAGGCTACTGTTGGTTTAGATAAAGTTCCTAATGAATGGCACAGGCACTTGGCTAGGCGTGAGGTATGGTGTGGTTCCTAAAATAGGGCACAGTTTACTTTAAGGTGATCGTTCGTCTGCGCAGAAAGAATACACTCCAATAGTCAACAAAGGTAGATGAAATCTAGCAGGAATCCGACTAGGCTATATGCTAGTGAAACTAGGATTCTGTCAGAACGAACGATAAAATGCAGTTTTTGGAGTTCTTTATTTATACTATCTCGAATGTAACTTAAATGGGACGTGTTGGATTTTCACACCTTTCTTGAAGTATAGCAAAATCCGAGGTACAACGCCGTTGTGTTAACCGCTGTGTTTCCTCCGTTTTCCCCGGTCTACCGATCTTCTTCGTCTCAGGCTGCTCGCATGAGGGTGCAAAAATTTCTCGAGAAACTAACTAAGTTAGCTGAGAGTTCCCTGATTTCTTTAGATCGTATACCGCTCCACGTTGAATTCTGAAGATCAGCCTGTCTTTGATGGTACCGCTGTTCTGAGAAGCTTTGGCAACTCCTACCAGGCGGGGCGACAGCCAGGTAAGAAAATGAACTGCTGTTAATTGCTCTAGAAACAGGAGTGAGTCTCTGGCCACGTCCTCTTTTGGGCCGGCGTTAAGGAAAAGATTGCTATAAATCATTCTCAGAGATGGTCGTGGGCGTGATTTAACCTCCCATCAAAAGCCATGCGATCTCAAAAGTTCACAGAAGATAGCAGGCTACATATTAATGATCCAGCGTGTAAAATTCTCGTGGAAATGCTGCATGCGGGTTAAAGTTACAATAGATGATCAGGGGTTCTAAAGTTATGAGAGGCCAATATTCTGTTATAATCCATCGAGTCAGGGAAATTCATTTGTCATACTTAGACGTACGTCACAATCGTCCCCACTTTTGAGACATGGAAACTCGTTTTCATGTTTCATTTATGACAATGAAGCTGCCCTGATCGGTAGCTTTTGGATGATTGGCATCGTCGATTTTCTCCTCTTCCTCCGTGGTCCAGTTTCTACTCAAGAAGTCAGCTCCGACATTCTGTTTTCCTGGAATATATTCTACTTTGAAGGAATAAACACTCAATAGCATGGCCCAACGCATTATCCTTGCATTGAATTCCTTATTGGCACCCAGGAAAGCTAATGGAGCATGGTCTGTTTGCACCGTGAAAGAAGTACCATACAGAAACTCATGATGGCGTCTGATGCCATGAATCAGAGCGAGACATTCTCTTTCAACGACACTGTAGTTGCGTTCCGCTTTGTTCAGTTTCCGACTGCCGTAAGCTACTGGGAATAGCATGTTCGGGTCACTGTCCTCAGCTTGCAGCAATGTTGACCCGATGCCGTGACCTGATGCGTCAACTCTCAGTACGAAAGGTTTCTTAAGGTCAGGTAACCTTAGGATGGGGTATGCCGACAACTGTCCTTTCAAAGTGCTGTATGCATGTTCGCACTTTTGATTCCACATGACCTTATCAGGACAACCTTTCTTGGTGAGGTCAGTCAGAGGTGCTGTCAGTCCGTTGAAGTTCTGGATGTATTTCTGATAGTAAGCACATAGTGATAAGAATGACCTGATGTCTTTCTTTGTTCGGGGTCTTTTTGCTGCCACTATTTTCTCCACGTTCTTCTTAATAGGCCAACTACATCCGTGAGAAATAGTATGCCCCAGGAAGTCTAACTGTTCAAACCCGATGAGACATTTGCTAGGTCTGGCTGTGAGACCCGTTTCCTGTAGTCTCCTGAGGAGCATAGCAACCGTAGCAATATGTTCTTCGTAGGTTTCCGATGCAATTAATATGTCATCCATGAAATTATGGATATGGGGACTTTGCAAAGGTTCTAGAAGCTTCCTCATCATCCTGGTGAACACTCCTGGTGCGTTATGCAATCCGAACGGCATCACATTAAATGTGTAATGTCCTTCACTAGTGCTGAAAGCTAACAAAGGTTTAATTTCCTCCTTGACTGGTATCTGATAATAACCTTTACTGAGGTCAATCTTGGAGAAAATCTTTGCTTTGCTGAGCTTGGTGAACAACTCAGAAACAGTTTGGAGAGGTTCGGGCTGGAATTCCGTTACAGCGTTTAGCAGCCGGTAATCTATACACAGCCGAACTTCCTTATTGGGCTTCTGCACCAGCACTACACTGGAACTGAAAGGAGATGTAGACTCACTGATAATTCCTGCTTGACGCAGCTTGTCTATTTCTCCGCGAAGTGCATCAGCTTTGGCGTACGGAATGGGGTATACTCTGGTTCGAACAGGGGTCTCGTTTGTTAATTTCATGTCAAATTCGATGAGATTTGTTCGACCAGGTACATCCGTTAAGACTGCACTGTACTGCTGTAGGAGCGCCCTGGTTTCTGTTTGTTGTTCTGGTGAGAGATTGTCGCCGAACTTGACATCTTTAAAGGATTCTGTGGGTTGCAATGGGTACTCCATGCAACCATCATCATCTTCCTCATCTTCTGTTGCTATGGCGACAGCCAGGAGATGCTCGGAGGATGGCACTGGTCTTTCCAGATATTTCTTGAGCAGATTTATGTGGAAGACCTTCTCCTTTCCTTTAATGGAGATCTTGTAATTAGTACGTGAGATCTTTTTAAGGACGGTAAACGGCTCTTGCCATCCGATGCGAAGTTTATTGCTTCCGGTTGGAAGTAGCAACAAAACTTTCTCCCCTGGTTGTAGTTCTCTCTCTTTTGCAGCTTTGTTGTATCTTTTAGCATGTTTAGCGCGGGCTTTTGTAAGGTTGGTAGTAGCTAGATCCCATCCTAGCTTTAGCCTTTCCTTGAGCTCAGATACATACTTGCTTGCAGAGACGACTGTCTCGTCAGCCTTTTGGTCTGTCAGGGACCGAAGTAAGGCTTCTAGTGGCCCCTTGATAGGTCTGCCAAATAAAAGTGTAGCTGGCGCGAATCCCGTAGACGCTTGGGGTACCTCTCGGTAGGCGAATAAGGCAGCCGATATATATAGGTCCCAGTCTTCTGGTTTCTCCTGACCCAGCTTACGTAACATGGTGGTGAGGGTGCCATTAAAACGTTCCACGAGCCCATTTCTGGCCGGATGGTAGGGACTTGTGTGGATATGTTTGGCTCTCAAGATCTTAAAGATCTCCTCCATTAACAGGCTACGGAATTGGGATCCATTGTCCGTCAAAACTTGTTGAGGGAATCCCAACCGTGTAAAGATTTGCACGAGGGCTTCTGCGACATGCTTGGAATTTATGCATGGTAGCGGTACAGCTTCGGCCCACATTGTGCAAGTGTCGACTAAGGTCAGGATGAACCTGTGCCTTCTTTTGGTCCTTTCCAGGGGTCCAATGATGTCGACAGCAACCCGTTCAAATGGAGTACCTACTATTGACATTTGCCCCATGGGTACTGGGGGTGTCAAGTGCTTGGGTGCTACCCGTTGGCACTGGGCGCAGGATTTCACGTACCTGATAATGTCAGAGTTCATTCCTGGCCACCAATAGTGGTTTTTTTATTCGCTGAATAGTGGCGTTTTGTCCCATATGTCCGCTAAAGGGAAGAGAGTGCCCCATTTCTAAGATCTGGCTTCTGTACTGCGTCGGTACTAGGAGCTGGTTATTCCCCGTGTCCGGGTTGCCCGTTCTACGATACAATATGCCGTCCTTAGAAAAGATGTCTCCGTTGTGTCTGGGGTCCTTAGCCATGGTCAGTTTTCTAAAGCAGGGCTCCAGAGTAGGGTCCTTTTGTTGTGCCTCCTTCAGTTCATTCGGCAACAAATTTGGCGCAGGCTCCTTCTCCTTCTTGGCTTGCCCTCTTGTGGTTACCGCTGCCACAATCGGCTCCTTAGGTCTCCCAATAAACACATATCTACATCCCAGGATAACTGGGTAGATCGGATCATCCATTATGGCCGCTTTAATAACACCTCTGACAAAGTCAGAGTGTATTTCTACCAGTGCGATAGGCAGCGTCCTGGGCGCATCACTCTTAAAAACTCCACTAAGTTTGACGGTTTCCTCTGTCTCCTGACCTGGTTTGACTAGGTGTCTAGCAACAATACAACTAAAACTTAATCCAGTGTCAAAGAGACAAGTGGTTGAGGTACCATTCAAAATTACAGTTCCTCGAGTTGAGGGTCGGTCCCCCTCAGGTTGAGAATCACTGACATTGACTCTACCTTTCGAGGCTGTATGCAAACATCCAACCCGGTTAGGCCCAGTCTGCTTGCCTTGATCAGACGTTCCTGCTGTAGGTGTCTTTCCTTTTCCTTGACCTAGGTGGCCACGCTGCCACGTAGGCTTGGTGGTTTGATCAGAAGTATTATTTTGGGGATATCGGGTTTTGTAGAATTTCGATTTTTCCTGGGGAGGTCTCTGGTTATTACTTTCTCGTTGGTTATAATGTTGAGAAGGATTGGAAGAATAGGATGACTGCTCTAGATTTTGTTTTCGAGATGGCTCATCTGTGGGTTTACGTTTTGTGCTGGGAAGTTCGGCCATTGCATTGGTATAGCGTTCTGCCTTATTGAGTATGTCCTCAAGCCTGACTGCGCCCTGTTCAGCCAAAAATCTACGGGTTTCGTTTGACAAAGTTGACTTTATCTGTTCCACAAGAACAAGTTCAAGTAGTCTCTCATATGTAAGAGGTAGGTCAGATAATTCAATGCACTTTGTCAAATAGCCCGTGAGACGTGAAGAGAACTGCGGGAATGTTTCCGTGCTCTCTTTCCGGCTGTTTCTGAACATTTGCAGAAATTTTCGGGCGGTCATCTCAAACCGCTCTAGCAAGGCCTTTTTCAGCATGTCGTAATCATGTTGGTTGGTTCCCAGCTTTGTATATACGTCATAAGCAGTACTTTTCAGTGACGTTGAGAGTTTAAGTGCCCAGCGGGAACTCTCCAACCCATACAATTTGCGAGCCTCTCGAATTTTTCTAGATAGCTGTCAATTTTCTCATTGGGACTAGGAAAAGACTCTAAAGCAAAAGACATCGCAGTTAATTGGGCAGACTGAGTGCTGGAGAGATCCATTGACTGCGACTGGGGCGAAGACGGCTCTCCGTTATTCGAAGTAGAGGCGCCCCGACTCTCTAAAGCCTTAAGCGCCAATTCATGCTGTCTTTCCTTGTCTCTCTCTTCGCGTTGTCTCTCCTTCTCTCTTTCCCTGCGGGCGTCCATCTCTGCCTCAATTTTCTTCTGCTCCAATTGACGATCGTCCGCTTCTTTCTTCCTAGCTTCTGCCCTCTCTTCCGCTTCTTTATTCTCTGCTCTATCATGCGCTTCTTTCCTCTCTGCTCTCTCTTGCTCCGCGTCATACCTTTCAAGTTCTTTGTTGACAAACAGGTTCGCGGCTTCTCCTTCTAATCCTGAGTCCTTCGCCTCCTGTCTCAAAATGGATCTTATCCTAATTCTCTCTGCCATACCAAAGAACTGGATGCTTCTAAGACTAGAGAATAGTAAGATGGAACAAGAAGGGGAAAAAACTCAAACTCGCTACGAGAAAAAAAAACTTAAAGTATAAATTTACTTGTGTTACCTCCTACTTGAAATGTGCAAACTTATCGCTGCTATTATTGTCACTTAAGACTCTTAACGCAAGCGACTATGCCACTAAAATGGTAAGTTACACTAGAAAAGAATCTACTCTTACTAACAGTAGAGAAAAATTTATATTAAAACAATTTAAATTTTTTTTTCCCCTAAAATGTTAATTCTCTAACAACAAACTCCGTCCCTGAAGACAATTTTGAGATGAGACGTAGTTAACTTAATTTTTAAAAATCAGAACAATCCGTCTTTAGCTTAGCTCAACTCAAACGCTTCAAAACCTTTAGTGATTGTAAAACAATCACGCAGTCCCAGCAATTATATAACCAAAAAATTTCAATTCCCTCTGCCAGAGAATACAAAGGTGACAAATCTTTTATTATCACTAACTGCCTGCTCCTGTGGAAAAAACAAACCTGCCTTAATTATTGTGTGGTCGGCCCAAATACTGAACGGCTTGGTCTAGGGGAAGTAATTACTTTTTAAAGATTATACCCTACTTCACAAAGACAATCAACCACACTCTATTTTAACTAGGTTCAGAATCTCGAACGAGCTAACCATATATTGTCGTAATTTTTATCTGAGAAGGTTCTGATGGATATTGGTCCCTTTAGAGTGTAGAGTGATATTGAAGGCTCTGTGAGAATAAGGATTTAGGAGAATGGGGTAGTAGATTCACAAGCGCGGGGAAGAGCAAGGACAGTCTCTTATTATGACAATATCTGTTTCTCACAGACTATTCCTATCTCTCTTCTGAACAAACAATTGTTTGTCAGTTCCAGTCGCTCAGGCGCACTCACCGATTTGGTGATTCTTTTGCACAACGTACATGAATACAGCCTACACAGATGGGAAATTTTTGGAGTTTTGGGCCAGCCGACAACCAATACAAATAAAGTTTAATACCTTTATTATCATAAATCAGTCACAAATAATTAATTATACATTTACAGTCAAAAATCAAAGGTTACAGAATACAAATATGACAAGGGAAGAGGGGGGTTTGAGGAGAAATATCCCATCCACCGTTTCCCGTTTGTATTTACTAACAGACAAGACCCGGTCCAAAAGACAAGAAAAGGGGGGGGGGGGGGGCCGGGATCAGAGATAGGCAATTTAACCAACTGGTAAATTTATTACTCTGAGGCAAGGGGTTACAGTAAAGGGGGGGTAGAGGAAAAGCTAGGGTTCTCAAATGTCTCCCTTTAATCAACAAATTTTACGGGAGGGGGGAATGAACACAGTTACACAATCCCGCTAGGAGAAGTCCCGTACAAGGAATATAATGCACCTTAATACTAGGTCGAACTAATTAAAAGGGTAAAGAAAAGATTAAATCTCCTTTCATTCAAAAAAACACACTAGGGCTGGCCATCCCACAGACACACACGCAGACTTACCAAAATGGTGAATTCTGGCACTCTAGGAATTATTTACCACAGCAGCTAATACCGTGGAATAATGGACTGGTCTTCTTCCGTGTCAGGCCCCAGATTTAACGAGGTAACAAATAGTCTCAAAAAATCGCCAGACGGTGAAGCGTAAAGGCTACTGTTGGTTTAGATAAAGTTCCTAATGAATGGCACAGACACTTGGCTAGGCGTGAGGTATGGTGTGGTTCCTAAAATTGGCACAGCTGGTGGAGATAACTTTCTTTTTCCGTACTGTCACAAGTTAAACACACTGAGGTAAGTTCTTCTTCGGGGGTGGGTAAAATCCACTGAATATACTTGACAGACAGCGTTCAGGTAGATCTATGTTCTTCCTCACAAATAGGGCAGTGAATAAAATATGTTCTGCTTCCAGTTTACTTTAAGGACTATATGAACTAGTATTTTAAAAGTGTTTCTTGGGTGGCTTTATTCTCAGTTAAATTCAGAGGAGCGGAGCCCATTACAGGTCGCCACAAGTTTAGCTTTAAAAAAGTTCATATGTTACTGGAGTTATCGAATTGAGTTGGCAGAACTCTGTATATAATTGCTGGGATGCAGGTTGAATGATCGTTCGTCTGCGCAGAAAGAATACACTCCAATAGTCAACAAAGGTAGATGAAATCTAGCAGGAATCCGACTAGGCTATATGCTAGTGAAACTAGGATTCTGTCAGAACGAACGATAAAATGCAGTTTTTGGAGTTCTTTATTTATACTATCTCGAATGTAACTTAAATGGGACGTGTTGGATTTTCACACCTTTCTTGAAGTATAGCAAAATCCGAGGTACAGCGCCGTTGTGTTAACCGCTGTGTTTCCTCCGTTTTCCCCGGTCTACCGATCTTCTTCGTCTCAGGCTGCTCGCATGAGGGTGCGAAAATTTCTCGAGAAACTAACTAAGTTAGCTGAGAGTTCCCTGATTTAATTAGATCGTATACCGCTCCACGTTGAATTCTGAAGATCAGCCTGTCTTTGATGGTACTGCTGTTCTGAGAAGCTTTGGCAACTCCTACCAGGCGGGGCGACAGCCAGGTAAGAAAATGAACTGCTGTTAATTGCTCTAGAAACAGGATTGAGTCTCTGGCCACGTCCTCTTTTGGGCCGGCGTTAAGGAAAAGATTGCTATAAATCGTTCTCAGAGATGGTCGTGGGCGTGATTTAACCTCCCATCAAAAGCCATGCGATCTCAAAAGTTCACAGAAGATAGCAGGCTACATATTAATGATCCAGCGTGTAAAATTCTCGTGGAAATGCTGCATGCAGGTTAAAGTTACAATAGATGATCAGGGGTTCTAAAGTTACGAGAGGCCAATATTCTGTTATAATCCATCGAGTCAGGGAAATTCATTTGTCATACTTAGACGTACGTCACAGTAGGGATAATATATAATATAGAAGGAGGACATGTAGGGATAATATATAATATAGAAGGAGGACATGTAGGGATAATATAGAAGGAGGACATGTAGGAATAATATATAATATAGAAGGAGGACATGTAGGGATAATATATAATATAGAAGGAGGACATGTAGTGATAATATATAATATAGAAGGAGGACATGTATGATAATTGTTACGCACAAATAATTACTTTTTTCAAAGCCTTTGTATGATCATTTTTCGTATGTATGATCATTTTTTGACTGAAGTGTGTATTATGTTTTTTACAGTCAAAGGGACATAACCCGAGTTATCGAGACTACAATTTTTTAGGAGTTTGCCTTCTCTTGTATAGAGACACGTTCGGTCTATAATTTCTTGAACGAAGCGTGACCATATCTCCTTATTTGGTAGTATCAGTCAACTGTTGTAGATGTCTGAAACCTTTCTTAACGCTTCTGTTCATGACCATAAAAGGCGCGACTGTATAAGACTTTTATCTCGAATGTTCTTAGAATCGTCTTATTGTGAACGGCGACTCAGAGATTGTCGCTCTGCGCATGTCTCGACTTGGTTTTCGTTTGTTGTTCCGCCCAGCTCGGGCAGTTAAGAAATGGTCTAAGTAGCGAGCAGACGCGACCTGCGTCTTGTGATTTTCTGAGGGAAATACATTGTCTTTGTGAGTTAGTTAGCTAACTAGACTATTTCCCAGTATTATTCAAGCCTGCCTGGAGGCATATGTTCATGGTTGATTTTCCGAAATAAGGTAATTCCTCTTGTATCGAACTTTATGCTATCATCTAGAGGTTCGTCATTTTGTCGCCTTTTTGCTCGCCTGTGTGATTCAAAATGGAGAGGTACTTTGACTAGGATTAAGTCACCGGTATCTTTATACCTGAACTAGTTATATATATATGGGTCGCTCTAGACCAACAAGACTATTGTCTGTGTTCCAGGATTCGTTATATCAGAGATCACGTCCAAGTCAGATGGTTAGACTTAGGAAGGTTATAAAGGTCGAGCTGACCTGTAATCCATGTATGCTATTCACGTGCAGACAGTAAACGGACTTATTGTATACATCTGATCTGCTAGCATCAGGAAGGGAATAATTATTATTGTCTATGATCATTGAAGATCTGCAGCTGACACTGTTGCAGAAGTTATATATATTATTTATAAAGCTTCACGAACCAGAACTTTATGATATCTGTTTACCATACAACTATGGAGTATTGAATCCTACATGACTATCAGTTAATATGATTTTGAATGCTGCATTCGTTATACTGTGCTGATGATGACATAAATATCATGACTGTTTTGTGGCGTGCAATAAATGGTATAAAACTAAAGCGAAGTTACCATTTCTATGACTCTACACGTCATGTTGCCTGTGGTGTACCCTGTGAACTGTTCTACTGCAACACACACAGCAACATTCTAAATCAGAGAAGACACCTACATCTTGCACTTTAATACCAGGTGTCGATAGGGGTGGCAAGTTATCATTTCAGCTCAAATCCACCCTTATCATTTTTGGTGGCCATATGTTGGGTTACTCTGATACCAGCTATCAAGGGGGTCAACAAACCCAGACATCATCAGCAGACTACAAGACAACGTTGCAGTTTCTATTCATCACCTTTGATGAAATTTTTTTGAAAGACGCGGCATTACTGACAGTTGTTGATATTTTGAAACTACCCGGCGCTGCTCGGCAGTATTGAAGTTTGTCTACAACTAGAAGGACAAGTACCGAGCGAATGGATTTCCTGATCTGTTAAGAAGAAGGACAAGTGCCGTAACAACTGTTCCGGTCTCAGAGGTACTGTTGCAGATTCAGAAGGTCAAGTGCTCAAGTCAATTTGTAGAATTCAGAAGGTCAAGTTCAGAAGCTGTTTCCTGTCAGAAGCTCATTTCCTTCGTCATGGCAGTTTACGAGAGCAGATATGGATCAACGTTGGATCATTGTCCTAAGAATGCTGATCACATCCTGTTCTGAACTGTGCTGACGTTGTGGATACATAGAAGTTAAGTGGCCTGTTTTGTTTGTGAACTGTGCCCTTATGTTCTAACTGAGCCTTCTGTCTATCACATTTTTCACACACTGTTTAGATGTTATATGTTATTTGTATTTGTATATTTATATGTTTATATTCAGCGGGTTTTCTCGGTTGGGCGGTGTCTTTCAGTAGAAGATACCACGTCACAGAGGTTCTACTGTTAGCGTTTTCGTTAGGGACTGTGCGAATTTCCTACTGTGAAATTTGCTAGCGACAATCGTTGCTATATCTGTTTAGTTGTGACGAGTTGTGCTTTATTTTTGTTTCTTGTATATTTTTTTTTCCTTTTCTTTTCTCTCTTTCTTTCTGTTTTTTAGTTTCGATTTCGATTGTTTGTATTTGTAGGTCTCCCCTTTTCTATTATTCAGTTCTTTACGTATATTTTTTGTGTATACACTGTAGCGTCATTTGTTTGTCATATTTTCGCATATTTCTTTTTAGTTTCGCTGTTTATTTATTTGACTTATGCGAATGTTTTCATATTGTTTGATCTTTGTTATTGTTTACATTGACTCTGATCTTTGTTGTTGTTTACATTGACTTTGATCTTTGTTGTTGTTTACATTTGACTTTGATCTTTGTTATTGTTTACATTGTTGGTGACCTTTGTTATTGTTTACATTGTCTTGTTATTGTTTGCATAGTTCTTGCATAGTTAGCTTTCACTATTGTTACATATATGCTCATGCACTATTGGTCTATAGTGCACTTATCATAACTAACTGGTGGTTTTTTGCTTATGCACTATTGTAGTGCAGTTATGATAAATAACTGATGGTTATGCACTGATTTGGGTAGTGCACTGATAATTAAGAGGTGACTTGTGATATTATTATACATTTGATAATACAAGTTGGTGTCAAGTCTTGTTGCCCACAGAGATTGGAGTAAACATATTGATTATACAAGCACTTTATTAAGTCTTGTTGCTATTAAGATTGAAATAAGATAATTAATTATTTCAGGTTCTGTACTCACATTTTAGACATCATGTCTACATTTGAGTACTTTTATTGAGCAGGGTAAAGCCCTTGGGAAGACAGGTGATAAATTAGAAGAATTTGCGACTGTTCAATATGCCAAGGCATTGAAGTCGGAGGAAAAGAAAATGAAAGAACTAACTGAACAAAAGAGAATAGATGCTGAAAATTTAAAACTGCAGATGCAGGTAGATGAAAAGAGATTACAAATGGAAATGGAAAAACAAAAAAGAGAAGCAGAATCTCAGGAGAAGAGACTTCAGGCTGAGGTTGAAAATAAGAGACTTGAAAAAGAAGCTGAAAATAAGAGACTTGAAAAAGAAGCTGAAAATAAGAGACTTGAAAAAGAAGCTGAAAATAAGAGACTTGAAATAGAGGCTGAAAATAAAAGATTAGAAAAACAAGCTCAGGTTGAAGAAAAAAAGTTACAAGCTCAAGCTGAAGAAAGAAAGTTACAGGCTGAGGCTGAAGAAAGAAAGTTACAGGCTGAGGCTGAAGAAAGAAGGTTACAAAGAGAAGCTGATGAGAGAAAAGCAAAAATGGAGCATGAAGAAAAACTCTTAGCTTTGGAGTTAGAAAAGTTGAAGTTATCTAGTAATGCTAATGATGCTAATAAGATATCATCTGCTAATAAGTCTAATGCTGTTGATTTCAAGCTTAATTTACCAGCATTCAATGCTTCAATTGATGATATAACATTTTATCTAGATAGATTTGAAAGTGCATGTAAGGTGCATAATATAGATAAAACATTATATGTTTATCATCTGTCCAAGATACTTAGAGGTGATGCTTTGACTTTATTGGGTATGGTAGATGTGCCTGACAAAAACAACTATGAGGTTGTCAGGGCGGCATTGTTAAAGAAGTACCAACTTAACGAGGACGGATATCGTCTTAAATTTAAAAACATGTTACCAGAAACTGGAGTTGAATTCTCTGAATTCATCTCAGGCATCCGTCTTACTTTTTTACGATGGGTTGAGTTGTCTAAAACAGAGAGTACATTTGAAGCTCTTATGGACTTACTACTTAGAGACAAGGTTATGTCTTCTGTTAATGAAGCTTTTCTTTCTTTTCTTCATGAGCGTAAGCCTAAAAACATAAAAGAAATGGAAGAATACTGTAGCCAGTATGTTACTGCGCATCCTCACATAACCATTAGCAACTCTAAAGTAAAAGAAGGTCTGCCAGTTGCTTCGGCAGCACCTTATGGCCCAAATTTTATGCGTAAATTTCAGGGTAGCCAGCAAAATTTCAATAAAAAGAGTAACCGTAATTATGCCCAGAATCATAGTAATCAATTCCAGGGTGATTCTTCTTCCCAGAACTGGAGACATCCTAATACTACACGTTATTCTACTCCGGTTAACTTTAGAAATTTTCACAAAGGTAATCGGTATAGAGGAAAATATTTTTCTCAGAGACCTCAATACCAGGATAATAGAGGTTCTCAACAGTATAGAGATGGTAATGACAGTTATGGAAACTGGAACTCAAACCAGGATAAAAATTACAGTAGGGACTTTAATGATAATTGCAGAGGCAATAATGGTCGCGGTAGATCGCAACATAAGAGAAAAAAATATCAACAGACAAACTCTGTTCAACAAGAATCTCAGGGAGTAGATAAACAGGTTAATGATAATAAAGACCATAATGCCATCGGATGCTCATCTTTTGATTTTGGTAGAGCAAATAAATGTATCCAATGCAGTACTTTATTTGACCCGAAGACCGTTAGTACTTTAAGCTGTGGTCATCCTTTGCCCGCTCTTCCTGCTAATGTCGCTCATGATGGGAGAGGTTCTCTTATATTACATAAGGGGCTTGTAAATAGTAATCCAGTCTCAGTGTTGTTTGATTCTGGATGTACTACTGTCGGGGTTAGGCAATCTCTTGTAGATCCATCCTGTGCTACAGGAAAGGTCATCAAATGTGTCACATTTGGTGGCACGTTGGAAAAGTATCCTACTGCCATAATACATATTGCTACTCCTTTCTTCACGGGAGAGGTCCTCGCGTGTCTACTTCCAAACCCTATTGCGGACCTTATTATTGGTCGTATTCACGGAGTTAGGGAATGTACCCCACAGCAGATTGCTGTTTGGGAAGAGCAAAACATTGAAGCTACCAATGCGGTGGTCACAAGAGCACATGCTCTGGATCCACCTCAAACTTCATTAACTAATAATGATGAAGTAAATGACCAAGATAGTCACTTGACTATTACACGTGACTCATTTATCAAATTGCAAGAAGAAGATCCTTCTTTACAAAAATTCTTCATTCTAGCAAAAAAAGGTGATCCTAATCAGAATACTAATAGAAAATCTTGGATTTCTATGAAGAACGGCGTACTTGTACGTATGGTACAAGACTCGACTACGTCCACTCATTCACAAATTCTTGTGCCTAAGAGCATGAGATTGCAAATATTGCAACATGCTCATGACTCGCAATGTGCTGGACATATGGGTTTTTCCCGTACAAAGTCGAGAGTTCTTGCGGCTTTCTTTTGGCCATTTGTGAGCAAGGACATACGAATGTACTGTCGCTCTTGCAAAGTATGTCAGGAGGTCAAATCTAAAGGACCACGACATGCTGCGCCTATCCAGGCTGCTGACATCCCTATTCGCCCTTTTCAAAAAAATGGCAATAGATATTATCGGTCCTTTTAGAATTAAGTCGGCTAGAGGACATCAATTTATCCTTACATGTGTCGATATGTGCACACGTTGGCCAGAGGCAATACCTCTCAAGAGCATCTCAACTGCTGACATCGCAGACGCTCTTTGGCTGATATTTTCTCGCTTGGGTTTTCCCGGAGAAATATTGTCAGACCATGGCACTCAACTTATATCAGACACTATGTCACAGGTAATGTCTATGCTACACATTAAAAGGTCTCTCAGCAGTATCTATCACCCAATGTCTAATGGGTTAGTCGAACGTTTAAATAGGACTCTGAAAACTTTACTTGGTAAAATAACTGAGGATCATCCTCAGGATTGGGACAGGGTCTTACCCGCGGCTCTCTTTGCGTATAGAGAGGTCCCCAATGAACATACGGGGTTTTCCCCTTTTGAACTTGTCTTTGGCGCGCAACCGCGCGGCCCTATGTCTTTACTTCACGATCTAATCACTGCCGATAATATTAGCGATGAAACTCAATCTTCTTATGAGTACGTCATTGCTCTTAGGCAAAAGATCATCGAGGCATGCAAACTAGCAACTTCGTCTTCCGAATTTGCTAAAGAAAAGGCAAGGCAGTTTGCAAATAAGAATAGATGTCTACGACAACTTTGTCCAGGTGACAAAGCTCTCGTTCTACTTCCTTCAAGGGAGAACAGACTTCTAATTGCATGGAAAGGTCCATATGCAATAGTCTCCAAAATTTCTGATGTCGACTATGTTGTCGATATTGATGGAAAGCATAAAACTTTCCACATAAATATGCTCACGGAATTTCATGAAAGACCAGACTATTTGCAGCCTATTTTCCAGGCAACGGACAATTCTCAAGCACCTCATGGTCAGTACTCATCTCTGTCAGTTATACAGGATGAGGAAACTACTTTTTCTGATGTCAATCTTCCTCTTTCTATGGTCCCACTTTATTCTACGGAATCTTGGAAAAACGTGACCGTTTCTCCAAATCTTTCCGCTGAGGAACATCGACAAGTTTCTTCGATGTTGCAAACATTTCAGGATGTTCTTACAGACATCCCGGGACACACACATGTCATTGAACATGACATTGTGCTAACTGATCATAATCCTATCAGAGTCAGACGCTATCCAATACCTATCCATTTCCAGTCTCAAGTCGAAAAAGAATTGGATGAAATGATACGTTTGGAAATCATTGAACCATCCACTTCAGCATACTCTTCGTCTATGGTTATTGTTCGAAAGAAGGATAATAACATTCGCATTTGCGTAGATTATCGCAAATTGAACCAAGTTACGAAGTTCGACGCTGAACCTTTGCCTTCATTAGAAGAGCTACTCAATAAACTTTCTAATTCTAGATTCTTTACCAAACTAGATTTGTCTAAATTTATTGGCAAGTTTGCTAAACTGAATTTGCCGTTTCATTTTTTTACTATAAGCTTTTTTAAAAATTAATAAAATGCAAAATAATTCTACTTTTTATACTGCTAAAAAATGCATGACATAAGTTACGCTATTTATCAAATAGTTACTGTATTTTGAAATAATTCTGAGTTCAATGGGGCTTCTAGAAGTTGTAGAAATTCGGCTGATCTGTTCTGTTACGTGTGCGGATATTTTACCGATCGTGTTCACCAGAAAAACTTTACACCATTGCAAAGAAAGCATATGAACTTTATTTCGATTCGAAAGTTGATGATGCAAATAAATCTTGGAAGCCAAATGCAGTTTGTTCGACTTGTGCAAATACATTGGCAGGTTGGTTACGAAAATCGCCGAAGCATAAAGTCGATGCCTTTTTGAGTGCCAGTAATATGGCATGAACCGACCAAATCACGCTACTGATTGTTACTTCTGCTTGACAAATATCTATGGTTTCACTTTTAGAAAGTCTGTGGTTTATCCAAAATCGGTTTGGCTTGCCTCATGAAAATTTATCCCAGTTCCACCAGAACAATATCCGTTGGACGTGAAAAAAAAGTGATCATCTCTTTAGAAAAAGTTCACGAGTCTATTTGACTAATCAAATTTTCGAAACCATTTGATTGAATGTCCACAATATATGACACGTTTAGGCGGAAACCTCCGTGGGCCATCTCGCCTGGTGATAGTTTGGTCTCTATAGAATAAAAACTAATTCCATGACATTAATGTACCGGTGAATGATGGTGTTCACTTATAACCATTTCAGAAACTTTCAGATTAATACGTGATCTCGCTCTCAAAGGACAAGCGGAATTACTCGGTTTCGCGACTCAACCAATGTCTAATGGAATCTTTTAGGCCCAATACTCTGATATCTAAATTTCGTCATAGACACAGAGAACTTGTTCAATACTTTGAGATGGATGATGACATTTGCTATTGCAAAGATGTAAAAGGTCTAATGGTGCACCCTCGGTCATGAGCACATAGTCAACGAATGGCGACTTTTCAAGAGAAGTCTAGTCTAAAAGCCGTGTTATTGCATAATGGAAATTTATTTTCATCAATTCCAGTCGCCTACTCTGTTCATATGAAAGAAACTTATGACAATATGGCTAGACTTTTGGCAAAAATAAAGTACAAGACTACCTAGGACGGATTTTGGAGAAACATTGCAAGGGGCATGCAGATGCGGTTGTTCAAATTTTTTTAAGGGGGCGATGTCTTCAACATTTTTATGGTTAAACTAATTGCTCTTGCAAAACATGTGAATGGGACAGCCGCAACAGACAGGAACATTATGCAAGAAAGGTGTGCCCTATCAGGGATCGTATGCAGCTCGGGCATAAAAATGTAATACACGAGCCATTAGTTAACAAACACAGCATCATTTTACCACCGTTACATATAAAGTTGGGGCTCATGAAGAATTTCGTAAAAGCGTTAGATAAAACAAACATTGCTTTTTTATCCATCGAGAAAAGTTTCCGCAACTAGCGATGCAAAGATAAAGGAAGGTATCTTTGTAGACCTCAGATTAGGAAGTTATTGCAAGACAAACAAATTCGAAAACTTGTTACATGGTAGTGAACTTCGCCATGGATGGCATTCAAATCGATCGTCGATAACTTTCTCATCGCTTCAAAAAATCTGTCGAATGTGCATATTGTTAAGCAGTACATAGATGCATACAGAATGTGTTGTTGGGCAAAGTCCCATGTATTCTCAAAATATTTTTCTGGGTCCCAATTCTATGGCAAATTTTAAACGTGAAAGATGCTCAGAACAACCATTTTTCGCTGTAAAAAATCACATTTTTCTTCAAGCTGCGAAATCACATGAACATGGAGAACGATTTCATCAAGATATCGCCGTAATGGAGTCACGTTATCAAGGACGGTGGAGTGTGACCATGCTTGCCGATTATTGTTGGATGCTTCATCATGATGTACCACATGCCATTCACCGACGAAAGTCGACTGCAAAGAAATTCAAGCCTACATAACTGTTATACTTCTTGTACACATGATGTTGTAATACTGTATGCGTTGTTAAAAAACTTCAATTGCGTATTTCTAGAGATCCCGACCTGATAGAGAAAAACGGTTTGCAGATTTAAAAACAGCGCATTAAAATTGACCAGAAAAACATAGAAATATTAGAGAAAGAAAAAAAACATTTTTGTTTGTTAGTCAGTGTTATCGCAAATTGAACCAAGTTACGAAGTTCGACGCTGAACCTATGCCTTCATTAGAAGAGCTACTCAATAAACTTTCTAATTCTAGATTCTTTACCAAACTAGATTTGTCTAAAGGTTATTGGCAAGTTCCTCTAACCGAACGTGCCAAACCTTTTACAGCTTTTTCTACACCCAGGGGTTTATTCCAATGGAATTTCATGCCTTTTGGTCTTATGAACGCCCCTGCTACATTCGTACGCATGATGCGGCGAATTCTCGCATATCGTACAGATGTCATAGCATACCTAGATGATATCTGTCTATTCAGTGATTCCTGGGAAGATCACTATTTGGGTTTATACGAATTACTGTCCACTCTTCGCGAGTATAACTTGACTGCAAAACCCTCTAAAGCCTTTATAGGATTTAGTGAGATTTCTTTCCTAGGTCATCGTGTTGGTCGTGGTCTTTTAAAGACAGAGGACCACAATGTTTCAAAAATACTTAACATTTCGGTCCCTAAGACGAAGAAACAAGTAAGGAGTCTATTAGGTTTGATCCAATTCTACGGACGATTCATTCCGAATTTGTCCTCCATTATGGCACCGCTTTCTACTTTATTGAAGAAAGGGTCGCCTAATCTGATCCGCTGGTCTAAAGAATGTCAATCCTCATTGGACCAGGTTAAAGCCCTATTTTCATCTCCACCTATTCTTAGGTTACCTACTATTGAGAAGACTTTTGTTCTTCGAAGTGACGCCTCGTCAACTGGGATTGGGGCAGCACTAATGCAGGAGTATTCTGATACTCTGCATCCGGTGATGTATATCTCTAGGAAATTAAATGCTGCAGAAAAGAATTACTCGGTTTTAGACCGTGAGTTATTGGCTATGGTATGGTCTATTCTGAAGTTACAAAGATTTCTTCTAGGCGCACATTTCATTGTGGAAACCGACCAGAAAGCGCTTACTGCTATTCAGAGCAAAAACTTGAAGAGCTCGAGGTCCACTCGTTATGCCATAGCTCTTCAACCATTTCATTTCTCGGTTCGAGCTATCCGTGGTTCGGATAATGTGATGGCAGACATTCTGTCCAGATGCCCACACGATTCCACATGATTCTTCTGTCATATATATATATTTCCTGATATACAGTCCAATGTTATAATGACATGTTAGTAGATTTTTTTTTCTCACTTTTTTTTTGAGGGAAATTTATAACATTGTACCATGTAATTATCTAAGAAGGCTTAGTTAGTGATATACGGGCCAAAAGATCACTCGGCCACATTTAAATAAATTATTTTCAGGATTGTATTAAGAGATTTACCAGTTGTCTTTAAGATTTGTGTTATTGATATTTTCGCAGCACATCATTGAAGATGCGAGATTGTGTCCATTGTGGAACTTTGAGTATATCAAGTCCTGTCCTAGATTGGGAGCGGATGATGTCCACATCTTCTTCTATTGAATGTTTTATGTCAACGAAGATCAACACATGTATTACTTATTAATTACTGTTGCTTTATATAATGTAATAATATAGTGCGGTATATTAGTAAATTACACCGCTATTTGCAACACATTGTATGATATCATAATAATATATTTAATTTCATATATTGGTATGAGAATAATTTGACTTTCATTATGATGTTGCCATCATTGTGGCGTGTGTTGGTGGCACCTTCCTGGAATATATAAGCGTATACTTAGATAAATTTTTTCTCTAAGGATCTGAGATATGATCTCAGTGTCGCTCCATGCGTTGAGCTAATTTGTTAGGTATATATCCGCGCATCATACGTGCGTTAGGAGCCTAGATTTTTTTTCCGGCTCCAGGATTTAAAAAAAAAAAAATGTTTCATTTTTTTTTCCCGGGAGGGTGCGGTAATGTTACGCACAAATAATTACTTTTTTCAAAGCCTTTGTATGATCATTTTTCGTATGTATGATCATTTTTTGACTGAAGTGTGTATTATGTTTTTTTTACAGTCAAAGGGACATAACCCGAGTTATCGAGACTACAATTTTTTAGGAGTTTGCCTTCTCTTGTATAGAGACACGTTCGGTCTATAATTTCTTGAACGAAGCGTGACCATATCTCCTTATTTGGTAGTATCAGTCAACTGTTGTAGATGTCTGAAACCTTTCTTAACGCTTCTGTTCATGACCATAAAAGGCGCGACTGTATAAGACTTTTATCTCGAATGTTCTTAGAATCGTCTTATTGTGAACGGCGACTCAGAGATTGTCGCTCTGCGCATGTCTCGACTTGGTTTTCGTTTGTTGTTCCGCCCAGCTCGGGAGTTAAGAAATGGTCTAAGTAGCGAGCAGACGCGACCTGCGTCTTGTGATTTTCTGAGGGAAATACATTGTCTTTGTGAGTTAGTTAGCTAACTAGACTATTTCCCAGTATTATTCAAGCCTGCCTGGAGGCATATGTTCATGGTTGATTTTCCGAAATAAGGTAATTCCTCTTGTATCGAACTTTATGCTATCATCTAGAGGTTCGTCATTTTGTCGCCTTTTTGCTCGCCTGTGTGATTCAAAATGGAGAGGTACTTTGACTAGGATTAAGTCACCGGTATCTTTATACCTGAACTAGTTATATATATATGGGTCGCTCTAGACAAACAAGACTATTGTCTGTGTTCCAGGATTCGTTATATCAGAGATCACGTCCAAGTCAGATGGTTAGACTTAGGAAGGTTATAAAGGTCGAGCTGACCTGTAATCCATGTATGCTATTCACGTGCAGACAGTAAACGGACTTATTGTATACATCTGATCTGCTAGCATCAGGAAGGGAATAATTATTATTGTCTATGATCATTGAAGATCTGCAGCTGACACTGTTGCAGAAGTTATATATATTATTTATAAAGCTTCACGAACCAGAACTTTATGATATCTGTTTACCATACAACTATGGAGTATTGAATCCTACATGACTATCAGTTAATATGATTTTGAATGCTGCATTCGTTATACTGTGCTGATGATGACATAAATATCATGACTGTTTTGTGGCGTGCAATAAATGGTATAAAACTAAAGCGAAGTTACCATTTCTATGACTCTACACGTCATGTTGCCTGTGGTGTACCCTGTGAACTGTTCTACTGCAACACACACAGCAACATTCTAAATCAGAGAAGACACCTACATCTTGCACTTTAATACCAGGTGTCGATAGGGGTGGCAAGTTATCATTTCAGCTCAAATCCACCCTTATCAATAATATATAATATAGAAGGAGGACATGTATGATAATATATAATATAGAAGGAGGACATGTATGATAATATATAATATAGAAGGAGGACATGTATGATAATATATAATATAGAAGGAGGACATGTATGATAATATATAATATAGAAGGAGGACATGTATGATAATATATAATATAGAAGGAGGACATGTATGATAATATATAATATAGAAGGAGGACATGTATGATAATATATAATATAGAAGGAGGACATGTATGATAATATATAATATAGAAGGAGGACATGTAGGGATAATATATAATATAGAAGGAGGACATGTATGATAATATATAATATAGAAGGAGGACATGTATGATAATATATAATATAGAAGGAGGACATGTATGATAATATATAATATAGAAGGAGGACATGTATGATAATATATAATATAGAAGGAGGACATGTATGATAATATATAATATAGAAGGAGAATATATAATATAGAAGGAGGACGTGTATGATAATATATAATATAGAAGGAGGACATGTATGATAATATATAATATAGAAGGAGGACGTGTATGATAATATATAATATAGGAGGACGTGTATGATAATATATAATATAGAAGGAGGACATGTATGATAATATATAATATAGAAGGAGGACATGTATGATAATATATATAATATAGAAGGAGGACATGTATGATAATATATAATATAGAAGGAGGACATGTATGATAATATATAATATAGAAGGAGGACATGTATGATAATATATAATATAGAAGGAGGACATGTATGATAATATATAATATAGAAGGAGGACATGTATGATAATATATAATATAGAAGGAGGACATGTATGATAATATATAATATATAATATAGAAGGAGGACATGTATGATAATATATAATATAGAAGGAGGACATGTATGATAATATATAATATAGAAGGAGGACATGTATGATAATATATAATATAGAAGGAGGACATGTATGATAATATATAATATAGAAGGAGAATATAGAAATTAAGAAAATCAGTTGACAGCATTACAAGGTAGTCTCTGTTCTGGAAGAAAAATACAGAGACACCAATAAAAAAAACCACACACATAGAGAAGAGATGGGTATAAAAGGGATTAAGAAAAAAAGACATGGACACATCTTGAACAAATAGGACAGGAAGGCATGGCACACTTTTGTTGACGACTGCTGCTCCATGGGGAGCCAAAAGATATTGATGATGATAGTTAGTTGATCCTTACATGACTTGATTGATGATGATAGTTAGTTGATCCTTACATGACTTGATTGATGAAAGGGATTAGTTAGTGATCTTGAACAAATTACATGACTTGATAAAAAAAACCACACATGTTGATGTTGTTGGGGATCCTTACATGACTTGATTGATGATGATAGTTAGTTGATCCTTACATGACTTGATTGATGATGATAGTTAGTTGATCCTTACATGACTTGATTGATGATGATAGTTAGTTGATCCTTACATGACTTGATTGATGATGATAGTTAGTTGATCCTTACATGACTTGATTGATGATGATAGTTAGTTGATCCTTACATGACTTGATTGATGATGATAGTTAGTTGATCCTTACATGACTTGCCAGGTCTTCAAGAAAAGATTGCACATAAAGAGGATCATCGCTTTTATTTGTTTAAGGTAAATTTACATTTCAGGAATTTGGTAAACTTAAGCTAACAATAGAATATGCAAGTTAAGTTTTAAGTGGTACAAGAGATATTTTTATTTCTTATAATTATGTTTCTTTGAATAAGTATTTTTTTTTAAAATTTGAATACCATGGAATCTAATTATGTCAAATTTAGTGCGATCGGCAGCTTCATCCTCCCATGTGGCTGGATCCATGTCCAGTGCCCTCATATCTCTCTTGCACACATCTTTGAACCTCAGCTGTGGTTGCCCAACTGTTCTCTTGCCATCTGCTAATTGTCCGTAGAAGATATCCTTCGGGATGCGGCCATCTTCCATGGGGCGGACATGGCCAAGCCAGCGTAGTCTGCGCTGTCTAAGCAGGGTATACATGCTTTGAAGGCCAGAACGTGACAACACCTCGACATTTGTCACTTTATCTTTCCACGAGATGCCGAGGATGTGGCATAGACACCGTAAATGGAAGGTATTGAGCCTTCTTTGTATTGAGCCATAGGTTGTCCAGGTCTCGCTGCCATATAGGAGTGTGCTGGTGACGCAGGCGTTATATACCGCAGCTTTGGTTTTTGTTTGAGTTTGGAGTTTCCCCAAACACGCGATGTGAGGCGGGAAAAGGTAGCTGCAGCTTTGCCAACGTGGCTGTCAATTTCTGAGTCCATTGAGAATTTGTCATTGATGGTAGACCCTAGGTATGTGAAGTGGTGCCAATTCATAGTTATCAATTGTGATAACTGGTGCAGCACCCACATCCTTACTCAGTACATTCGTTTTCTTTAGACTTATTATGAGGCCAAAGTCCTTGCATGCTTGGGTGAAGCGATTCATCAAGCTCTGAAGCTCCTGTTGGCTTTGAGTGACGACTGCAGCATCATCAGTGAACAACAAGTCTCTTATAGTGACCCTTCTGATTTTTGTTTTTGCCTTCAGCCTTGAAAGATTAAACAGATGGCCATCTGACCTAGTGTGAAGTCATATTCCTTCAGTTACATCTCTGAATGCATGCTTCAAGAGTAAGGCAAAGAAGATCCCAAAGAGGGTCGGGGCCAGAACACAGCCTTGTTTAACGCCACTTCGTATATCAAAGGGCTGTGATGAGCTTCCAGCATATTGGACTGTTCCCTTCATGTCGCTATGGAATGACTTTATCATTTCCATCAATTTAGGGCAGCCTATTTTCAGGAGGATTTTGAAAGAGTCCATCCCTACTAACCAGGTCAAATGCTTTTGTGAGGTCTATAAAGGCGATATATAAAGGTCTTTTCTGCTCTATTGATTTTTCCTGAAGCTGGCGAAGAGAGAAGATCATCTCTGTTGTAAATCTACCAGCTCGGATTCCACACTGTGACTCTGGATATATGCGCTCAGCTAACTTGTGTAGTCGCATTAAGATGACTTTGGCAAAAACCTTACCAACAATACTAAGAAGAGAGATGCCTCTGTAGTTATTGCAATCACTTCTGTCTCCTTTATTTTTATACAGTGTTACAATCTTGGCATCTCGCATGTCTTGAGGAATAGTTGTCTCTTCCCAGCACTGGCACAGCATCCTATGCAGGGGATGTAATAGCGTGCTCTTACAGCATTTGATTAAATCAGGAGGAATCCCATCACTGCCTGATGCTTTTCTAGAGGCCAAGCTATCAATGGCCTTGCTGAGTTCCTCTAATATTGGTTCAGCATCCAGCTCCTCCATAGTTGGCAGACATTTGACAGCATCAAGGGCTGCAGCGGTATTTTCTCTAGCGTAAAGCTCAGAGTAGTGCTCGACCCACCTCTCCATCTGCTTACCCTTATCGGTTAGCTTCTCTCCGCTGACGGTTTTTAGCGGTGCTGTCTTACTTTTTTGGGGGCCAAGTGCTTTCTTTATACCGTCATACATTTGTTTAATGTTGCTTATTTGCACTGCGGTCTGGATGCTCTCACTGAGCTGGAGCCAATAGTCATTTGCACAGCGTCGAGCAGTTTGTTGAACTTTGCTTCTCGTAGCCTTCAGGATCTGTAGGGTTCTAGCACTCAGTGAACGTTTGTATTCATTCGCAGCACTGCGCTTAGCTTCAATGACAGGTGCCATCATATCTGATGAAGCATCGAACTAGTCATTTGGCTATGCCGTTATCTTACCAAAGGTGGCAAGTGCAGCACTTTGAATGGTGTTCCGTAGATGCTTCCAGTTCTCTGTAATAGTATCACCATGCTGAGGGCTACTGAGCACTTTCTTGAAGGTCGCAGTAAATTGAGCGATTATGACAAGGTCTGACATCTTGCTGGTATCAATGCATGGTTTCCCTTCATGTCTGACACGATAGAGTTTTCTTGGTTGTGCTCTGATTTTGCAGCAAACCAAGGAGTGATCTGTATCACAGTCTGCACTAAGGTACGACCGCGTGGAGAGCACAGACCTGAGAAGTGGCCTTCTGACGAGAATCAGATCCAGTTGGTGCCAGTGCTTGGATCGTGGGTGTCTCCATGACACCTTATGCTGAGGTTTTGTCTGAAAGTAGTTGTTGGTCACGCAGAGGTCATGATGGACACACAGCTCTAAGAGCCGTTGTCCATTTTCATTCATCTTGCCAATACCAAACCTGCCCAGACATGAAGGCCATGAAACATTATCGGCACCCACTCTAGCATTAAAGTCACCAAGGAGAACAAGCTGTTCTTGCCTAGGTATGCTTTTGATGACTGCTGCTAGATTCTCGTAGAACTCATCTTTAGCTTCTGAGGCAGAGTACAGAGTAGGAGTATACACACTGACAAGGGTGATGGAACCTGGGCTAGTTTGCAGGCGGAGTGTTAACAGGTGTTCTGATCCATTCTCACCTGGTTCAACCATTTTAGTTAGCGATTTTTTGACCGCAAAACCTACTCCATGTTCTCTAGTTTTATTAAGATCTTTCCCTTGCCAATAAAATGTGTAGTCATTCTCACTCACCGTTCCAGAGCCTGCCAGGCGAGTTTCCTGAAGTGCAGCTATATCCACCTGAAGTCGTTTAAGCTCATCATTGATTATGGCTGTCTTCTTCACATCGTTTATGTCCTGTAGGTTTTCGGATAGTCCAGTCAACATAGTCAGGACGTTCCAGCATCCCAATCTGAGAGTTTGCTTATTTCTTTTATTACGATAATTGCTTGGCGCAAAATTTTCTGTCCACAGTTCGGGTTTGACCCTAATCCCCATGCACCCAATGGGGAAAGCAGACAGTGGCGGGACAACACCTTATTGACTGGGGGCTGCCCAGCTTGAAGCGGGCGGTAGCTGTCCAGTGAGATCCTAGAACCTCTCCCACTGTTGGAAGTAGCCCCTGGCGCCATGCCCTACGCCAATTGGGCAAAATGCTTATAACCAGTAACTGCTACTTCCCGTGTTTTGCCGACACCTATAGGGTGAAGCTGGAGTGTCCTCTCCAGGGCGCGAGCTTGGGCACAGTTATATGGAGATCAAGCTGTTTCCCATGCAGCATGTTCCCCCTCTCCACACAGCTGGTAGATCCAAAGGAACAGCAGTAGCCGATACAGTTTGGTACCAGCCACGTCGCAGGAGTTGCCAGAATAATGTCAAATCAACATTAGACTGCCTTAGGGACTCCGACTCCGGATTTATCCTCAGGGTTTACTCCCGAAGCCAATTCCACAAATGGATATTCCAGCAAGGCAGCAGTGGTTTTAATTCAGAGTTCCTTCTCTTAGATAAGCTACCAACCAAGGATCACGAGCCCTATCTGCCCGAAGCTGCTGGTTTTAAGGCGCCAGTCACTCGCCTTTGCCCCTTCTTCCGTCAGTGGAAACAGTTCCACAGGGCTCAAATTGAGCCACACGTGAAGGCCGGGAGCTGGACTTGGTTGTCAGAGGCTGCTTGAGACGCGTGCCATAGAAGTATTTTATCTGCAGTGAGAGCTTATCCTCACTACAACTCCCGGCTGTAACAACCTTTGGTATTTTGACTTTAAAAATCAAATTGCATTAGTGTATGAAATTATGCTTTTTCTTTCAAGAAAATCATTAGTTTCTCAGAACTTTGTTTTGTGTTACTAATGTTTAATAACTTGCTGATTTATTCATCAGTCAATATGATACATGGTGCAGAAATGTTTCCACTGCATGTTAAATCTGTTATCAGAGCAGATTTCATCTTGTCAAGAATTTTAATTTATCGAAAACACTTTAAAGTCCTGTTAGCTCAAGTTATCAAAAATGTGTTGTCAGCAAAAGTTGTAGAATATAATTCTGAGTTTCCCATTGACATTTGAGGCTCATAACTCAACCCAAAAAAAAAAAAAACCATCATGGTTTTAAATATAGCAATAAAATCTATTATGGCCACCATTTCCATGGCAACCATTGTCATTAGAACATCAGATATTTTGTTTTGCGTACTTATAGCTATTATTGTGGTAGGTAAAGCTTGTGCATTTTAACTGAAAAAGTTATTTGTGAAAACAGAATTTCATTGGGACTCTTTAACATAAGAGACATGACATGAAGATTGTTGAAGAGATTAAAAACAAAATGTACTTTTAAGCACCTAAATGACAAATAGACATAATTTTTATTGTCAGAAGATAAAAATGTTGAAGGCTTTAAGGGAGCTGGCAAAGAAACATCTAGACAATATTTGAGATTTTAAGTATGGAAGAGTGCATGGGACTGGTAGCAAAACAAATTGCTACAGAAATCACTTATACAAAAGCACATGTTTGCTTTGATACAGGCTTCCTGCAGGCGGGATTCATGCTGCAGGCGGGATTCATGCTGCAGGCGGGATTCATGCTGTATAGTGAACAAAAAGGGAAATGAATGATGAGTAAATATGGACCACACAACAAGTGTAGGAAATATATCAATCAGTGTGGGGAAAATAACAGAAACTGTATAGAAAGTCAAAGAAAAATAATGAAACATTGTGGCAATGTCGTTCAGCTAGGGCTGCTGATCTTTTTTTGTTGCTCTTATGCAGCCAATATCAAGTTGAAGAATTTTTGGCATTATGTACGTTGTAGATCCAGCCTGCTACTTTTATGCCATTCTGAAATTTGTTGAGTTGGAGAGCTCCAGTTTCTTTTCCAGTTATTCTGGCCTGGCATGTTTGTAGATGATCCTCACATCTGGCTTAAAGCTAGAAGAGGGAAGGGGCTGCATTTCCACCATCTGTTGGGGGGGTGGGTGAGGGGGCCTCCGCAAATTATCATCAACCTTCAACTCCACATGGAGCATAGGCCAAGTCTTCCTGTCCCGTTCAAGATCTTCTACATCCCCTTCATGTCTGTCTCCATTTTTCTTCTCCAAGTGTTCTTTGGTCTTCCTCTACCCCTCTAACCTTGGAGATTCCAGAACAAGGACTGCCTTGTAATGCTATCAACAGGTTTCCTTAATGTGTGTCCTATCCGTCTCCAGTGTCTTTTTCTCATCTCATTCCACTGGCACTTGTCTGGTTCTTGTCATCAGTTCTACATTAGTGATCTTGTCATACTACCTCAATCCTTCTATTCTACGCAAGCACCCATTTATGAAAGTCTGTAGCTTTTGGTTGTTGTTTTTGTTGTTCACCACATATGCAGGGCTAAAATAGTTTGCTCTGGCTCTGGGCTCAAATTGTGTTAATTTGTGATCACCTCAGCTTCATGATCTTACAATGATGTCATGCTTTTGCATTGTTTACGTACTTGATTGATAACTAGAACATCCAAAGATAAACTTGAAAGAAGGAGTAATACATTTTTCTCTAGGTTCTGAACAACTGTCTTCTTTGGTCCTTGACAAAACAATCAGTGATCATCACACCTGGTGGCATCTAGTAGGGCAGCAACACAAAACAATCAGTGATCATCACACCTGGTGGCATCTAGAAGGGCAGCAACAAACTGTCTCCACTTTGCTCGGTCAGCAGTCATCCTTCTTTTGGTGCCCTAGCTGTGGTTCATGCTTCCACGGTTGTCCTCCAGGTAGCTTTTGACCATCCTTTCATTTTCCTTCTGAAGTCCTTAGCATGGCATTTGTGGTGATTGTGTCAAGGTCTGTTGTGAGGATGTGGCTAACCCATGTCAAGGTCTGTTGTGAGGATGTGGCTAACCCATTTCAAGTGTCTAACTGCTATCAAGTGTCTAACTGCTATCAAGTGTCTAATTGCTATCAAGTGTCTAACTGCTATCAAGTGTCTAACTGCTATCAAGTGTCTAACTGCTATCAAGTGTCTAACTGCTATCAAGTGTCTAACTGCTATCATTGTAGCATGTCTTCTTGATGGTTATGAGTTAGCAGTTCTTGGTTGAACAACTTTAGATGACCTTGAAAGAATATTTTAATCACAGGGTTCGTAGCGACCTGGAAAAACCTGGAAAAAGAAAAAAAAAAATTCAGGTCTTGAAAAGCCTGGAAAAATGGCTAAAAGCCTTGAATTTTCTGCATCGGACCTGGAAAAAAAAAACGAAATCAAAAGTTCGATACTTTGTTGCGTCCATTTTTTGGTTATTGATGGTATTTTTCGTTAAACTTCAGTTACCGTATAATTTTTACTTCCCTTTGCGCACTAAATCCATTTCCAGAAGTTTTCGGCGGTTTCGTTTTCGGCGCTTTGCATTAATGACGTAAACGCAAATTTATTTTTAGCGATCGTCACGTCTGTTGTTACTCGAATGCTAATGGGAAAAACACCAAGAACTTCATTCTTCTTCCTCTTCTTCCTCATTCGTCCTGAAAAGGACGTTGGTTACGTTGTGTCTGTTTACGCCGGAGCTGTGATATCTGCACCTTTCGGTCGACACATCCGACTTCAGCGCGGCATTTTTTGGGACCGGGTTTGCCTTCCCTCTGCGATCCCTACTCGCTCAGCCAGACTGCAGTGATGCAGCCTGTTTCCAGGACCCCATTTCAACTGAGGTAAGTAATAAATTCATTTATCTCATTTATAAAACCTATTTAAATAAGTCCAGTTTATAGATAGGCCTACTGTACTTGCGTCTGTAATTTACAATGTAGGCCTATTTACAGTTTTATTTTTAACCATGGCCAAAATTAGCCTATAGGCCTAGGCAAGCATTTGAATGAAATTTCTTGGTTTACATCTGCATACGGGAATATATTTGACACAGTTTAAGATGGTCAGGAATAGAAATTGATGGCGATTCCATATCCTATAGCATACCCTGTTATCAGACCCATGTCCCACTGTTCATTTCACCACATTTTTTGGAAATAAATATATTTTGAATGCTTTTTTATTATATTTATGATGAAAAGACTTGTCCCGTTCTACCTCTGAAGGGTTATAGGCTAATTAGGATAGGCCTACATGTTTTCAATTCCAGATAACATGAATAACCGCCGAGACACGAAATTGGCATCACATCTGTCAAATCACTAATTAGGATAAATGAAAATCACCAATATTGTGCATAGGCCTATGTTATTTAAAAAAAAAAAAATTTAAATTAAATTTTAAAAAAAATCTAAACAAAGAAACGAAACAAAACCCAACAAAAATAGTAAAGATGATGTTGGGGGGGGGGGGGGGGGGGGGGGGTGTAAAGGCCTGCTGTTTCCAGTTAGATATTTAATAGATTTTCACTTATCATAAGTATTACCCTCCCAATTACTATATATTACCTTTTGTTCTAGTTAAATTTTGTTTGACTATATTATGTATGCGTTTAGAATTTTGACTTGGTAAATATACATAGCTTAGGCCTACTCATAAGTTATTTGTGTGATCCATTTTTTTTTTTTTTTTTTTTAAACAGAAAAGAACACAACCCCAAGGAGCAGTTTTTCCCTCAGAAACATCAAAACCATCTAACACTACTGCCTCAGACACGTCAAAATCGTCTAACACTACTAGGAGACCTACAGATGTGACATCATTTGTGACCAAGGAAGAAACTCTCAGAGCTGAGATTATTTGGACTCTTTTTTCAGTGAAAAGTCACCATAGTTTTAATTCAAATTTCATACGCAACAAGGGACATATTCTCTTCTGTGGTAGTTTTTATTCAGCCTTCAGCTTTATTTCAAGACCTGAAATTCAGATTGGTGCATTTGGAACAGTAGCTGAAAATAGGAAGCATTTTCCTGTAGCACTGAAGAAAAAACAACTCAAATTGAAAAAGACAAATCATCCTGTGTTTTGTGCGACAGAAGATAAGGCATGCCGACAGTCACCTGGCATGATACGAACAGATTTAACCTTATATCTACTGTTCACTCCAATGATAATATAAACAAGACAGTTAAAAAAACAAATTCTTTAGGGCAGAACAGTTCAGAAGCCAGTGCTTGCAGAAAAATACAGCAAAAGTATGGGAGGTGTCGACCACTTCAGCCAACTAGGTGCAAGCTACCCCTACCCACACAAATCCTATTTTTATATTATTTCTTAGTTGAAACTGCCCTGGTCAATGGGCACATAACCTACAACACTGCCAACTCTACAAAAAAAGATCAAAGCAAATATCAGGATGTCAGTATGACTTATTGAACCTGCTATTCTTCGATGCAATGTGACACCTTCAAAACCACAGGTCACAACAACACGACTTACTGAGCACCACTTCATTGATAAATATGAAAGGGCAAGGTACAAACCAGACTGTAAAGTGTGTAGGCCTAAGGCTGCAGGGAACAGAAACCAGACTTGCATGTACTGCCCAGATTGCAATGTACCTCTATGCCTGATACCCTGCTTCAAGTTATACCACACAGTCAAGGATTATCAACGATCCAAAGACTCTTGCAGAAGCCTACAGCTACAACTTCAACCCCAGTTAATGAAAAAAGCAGCTCAGACTCCAACTAGAGGTACTTAACTACTCAAACATTTACAAACGCTCATTGTCAGATGCCACAGACACAGAATACATTCAAAAAAGACAAACACAAAAAATGCAGGTATTTTTTGCATTTTATTCACAATTTTATTAGCCTTTTATGTTGATGTACGTGGTTAATCGTTAAATCAATACGTCAATCAAGCTTATTTTATTCATTACCATCCATGTCACTAACATTTTATTGCGCTGATGTTGAACAAATTCACTAAAAACGTGGAAAAGATGTCTGTTTTTCAATCTTTTATGAATTTAAAAAAAAAAAAAAAAGTTCTTTTTAAAGAAATATGCAAACACCCTTGGTATTGGGAGACGGTAATGCTCCGGATTGCTGGTCAGCAAAGTGATAATTATATCTGAGAAAATTAGATGAGGAAAATATTAGAGTTTCCCATCCTTGAAAATCACGTGCTGGACCTGGAAAAACCTGGAAAAAGCCTGGAAAATGCTTGAAGAAATTTGCTATGAACCCTGTAATCAGTGTTTTGCTTGTTATGACAAACTATCATCATCATCATCATGATTTCACTTCATATAGAACATGGAGCCACCACTGCAACCACAGAACTGGTGTGTTTGTTATGATGGTGGTTTCTGTAGAAATGTTTTTGACATGATGAGGTTGCCAGTCGCAGGCACATCCACATTTTATTTGCCTTCTATTTAGGAGCAGTAGTCATATTCTATCTTTGTCTCCTCACAGACCCCTCCCCCCGCGGAACTTCAGGGGGTGACATAACCAACTATAGGTAAACAAAAATATGAAAAATGTGGTTTTATTTGTTATGAACAAAGAAATGTAATCTTAAAAATTAAAAAGTATTTAATTTGTGTTTTTTGTTTAATTAATAGGTACTAAGAGCCCATATTCTGCCACTGACAAATGTTGCTTTCAATAAATCCGGGTCAAGGTAATAAATGCATATTCATTTCTTTATTCTTCTCCTTCATAGTCACCTTTCCTTCATCCTTTTTCCTTTTCCTCATTTCTTTATTACTCTCCTTCATAGTTGCCTTTCCTTCATCCATTTCCTCATTTCTTTATTACTCTCCTTCATAGTCGCCTTTCCTTCATCCATTTCCTCATTTCTTTATTACTCTCCTTCATAGTCGCCTTTCCTTCATCCATTTCCTCATTTCTTTATTCTTCTCCTTCATAGTCACCTTTCCTTCATCCTTTTTCCTTTTCCTCATTTCTTTATTACTCTCCTTCATAGTCGCCTTTCCTTCATCCATTTCCTCATTTCTTTATTACTCTCCTTCATAGTCGCCTTTCCTTCATCCTTTTTCCTTTTCCTCATTTCTTTATTACTCTCCTTCATAGTCGCCTTTCCTTCATCCTTTTTCCTTTTCCTCATTTCTTTATTACTCTCCTTCATAGTCGCCTTTCCTTCATCCTTTTTCCTTTTCCTCATTTCTTTATTACTCTCCTTCATAGTTTCCTTTCCTTCATCCTTTTTCCTTTTCCTCATTTCTTTATTACTCTCCTTCATAGTTTCCTTTCCTTCATCCTTTTTCCTTTTCCTCATTTCTTTATTACTCTCCTTCATAGTTTCCTTTCCTTCATCCTTTTTCCTTTTCCTCATTTCTTTATTACTCTCCTTCATAGTCACCTTTCCTTCATCCTTTTTCCTTTTCCTCATTTCTTTATTACTCTCCTTCATAGTTTCCTTTCCTTCATCCTTTTTCCTTTTCCTCATTTCTTTATTACTCTCCTTCATAGTTTCCTTTCCTTCATCCTTTTTCCTTTTCCTCATTTCTTTATTACTCTCCTTCATAGTTTCCTTTCCTTCATCCTTTTTCCTTTTCCTCATTTCTTTATTACTCTCCTTCATAGTTTCCTTTCCTTCATCCTTTTTCCTTTTCCTCATTTCTTTATTACTCTCCTTCATAGTTGCCTTTCCTCCATCCATTTCCTCATTTCTTTTTTTTGTTACTTGCTTTCTTTTATTTATTTCTTCTCTTTTATTTGTCTATTTATTTATTTCATTCCTATGTTACTGTGCTGCATTAAACTCTTTCTTTCATATATTGTTTTCCTTTTGTATAATTATCTTCATTGCTTTCTTGTGTAGCCTCCACTTCTATACGTCTTTCTTCTGTAGCCTCCCCTTCTATACGTCTTTCTTCTGTAGCCTCCCCTTCTATACTTCTTTCTTCTGTAGCCTCCCCTTCTATACTTCTTTCTTCTGTAGCCTCCCCATCTATACTTCTTTCCTCCTTATCTATTCTTCATGCCTTGGCTTCTAAATCAACAGGAATGCTACAGCTGTGTATCTGTGCTCAGTTTTAAATTGCTAGTTAATCATTGCCACTTTATGTTGTCACTTTATCATTGCCACTTTATGTTGTCAGTTAATCATTGCCACTTTATGTTGTCAGTTTATCATTGCCACTTTATGTTGTCAGTTAATCATTGCCACTTTATGTTGTCAGTTTATCATTGCCGCTTTATGTTGTCACTTTATCATTGCCACTTTATGTTGTCAGTTCATCATTGCCACTTTATGTTGTCAGTTTATCATTGCCACTTTATGTTGTCACTTTATCATTGCCACTTTATGTTGTCAGTTTATCATTGCCACTTTATGTTGTTAGTTAATCATTGCCACTTTATGTTTTCACTTTATCATTGCCACTTTATGTTGTTAGTTTATCATTGCCACTTTATGTTGTTAGTTTATCATTGCCACTTTATGTTGTTAGTTTATCATTGCCACTTTATGTTGTCAGTTTATCATTGCCACTTTATGTTGTCAGTTTATCATTGCCACTTTATGTTGTCAGTTTATCATTGCCACTTTATGTTGTCAGTTTATCATTGCCACTTTATGTTGTCAGTTAATCATTGCCACTTTATGTTGTCAGTTTATCATTGCCACTTTATGTTGTCAGTTAATCATTGCCACTTTATGTTGTCAGTTTATCATTGCCACTTTATGTTGTCAGTTTATCATTGCCACTTTATGTTGTCAGTTTATCATTGCCACTTTATGTTGTCAGTTTATCATTGCCACTTTATGTTGTCAGTTAATCATTGCCACTTTATGTTGTCAGTTAATCATTGCCACTTTATGTTGTTAGTTTATCATTGCCACTTTATGTTGTTAGTTTATCATTGCCACTTTATGTTCTTAGTTTATCATTGCCACTTTATGTTGTGAGTTTATCATTGCCACTTTATGTTGTCAGTTTATCTTTGCCACTTTATGTTGTCACTTTATCATTGCCACTTTATGTTGTCACTTTATCATTTCCATTTTATGTTGTCACTTTATCATTGCCAATTTACGTTGTCAGTTTATCATTGCCACTTTATGTTGTCAGTTTATCATTGCCACTTTATGTTGTCAGTTTATCATTGCCACTTTATGCTGCCAGTTAATCATTGTTGTCAGTTTATCATTGCCACTTTATGTTGTCAGTTTATTATTTCAACTTTATGTTGTCAGTTTATCATTTCAACTTTATGTTGTCACTTTATCATTGCCACTTTATGCTGTCAGTTTATCATTGTCATTTTAAATTGCCAGTTTATCATTGTCACTTTATGTTGTCAGTTTATCATTGCCACTTTATGTTGTCAGTTTATCATTGCCACTTTATGCTGCCAGTTAATCATTGCCACTTTATGTTGTCAGTTAATCATTGCCACTTTATGTTGTCAGTTTATCATTGCCACTTTATGTTGTCAGTTTATCATTGCCACTTTATGTTGTCAGTTTATCATTGCCACTTTATGTTGTCAGTTAATCATTGCCACTTTATGTTGTCAGTTTATCATTGCCACTTTATGTTGTCAGTTTATCATTGCCACTTTATGTTGTCAGTTTATCATTGCCACTTTATGTTGTCAGTTTATCATTGCCACTTTATGTTGTCAGTTTATCATTGCCACTTTATGTTGTTAGTTTATCATTGCCACTTTATGTTGTTAGTTTATCATTGCCACTTTATGTTGTTAGTTTATCATTGCCACTTTATGTTCTTAGTTTATCATTGCCACTTTATGTTGTGAGTTTATCATTGCCACTTTATGTTGTCAGTTTATCTTTGCCACTTTATGTTGTCACTTTATCATTGCCACTTTATGTTGTCACTTTATCATTTCCATTTTATGTTGTCACTTTATCATTGCCACTTTTATCATTGCCACTTTAGTTTTAGTTTTATCATTGCCACTTTATGTTGCCACTTTATGTTGTCACTTTATCATTGCCACTTTCTGTTGTCAGTTTATCATTGCCACTTTATGTTGTCAGTTTATCATTGCCACTTTATATTGTCAGTTTATCATTGCCACTTTATATTGTCTTTTTATCATTGCCACTTTATGTTGTTAGTTAGTCATTGCCACTTTATGTTGTCAGTTTATCATTGCCACTTTATGTTGTCAGTTTATCATTGCCACTTTATGTTGTTAGTTTATCATTGCCACTTTATGTTGTCAGTTTATCATTGCCACTTTATGTTGTCAGTTTATCATTGCCACTTTATGTTGTCAGTTTATCATTTCAACTTTATGTTGTCAGTTTATCATTGCCACTTTATGTTGTCAGTTTATCATTGGCACTTTATGCTGTCAGTTTATCATTGCCACTTTATGCTGCCAGTTTATCATTGCCACTTTATGTTGTCAGTTGATTATTTCAACTTTATGTTGTCAGTTTATCATTTCAACTTTATGTTGTCAGTTTATTATTTCAACTTTATGTTGTCAGTTTATCATTTCAACTTTATGTTGTCACTTTATCATTGCCACTTTATGCTGTCAGTTTATCATTGTCATTTTAAATTGCCAGTTTATCATTGTCACTTTATGTTGTCAGTTTATCATTGCCACTTTATGTTGTCAGTTTATCATTGCCACTTTATGTTGTCAGTTCATCATTGCCACTTTATGTTGTCAGTTTATCATTGCCACTTTATGCTGCCAGTTTATCATTGCCACTTTATGTTGTCAGTTGATCATTTCAACTTTATGTTGTCAGTTTATCATTTCAACTTTATGTTGTCAGTTTATCATTTCAACTTTACATTGTCAGTTTATCATTTCAACTTTATGTTGTCACTTTATCATTGCCACTTTATGCTGTCAGTTTATCATTGTCATTTTACATTGCCATTTTATCATTGTCACTTTATGTTGTCAGTTTATCATTGCCACTTTATGTGGTCAGTTTATCATTGCCACTTTATGTTGTCAGTTTATCATTGCCACTTTATGTTGTCAGTTCATCATTGCCACTTTATGTTGTCAGTTTATCATTGCCACTTTATGCTGCCAGTTTATCATTGCCACTTTATGTTGTCAGTTGATCATTTCAACTTTATGTTGTCAGTTTATCATTTCAACTTTATGTTGTCAGTTTATCATTTCAACTTTATGTTGTCAGTTAAGACAGAATGCTTGTTGCCCGTTTTGGATTTTAAAAGCATACGTTTTCAGATGAAAGAATGTGTACTGGTTATAAACAGAGCCAAGTATACAAATGTGTTTAGATTGGAGGGATTGGGGGAGGGGGTATGACGTGATTGTTGGTTTGAAGCTGATGACAAGGGCCAAACTGGCTTGAAAAAGTAATTTTTATTCTGTTTTAGCTTCATCGCTTGAAGCTATTGTGTGATATGTGAAGTTTGAGGTGCAAAGTGAAGTTTAATCTTTTTAATTTTTGTTCTGTTAATTTAATGTTCTACTTTTGTTTAATCACTGGAAGTTGTGACAGGCCTAGCAAAGTTTGAGATGCAGGGTGAAGTTTGGTAATATTAATGTTTGTTCTATTTTAGCTTCATCACTGGAAGTTATGACAGAACCTGCAAAGTTTGGGATACAAGTTCTGGAGAGGAGATCCACACACTGGATGGCCACAAAAATGTTGTTTATGCCATTTCTTTCAACAATCCATATGGGTCGGTGCTAAGTACTTTCTTGGAATGATTGCTGTGGTTGTGTACTGTCACTGGCAATATTTTTAGTTATTGTCACTAGCACCCTCAAGAGAATGAACGCACAAAATTTATTATAAAAGGGCTGAGAACTGGGCATGCAGACCCATCTAACACTCTGCCCTTTGTTTAAACTTTCATTCTGTATCCTGGCACTTACTTATAAAGAACAACCGCAAATATATAATCTGTGCATTTTTACATGCATCAGCAATACTAAAGGAGATACATACATTTTTGCATATGTCAGTACCTTTTGAAAAAAAAATTATATTCTTACACATTTCTGTAGCAGTAAAACAAATTTTAGTGGTTAATTAGAAAACAAAAAAAGAAAGAAAAAGTATACCTACTCATTCTAGTACACATCTTCTCATTTGAAACAAATGACCACACTACATACATCTGAACATTTAAAATAAATGACCACACTACATACATCTGAACATTTAAAACAAATGACCACACTACATACATCTGAACATGAGATGAGAAGAAGATGCTGCAGATGGATTGGATATGACATGACAAGTAAAACCTGTTGATAGCATCACAAGGCAGTCCTTGTTCTAGAATTCCCAGGGTAAGAGAGGCAGAAGGAGACCAAGGAATACACGGAGAAGAGAACTGGAGACAGAAAACACATGGAGAAGAGAACTGGAGACAGACATGAATGGGATGAAGAAGACATGGAAAGTCCTTGAGCAGACGGCACGTGACAGAAAGACTTGGCGTACGTTTGTTGAAGGCCTATGCTCCTTGGTGAGCTAAAAGGTGATGAAGAAGAACACATACATATGAAGTAGAATAATGTACTACCACATTCACACGTACAGAATATCATATGATAATACTACATCAAGATAACAATTATGAACATAAAGAAACAAGAATTTCTATGTAGAATAAGGGGGAGAGGAAAAGGGAAGAGAAACGAACAATCTGTTGCTACTCTGACAAATAGTTCTTTGTCTTCATTGATGTAGATGTAGCAGATGTTAGTGAGTACCATAAATACTACATGAATACATGGATCGATGAACTTATTTAGAGACGGGTCAGATAGTAAATATTTTAGGTCTCGCGGGCCAAGAGGAGGTGGTAAAATCAAAGGGAATAGTTTGATGAGTGCTTCTTGTGGTAATGTTGATGTATGTTGTATTCTTTTAGCACTGCGCTAGTCTCTTTGAACATTAAACACAATTCTTTGTTATCTGATTCAGTCTACACCCCACAGTTCTTTAAAAACATGACATACATAGTCAACTTTTTATTTTTCTCTCTTGTTGCAGCATGTTGGGTACGGATAGTGGTGACATTTGTTAAGTCACTATACTGACTTTTAGATATCTTGTTTAATTTATCTTCAGTACTTAAACTCTGGAGCCTGCTTAAGCTTGATACAGCTGATATGTATATAAGGGGTTATCCACATTTCTTGCCATTTTTTAAGCCCCCCCCCCCCCCCCATCACACTTTGTCACAAAAACCTAGACCCACCCTCTCCTTAGGTGACATCACAAATATCTTATTTCTTCTCCCCCCCCACCCCCCCCCCGTAGCGGAGGTTTCTGTGGCAACTTGTTTCACACGTTGAGGTTGCCAGACCCATGTAGAACCTCATATTAGTCACCTTGTACGACCTACATAAGGGTGCAGTAGTCATATTTTTTCTTGGTTTCTTTAGAGACCCCCGGTAATTACACGGGGAAAGTTTCAAGTTTACGTTTGTTATTTATCACACATAAAATAAGAAATTAATCTGTCTCAGAGCTTAAGGGGTAGGTCTTAAGTGTCAAGACCAGTTTAAGCAAACAGGTACATTAATGACAACATGTAATGCTCTTTTTGTTTATTACTTCTGGAAGGCCAAGACACACAAAACTTTGGTTGCAGTTAAAGTACAAGCAAATTCATCCATGGCATTAACAACAATTTCAAATCTGCCCACATTTTAATGACAGCCGATTTACAGAAATATATCTCGATGATGTCTTTACATTTGAATTTTAAAAAGAAGTTGGAGACATGTAGGTGAAAAAGGAAGTGCTTGACGAGCAAAACTTTTATATATACTACTCGTCAATAGTCAAGGGCCACTTAGAAAAACCTTGGTTGAAACCATAAAACAAATCTGATATAAACGTAATTGGTATCAGTCAAAACGGCATTTATTGAATACCAAATTGACATGTCACGTAAAAAATGGAAACACACATTCAAACGCAATGAAGCTGTGAAGCGTGTCACCCACCTTTTCAAAAGTCACACAATAGATATTGGACAAATAGACATTTCAAAATCGGGTATGACCACCGTTTGCAGCAAGGCATTCAAGACTGCGTAGACGCATCGAGTCCACAAGGGTCCGAAGAGTATCCCGAGGAACAGCTTGCCATTCCTGAAGCAGAAATGCAGTCAGCTGTGTAACATCCATTGGCAGGGGGTGATTTGTTGACAATATTCGACCAAGGACATCCCAGAGGTGCTCAATCGGAGAAAGGTCAGGTGAAGGAGCTGGCCACGCCATCCTGATGATCCCATGTTGCTGAATAAACTCATTTACCACACGAGCTCGATGGAGTCGAGCGTTTTCATCTTGGAGGATGGCATTACCACTTATGGCCTCCAGAGCAGGCTGAACAATTGGTCTCAAGATTTCGTTCTGGTATCTTGGGCCGGTCAAATTGCCTTGGATGATGTAGAGTGGGGAACGAACGAACTTTATTTTCGAAGGGTTGAGAATTGGGCGCGCAGGCCCGTCTAACATTCTGCCCTTTCACTCTCATTTATCTTGCATACTATATCCTTTTATTCCCACATATTACTTTAAGCATTAATTTAAAGGCATGCAACATTATAAAGTTAACATAACAGCATTCATTTACAGTATACAATCATAATAAAAAATGAGTAGCCTAGGTTTTTTTTTTTTTTTTTTTAAATAAAGATAGTGACTGAAGAAAAAATAATAAATAAATAAATAACAAAATAAAATAATATAAACAAAACAATAAATAAATAAGTTATGTATACCGACACTCACTTATGCGGTCAAAACGTCTAATCTGTAGTATTTTTGAATGTGTCATCAATCCTCAATACAAGAATTACAAAAACACATTCTCGCTTACATCCATACATTCTTGGCGGAAATTGAAATAATAATAATAACACTTTCTTGCGCACTTCTGTAACAGAAAAAGTCTTTCAGCAGTTTAAAAAAAAAAAAAAAAAAAAAAAAAAAAAAAAAAATTATATCTGCATGTACATCACCCATTTAAGCAAACGGAAACATTCACATCTCTAAAGTACAGTGGTATGCGGGTACATTCTCACATACATTACATTATATAATAGTATTACATGGATATAAAACAAATTATTCCCATTAAAAACGAGCGGAAGAGGAAAAGAAATGTTGACCTATGGATGAGATGTTGACAGGCAAATGATGTTTCTATGGGGGTAGATAATCAGTGTTTAGGAAGTGTTTGAAAAGTGCTTTGTTAAATGAATATTGTGTAGGTAGGCTTTTTAGGTGGTGTGGAAGGCTGTTCCATAAGTAGGCTCCAGAGTAGGCTAGACTCTGTTTGAACAGGTCGATCCTAGGTTTGGGCAGACGTAACTGATGTAATTGTAGTCCCTCTCTTCTACTGGTTTGAAACAATGATCGTAGGTACGGCGGAGCATTGTTTGATAGAATTGCGTGGGTCAGCTTGGCTTTGTTGTAGAGAAGACGTTTTTTCAGGGACAGTATTGTGGGTTCTTTTCCTGTCCTTGTGTGTGATATCGTGCGATTATCGGTGATCAGACGTATTGCTCTCTTATGCAGGGAGTGCAGTCTCTTTGAGGTGGAAGCAGGGCAACCATCCCATAGTGTAGAGCAGTAATCTAGATGTGTCTGTATATGTGAGGTGTAGAACAATAGTCTAGTGTCTGCGTCTAAGAAGTGTTTTATTTTGGCTAGCTGGTACGTCTTTTGAGCTAAGTGTTTGGTTAAATTCCGTACATGGGAGTTCCACGTTAAGTGCTGGTCAATCGTGATTCCTAGAACTTTGTGTTCTGTTACATGTTCAATTTGTATTGATTCCGCGTGTACCTGTAGCGATCTTTTGGTGCAGTTTAGGAGTTTCTGTCTGGTGGTAATCAACATAGATTTCGTTTTTGCTGTGTTTAATGGCATACGATTCATATTACTCCATTTTGTTAGATTGTCTACATCGCATTGAAGAGTCATTTCAAGTGCCACGCAGTCATTGTCACTAGTGTAGATAGTACAATCATCTGCAAAGAGGTCACATGTTGAATATTTTAGATGTAGTGGTAGGTCGTTGATGAACATTGCGAAGAGTAGGGGCCCAAGAATAGAACCCTGCGGTACTCCTGTATCTATCTTCGAGAAATCTGATGTCGAGTTGTTGTGAAGCACTAACTGTTGTCGATCTCCCAGGAATGATTTGATGATGTTTAGTGGATTAGGGCCTATTCTGAGGGTTTCCAACTTTTGAACCAAGATAGTGTGGTCAATCATGTCAAATGCTTTTTTGAAGTCAACAAAAACAGCACCACCTAATTTCCCATCATTTACGTTCGACAGCCAGTTATCTGCCATTTTGGTGAGAGCTGTGTGACAGGAATGTTTGGGTCTGAAACCTGACTGGCTCTCAATGAGCAGTTTGTTTGTTGTTAAGTGTTGAAATGTAGTGTTGTAAATGTGTTTCTCTAGTGGTTTTGAAAGAGATGATAGAAGGGATATTGGTCTGTAACTGTTGGGATCGCTATGTGAGCCAGATTTATAGAGAGGATACACTTTGGCAGATTTAAATGCTGTGGGAAAGTAGTTGTGTGCAATACATTGATTGTACACATAGGTTAAGGAGTCGCAAATGATGGGTGCAGCGTAACGTAGAATTTTATTGCTGATACCATCAAGACCAGATGAATTGTTGTTTTTTAATGCCAAGATATATTTGAGAACTTCGTGTACTGTTAGAAAAGGAATATCTCTAAGATCTGTTATGGTATGTTCAGTGTTGCAGAAGGCGGTCAGTTTACTAATATCGCAGTCCATTGGCTTTAGTGTCGATTTGAGATGGTTAATTTCTGTTTTGAAGTGGTTACTAAAATGAGTAGCCGTGAGGGAGCAGCTTTTTGGTAAAGAGTTTAGTGACTTTGTTTTGTGTGTTAGTGTTCTAATGGCTGCCCAGACTTCTTTACTGTTTGCTTTGTCTTGAATCATCTTTCTGAAATGTAGTTTCTTTTCCTGACGAATGAGGTATTGTACTTTGTTTCTAAGCATCCGATACCTGCTGAAATCTTTGAGCTTATGTGCTTCGTCCCGCTCTCTCATTGTTGATAATATTTCGTTTGTTATCCATGGGGTCTTTCTGATATTTTTAACACGAACTTGCTTTATAGGAACATGTTTGTCGAATACATTGTTAAAAGTTTGTGTCCAGTATGTTATGGCTTCTTCTGGATAGGGAAGTTGGTACACGTATGAGAGAGGGGATATTTGTAGGTCTTGTAGGAATAATTGAAGGTTAAAGTTTTTGAAATTCCTGTAATGGACTGTGATATGTTCCGTTTTAGGTGCTTTAACCCCTTTTCTCGTCCAGGTACAGCAAATAGGATAGTGGTCACTTAATGCTGTCCGTGTAACTGTGCATTCTACAATGTTTTCTGGGCAGGTCGTATAGATATGATCAATTAGTGTAGATGATGAATCTGTTACTCTCGTGGGTTGATTGACTAACTGTGTGAGGTTGTATGAGATGGTGATATCATTCCACGTGTTGTTCGATTTGTGAAGGTCAATATTGAAATCTCCCAGTAGAATAATTTCCTTCGAAGAAGCCCAAACGTTGTCCATCATTCGTGAGAATGTGTCAAACCATACAGCAGAAGAGCTAGGGTTTCGGTACAGGTAACCAATTAAAACGGGGGTCAGGTTGGGGAGTTTTATTTCCAGCCATATACATTCAATGCCAGTATGTTCTAGATCATCACGGCGTCTGTACTGAAGAGATGTTGAGATGTATATAACTAGCCCTGTTTCATGTTGTCTGTTAGAATCCCTGCGAATGGTGGTGAATCCATTAATCCTAATTTCTTCATCTGTAATTTTGTCATTGAGACGGGTTTCAGAAAAACCAAATATGTGGAAGTTTTGTTGGAGAGAGGTGGAGACTTCAGGAAGCTTACCTAGCAGGTGGTAAATGTTTAAATGACCAATTTTAAGCCCTGATAGTTTAAGCCATGAATTAGTGATATTGCCTATATTTTGATTTGAGTTTTTGCAATCGGACATGATAATAGTCAATAGGAAAGAAAGAATGAGGGGAGTAGGAATGAGTAAGAAGCAATAAAATTAGTACACAATGGTTAATACAAAATTGTAAACAAGTTATAAAATATACACTGCAATAGATTTCTCTAAAGTCCGTGGACACTGTTTACCGTATCTTAATCTTTGCAAAAAAGTGCGGCACACAGGAATATTTTGACTTCAACCACAGTCAATGTAGAGAATTCATCTTTTCGGGACAGTTAAAGGTCCACGCTTGTTAATTTTATGAGGATTTCCTAATTTTCCTCAACACGAATAAACAAAGGTGCAGTCGGAGAGAAGGCGTCAATCTGGGAACTAAGCTCCAAGCTGGTTTGAAATACAGCTTTTAAGTGAGTTTATCTGCAACAGCTTGGTGTTTGTGCGCTGAATTTTGTTCTGAAAAGTCGTATAAAGACATCTGAAATGCCTGCATCAATACTTCTGGGCTATACTGCCTAAGCTGATGTAGCACATACGAACTATGAGAGTGGCATTCTTGGCGGCTAGAGACAGGATGAAGAAAGTCCAATTTCCTAGCTGTAGTTCCTGTGTTGTGGTTACTTGATGTAGAGGAAGAACGGGTCATACTTGTAGCCCAGTCTTTCCATCTGTCCAGTTGTGCCTGTCGAGCAGGTAGTGGCGGGGGTGTCTGTAGTGTGGGTAATGGGGGAAACATTTGGTCATAAAGATTAGGGTGGAGGATGGGAGTAGGTGTAGCTTTGCTAGATAAATGAGTATTACCTGAGGATGACGATGAGTGGTTATGAGGGGTTCTGCGTGGATTCACTGAGTTTAGTGTGTAATTTGTGTCACTGACTGACGAATATGTGTGTTTGTGGTGAGTCCTCTCGGGGAACTTTAAATTTTTGGCTAGGTAGCTCGTCCCTAGCTTAGAAGTGTGGACTTGATCTATATATAGCATCTTTTTTGGTGCACCTGACTTTGATGTGAAAAAAGGTGTGTTGTTTATGAAAGAAATGTGATGTTTAGTGCAGAAATTATATAGCACCTTGTTGTTGATATCTACAGTTTGGCGTGCTTGACCATAGCTGGGTGGAATTATTGACGAGATAAATATGGAGGGGTTTGGGAATTTTTGTTTTATGTTGTCAATCATTCTGGAGATGTCTAATGGGTTAATGGTGTATCCATTTGTGCTATCGTTTATCCCTACGTGTACTGTTGTTTTCCTTATGTTAGTATTTCTGTTGAGATGGCTGATTTCATTGGTTGTTTTCACTATTCCAGCTCCTGGTAGTGGTATTACTGTGACAATGTCCTCTGGCGTTGTTGACATTCTGTCACTGTGAATACCTTTTAGCAGTGAGTCCCCAATAATGATGTGATGTGTGTTGTGTGGTATGTGTCGATGGTGCTGTGGCTGAGGTCGTGCACGACGGTGTTGTTGGTGCCATTGATGTTCTTCTTGCTGGAGGTCTTCAGCGGATTTTTGTGTCGGTTGTTGTGTTCTTTCATGTTCCGTTGCCGTTGTTGCTTCGGGATCTACTTGTGTGGGTTGTCTTGGTAGGTTTTCAGTACGATGACTAATTTTTACCTCAATCGGGTAAGTCTTATTTGGTGATGTTTCTTTTCGTTCTTTGTTTTTAATATTCTGTTGGCTGTTTTCAAGCTTGTGATGTCGTGGGCATATTTTGTCTTCAGGAACGGGTGTTTGAGGTTGAGAGGGTAACGGAGCAGGTGATGTTTGTGGTGTAATTGGATGACCCGATATTTGAGGGTTTTGGACACCACCGTTCTTGTTTTTACTGTATGAAGCTTCTTGTATTTGGTCTATTCTATTTATCAGCCTTGTTTTTTTCTTGTCTGAGAGACTTGACCTCATGCCTGAGTGCGTCAAGTTCTCTTTTGAATGAGCTGTCCAGGTCTTGTTTGAGTTCAGCAATGATGTTTCTCACTGAACTTTCAAGGACGGTAATCATCGCCTGACAGCAGCGCTTCTCTGTTCCCTCTACTAGACTTCGCACTTCGGGGCTGTCTTGCTCCTTAGTGTACTCAATAGCTAGGAGCTGTTTGTGGATAGGCATTATTCTTTTAGTAACAGTGTCTTTGGTGCATGATGGGTGTGTCTCGTGTGCACTGGGCGAGTGATTTAGATCTGGATTATCTGTAGGTATATTTGTATTAAGGGTAGATGATGCTAGTTCCAGTGTACGTTTCGGAATATCATCATTTGAAAGGGAAACATTTTCGTTGGATTCCTCTCCAGTTTGCACAATTATTGGAGTGATGATAGGTGGACTGGTTTCAATGGTTAGCTGAGATTGTACGTTGGCAGGCGTGTCTCCTGTGATTGTTGGTGGAGAGGCAAGATCAGTTACAATCATGGTCTTATCTAGAGCTGATCTTTGGAGGTGACAAAATTCGACGTCTAGCCATGTCTGTACACACTCTGTCGCTCCTTGAACTAAAATTTTATCTCTTGTGTGATACAGATGTATTGTGAGGAGGTCGGTGCTTATTTTGTCCTCAACAATAGCATCTAGTTGATCGCTCCGAGTTTCAATAGAACAGTTTCGGTAGTACTCTAAGCAAGTGCGTTTGAAAATTTCGTAGTGTTGGCTGTTATGGAATTCAACAGAGCAACATTGACCATTGTTCGTTTGCTTGATGGTCAGATGAGGAGGGCTATTCCAAGCAATTAATTTTCTTTGTATTGCTTTTCCCCGGTTAAGAGAGTAACTCTTAGCTACTGTCGAAGGGCGTAATCGGCCATCTCGTGGTGGTTTTATTGTCCCTGAAACGACGCGTTTCTCCCCGCTCGCCATATCACATTACATGCTACAAGGCGGACAAGTCCTGTGATTTATCATAGTCCATTGTATCCTAGCCACAGGGTCACAGTTACACTTTGGAATGTGTTACTAAAACTGAAGATAGTACTACGGTTAAAGTAATTCTCGATATATCGAAAAATGGTGGCACCACACGATGAACGCTTCTACCGTCATTCCATAAAGAGAAAAACACAATATTTACAAGTGAATTTAACACAATTACAGAATAAACAATTTCATTGTAAGTCCAAGCAAAACGCTGACACAGGGGTGTATAAACCATCCATATTAAATGTGAACAACTTAGAATAAAATGTCCAAATTGTAGAGCCAAATAAAAACACGTCCGCACTGACCTGAAGACGCACAGAAAGGGCGATGAGCAGGAGTAAGAGGGATTCTGACTGCAGGACGTCGAGCAGCCAGTCCAAATTTATGTAAACGTCTGTGAATGGTGCTTTGACTGACATTAACTTTTACAGTTTGTCTCAGCTGACATCTTAGAGTGGAACAAGTCACTGTTCGATGGCGCAGGGCTGACAACAAGAGGTACCGGTCATCATGTCTATTGGTGCATCTAGGGCGACCTGGCCGGTCGCGATCCTCCACATTTCCTGTGGCCTGAAATCTCTCCAAAATTCTTTGGATAGTAGAGTGTGACACTGCAAGCCATCTAACAACCTCACGGACAGATAAACCACTTCCAACCCACGCTATAGGCCTCATTCTTTGTAAGATGTCAAGACTTCTTCTCGGTGGCATGGTTTTTGCAAGTGATGAAACTACCCTAAGTCTGCTGATTGTAAAACAAATTAAGAGTGAACTCTGTTCACGAAAAGTCGCCACTGCACATGGAATGTCAATCAGCACGATTACTTCACCTGTTTGGTTCTATGGAAGTTTGAAAAAAAACATTAAAAATGTGAATTTACGGTCAGCAAACCAAATTGCACGTGATTTCCATGGTTGTCGGTGAGTTGTTTTTATGCTTCACTTGCATTGAGGACTGTCAGGGGAAGATATTGCACCCATTTTTACTAAAAACTTCTTTCATTTAATCATTCTATGCGCTTATATAAAAGTGTATTCAAAATAATAGGGTGGCCCTTGACTTTTGACGAGTAGTATAATTTCCAGACTGCAACATTGGTGGGTGGGAAAAGGTTTAGGATGGAGGGGATGCCTAATTGAATTATATATGTAGGGGATATGAATCATCCACAAAGGATTTGTTACCTACTGGGGATAAAAGTTAACTAATGTGAATACAAGTTAACAATTGCTGGTAAAAGTTAACTATTGCTGATAACAGTAGAAATATAATTTATGTAAGAAGCGAGTATGTATATTATATTTTTGTGTGATGTCACATTTTTTTTAACCTCCCCGTCACAAAATTTTGACACTCCCCCATCACTGCGTGACATCATATGTGGCCAACCCCTAACTGGACCTGGTGATCTGCTGATCTTCAGTTTCTGTCTCTGTCTTTGATGCTGTAATATGCAGTCTTAATAGAACTAGTGAAGACTGTACATAAAAGCACACAAATGCACACACACATACAGTCACTTAGTTGCAGTAATACTTGCAAATATATACTTAGCTGAATGTTGCAGACATCATGAGAAAATCATGTCTTGAAGGAGTTCTACTGTGCTATTGAGAATTAGGCTGAATCATAAATCTGTTGAATAGATGACAGTTTAAAATAGGAAGCTGCAAATTTCAAAGAATATTTTGTGCCCTTTATGAAAATTATCTTTTTCATGTACAATGCCAGCTGGGTAGATGATCATGTCTTTCCACAACTACTGTCTACACTGCTCTTTATCAATTCTGTTAATGACTTATTCCAAGGGCATGATGTTAAACAATCCATTATTTGATCTCTCTGGTGCTTGTATTTCTATTTTTTTGTTCCTTTAATCTTTCCTGTTGTTACAATGTTCCTATTTTTCTCTTCTCATAATATGCCCAAAGAAAGTGGATTGCTTCCTTTAAATTTGAGTGAAAAGCTTCCAATACGATCTAGCTTCTTTCAGGACATCCTCATTACTTGGCTTCTTTCAGGACATCCTCATTACTTGGCTTCTTTCAGGACATCCTCATTACTTGGCTTCTTTCAGGACATCCCCATTACTTGGCTTCTTTCAGGACATCCTCATTACTTGGCTTCTTTCAGGACATCCTCATTACTTGGCTTCTTTCAGGACATCCTCATTACTTGGCTTCTTTCAGGACATCCTCATTACTTGGATTCTTTCAGGACATCCTCATTACTTGGCTTCTTTCAGGACATCCTCATTACTATTATATATCCATGGTATTCTTAGCATTTTCTGTACAACTACAGCTAATTGGACCCCATTGAGGCCAGCTCCTTGACGTGGAGATGGGGCTCAAGTACAGCCATCAGCAGCCGAAAAACCAAGACTGGCCAGGCCCTCCTACACTTGAGCAAGACCACAGTCTGCCCTAGCAACTCAAGGTGCTGAAGACGGAGGCAACCAGCCAAGAGGCACACCACAGCAATCAGGATGCCACGCACATGTGCATTGGAAATATGCCTATATCTACAAAACGTTATGGCACTCGCCCTGTGACGGACACCCAGGCAGGTGCAGTGCAGGGCCCTCTGCCTCAAAAGGGCCCAACCCCTATTACTGGGGGTCCTTCTCAATTGCCCCGTGGAGCCAGGAGGCATGAGAATAGAGCTACTGGCCAAGCAAAGCAAAGACCACTTAAAATAATGCACTGGAATGCTGAATGCATCAACAGTAAAAAAGATGGCTACATCAAAAAATTAGAGCTCAAAAATATCTTGAATGAAGAGCAAGTAAATGTATGCTGCTTGCAAGAAACCCACCTCAACAAGGACATAGCCTTCAAAATCAGAGGCTACCAGTGCTACCGATCCTACCAAATAGACAGGCGAAAGGGTGGAATACTGACACTCGTGAGGAATAACATCAGTGCATGTCAGCTTGAAACATATATGGAGGGGGCGGAATACCAGATGCTTCATCTCAGGACAGAAAGTACAGAATTCCACCTGCTCAACTACTACTTTCTGAGCGACCGCCCACTGGCACTAGACACAATCCCAGCAAAAGAAAGACTGTATGCGGAGACTTCAACAGCCACTCACAGAGCTGGTGTTATGATCACAGACAGGAGAGGTGAGGAGCTTGAAAACTGGCAGGATGACAATGGGCTTATCCTGATTAACCAGCCAATCGACCCACCAACCTTCTACTCGAGATCATGGCACACCACCTCTACACCAGACCTGGCATTCTACTCACGAGGCCTGGAGTGGAACACCACACGCGTTGTAGGGAAACAACTTGGAGGCAGCTACCACCGTCCAGTCTTCCTAATTGTGGAATATGAACTTGTCATGGAGAGCAGCATTCTCTCTAGATAGAACTACAAGAAAACAGACTGGACAATGTAGCAGCTTCGTACCAGTATCCTGGCTAGAGATCTGACTGTAGACAAAGACATCAATAAGTTAGTTGATGAATTCAGCAGATGCATATTACAGGCTGCTCGTGAAACAATACCTAGAGGGGCTTGTAAGCACTACAAACCATATTGGAATAGTGAACTAGAGCAACTGCACAACGACGTGGAAACATCTCAAAAGCATGCAGAGACCAGTCCATGCCATGAACACCACAATAACTACCAGCAAGCTAAGGCCAAATTTCAAAGGGCCAAGTTGCAGGCCAGGCAGAAAAGCTGGAAGGAGAAAACAGAGTCCTTGAACTTCAAAAGAGATACAAGGAAACTGTGGAAGCTGGTAAAACAACTTAACGATGAGGGTACAGGGAGAAACTCAAAGATTGCACTGTACAAAAATGGAAACATCCTCATGGGAAAACAGGCAGCTGATCAATTTGCAGACTCCTTTGCTAAAGACAACAACATCAAAGTAAGCCCAGAGAAGCAACAGGAGACTCGTGAGAAACAACAATATGCAGGACGAGATGGAACCTACCTGAAGTTATGGAGGCACCAATCACATTCAGAGAACTGGAGCTTGCAATATGCAAATTGAAAATGAGAAAGTCGCCAGGAGTTGATGGAGTGTCCAATGAAATGATTAAGAACTTGGGAACCGCAGCAAAAACAAAGCTGCTGCAGATCTTCAATATCTGTTGGAACTCAGGCAGAGTTCCACAGACCTGGAGGGAAGCAATCATGATACCACTCCTAAAACCAGGAAAAGACAGTTCCATGGCCTCCAGCTACAGACCAATCAGCCTTACATGCTGCCTCTGCAAAACTATGGAACATATCATCAACCTCAGGCTACAGTGGTACCTTGAAAGTGAAAACCTTCTTGTACCACAGCAGGCGGGCTTTAGGCAGTGTTACTCTACCAAAGATCAGGCAACTTACCTTTCCCAAGAGATTGAGGATGCGTTCCAAGATAAGAAACTGGTACTAGCAGCATGGATAGATCTAAGGAAAGCATTTGACAAGGTTTGGAAAGAAGGGCTTCTGAAGAAACTGAGAAACTGTAGAGTGAATGATGGGATGTACAAATGGGTGAAAGCATACTTGCATAATAGAAGAGCCCGAGTACAACTAGATGGCCTCAAGAGTAAGAAAATTCTACTGCGGCAAGGCATCCCTCAAGGAGGGTTCTGTCCCCCACACTTTTCCTAGTCTACATCAACGACCTGGTTGCTGAACTACCACATGGAATGAAAGTGGCAATGTTCGCTGGTAATATGGTGCACAGATGAGCATGCAACAGTGGCCACCAAACTGCTACAAAGAGCTATAGATGCCTTAACCTCATGGGCAAATAGATGGTGTGTCAGCATCAACATATGTAGTGGAGATGGAGAAAATGGGGAGGATAAAAGCACTGAGAGAACGCTGATACACGAAAGTGCTAACACGGGCAGAAAAGTTCCTCTGTATGCCGAGCCATCCAATGAAGGACAGATTCCAAAACCTAGCAATGGGGCGATTGAAAAGAAGCAGCTTTATCCACCAGGCCAAACGATTTCGTAGACAAACCTCAGACCTGCCTGAAGTTGACAGCCCCCTAAAGTCTGTGCCAGAACAAACCCCTTGGAGAGAGAGAGGAGCCTGGACTACCAGTACACATCCAGACAAAAGTGAAAGAAATATTCGACGGGGATGAACAGAACAGCGTGCAACGTAGGACAGTCACTCTCATTTTCCTGGATGATGAATACCCACAGGACCTCTGGGTCCGAGTATACATGGATGGGTCAGCACAGAATGCAGTAAAGAATGGAGGAGCAGGAGTGTACATAGAATACCCAAACAACAACAGGGACACGGTCAGAGTACCAACGGGGAAATTCTGTAACAACTATAATGCAGAAATCCAGGCAATCAAGGTGGCAACTGAGAAACTGTTGAACACCAATCTCGGTCCACAGCCTGTAGTATTCCTGACAGATGCAAGATCAGCACTCCAAGCACTTCAGTCCAGAAAATTGCCAGGTATACAAGCCCTACTTTCTGAACTGTGCAACCAGCACAGGGTTGCCATGCAGTGGATACCGTCTCATTGTGGAATACCAGGAAACGAGAGAGCGGAACGACTGGCTAAAGAAGGTGCTGCAGATGAGCAACCGGATGTACCAGTTACGTACCATCAGAAGAAAAAAGATGATCAAATCAATCAGAAAGCCACCAACACAGGATGACTACCAAGCTATGAACAGATCAAAACAAATTGTCATTCTGCGCCTTAGAACAGGACACAACTGACTCCGCAGCCACATGTATACAAAATTCAAGATTGGCAATTCAGCCATGTGTACATGTGGACAGGCACCCCAGACTGCGGAGCACGTACTTCAAGATTGCCCCGAATATGATATATTGAGGCAAACCCACTGGCCCAGAGAAAAAACACTGGAAGCAAAACTATACGGACCTCTGTATGAACTACAAATGACAGTGAAGTTTATACAAGAAACAACATTGCAGATATAGACAATATATTTCAAGCGAACGAAAGAAGAAGAAGCTAATTGGCCTCCAGAGACTTTCTTATTTGTTTACTGATTGTCTGTGATGTATTTCCATATGAAAGGATTGGCTGTACATAGCACACAAGAATTCTCTTTCTTGCTTAAAGATTGCATAAAATACTTTTTTTTATTTAACACATTAACTACCTCGAGCCGCTGTCAACAGCGCACGAAATAAACACATTTGGACCGCGAGCCGTTGGGAACAGCGATCTAAGTTTAATTAGAAAATGAATGAAATATGTACCGAAACACATTCCGATCTGGTTTGAGATTTTAATTTACCACTGGAAGACAAATTCCCAAAGCATGGTTGTTGTAGAACACTGGAAAATTGATATTATGTTCATATTTGTCAACGTTTTGGGTTAGTGACCAAATCGTGTAAACTGTTTACGATGACAACTAGTGATAGGACCACAAAAAATGCTTGTACATCTCGTCTAACGGCTGAATAGGCTAGAAACGTGTTTCAACAATTGACTGATAGATCTAGCGACGAGGACAAGAGTGAAAACGGCGTGCACATTGATTGACAGTGATTTTGATAGTGGTGGGGCGCAAGCAGTTATGATAGTGACAAAATTGAAACTTTGTTTGTCTTTCAATCAATTAATATTATTATCAAGAGCTGTTTTGTTATTTATATCAGTAATTTTTTTTCACCAGTGACAAGATTGTGACAGGTTCTTTTGATAAGACTTGTCGGATCTGGAGCTCTGAGAGCGGGAAATGTTATAGTGTCTATAAAGGCCACACTGCTGAAATTGTGAGTTGTCTAGTTTAGTGTACTACACACACATTAGTTTGTTTGTTTGCTCACCTTATGCATTTCTTTATTTGGTATTTTTTGTCAATTTGTGAGGTTGCTTTACAAATGTCCTTATTGAATTATGTTTTGTGACTCATAACTTTTCTCACTTATGCTTCTTAAGTTTATAACTTTTCTCATCTTATGTTTCTTAACTTTATATAACTTTTCTCACTTTATGTTTCTTACTTAATAACTATTCTCACATTATTTTTCTTAACTATATAACTTTTCTTACTTTATACTTGGTATCTTTATAACTCTCCTTACTTTATGTTTCTTATCTTTTTAACTCCTCACTTTATGTTTCTTAATTGCATATATTTTCTCACTTTATATTTCTTAATTGTATAACTGTTCTCACTTTAAGTTTCTGAACTTTATAACTGTTCTAACTTTATGTTTCTTAACTGTATAACTGTTCCCACTTTATATTTCTTAACTGTATAACTGTTCTAACTTTATATTTCTTAACTTTACAACTTTTCTCACTTTATATTTTTTAACTTTATAACTGTCCCCACTTTATGTTTTTATATGCTTCTTAACTTTATAAGTTTCCTCACTTTATAAGTGTCATAAATTTAAAAAAACAAAAAAAAAAAAACTTTGCCTCCTTTTGGTGAGGCATGCACATTTCAAGCTAGACTTAGTTTCAGTCAGTTGTATTAGGGTGCATGTCCAAATATAGAAGAGCTCGTGGTCTGGTTGTTACATAAATGGGTGCTGGCACAGAATAGGGGGATTGAAATGGTTGGACACTGATGTGGAAAGGATGACAGGAACCGGACAAGTGCCAGTGTAACAGGAGATTAGAAGATGACACTGATTGACATAGTGATCTGTGTGGTTGAGTACTGACATAGTGATCTGTGTGGTTGAGTACTGACATAGTGATCTATGTGGTTGAGTACTGACATAGTGATCTATATGGTTGAGTACTGATATAGTGATCTGTGTGGTTGAGTACTGATATAGTGATCTATGTGGTTGAGTACTGACATAGTGATCTATGTGGTTGAGTACTGATATAGTGATCTGTGTGGTTGAGTACTGACATAGTGATCTATATGGTTGAGTACTGACATAGTGATCTGTGTGGTTGAGTACTGACATAGTGATCTATGTGGTTGAGTACTGACATAGTGATCTATGTGGTTGAGTACTGATATAGTGATCTATGTGGTTGAGTACTGACATAGTGATCTATGTGGTTGAGTATTGACTCTCACCTTGAACAGATATACCTGGGGAGTTATGTTGTTGAATATATTGCCTTGTATAGTTCACCTTTAGGAGCCAAAGAAAGATGAGGACTACTGTATTCTCAGGCATGTCATAAGAGGTGACTAAATGAGGTTGTTTGTGAGGATGGCAACCTCATCATGTCAAACACATCACTACAGACACCACTACTGCAAGAGCACATGAATGCTTTGATGCAGACGTCCGACAAAATGGCGAAGTTGAGTGGTGCTTCTGTGCTTCATAGTCTGGTTGAGTGGTGCTTCTGTGCTTCATAGTCTGGTTGAGTGGTGCTTCTGTGCTTCATAGTCTGGTTGAGTGGTGCTTCTGTGCTTCATAGTCTGGTTGAGTGGTGCTTCTGTGCTTCATAGTCTGGTTGAGTGGTGCTTCTGTGCTTCATAGTCTGGTTGAGTGGTGCTTCTGTGCTTCATAGTCTGGTTGAGTGGTGCTTCTGTGCTTCATAGTCTGGTTGAGTGGTGCTTCTGTGCTTCATAGTCTGGTTGAGTGGTGCTTCTGTGCTTCATAACAAGCAAAAAGAAACAAAGAAGAAAAAAAAAATTAAATACAGTAAGACATAAAAAAGTGAAGTCATTAATAATTCTTGTTTTCTGTGGCAGGTTTGTGTTAGCTTCAATCCCCAGAGCACACTTATAGCTACTGGCAGCATGGACACAACATGTCGTCTCTGGGATGTGGAGAAAGGAACAGAAATATCAACCCTAACAGTATGTCATTTTGTCGTCATGATTTATCTTGTACTTAATCTAGAAGAGTCAAATTCCCGAAGGTCTCACAGGAGACAACAGAAAGAACAGGACTACTGTACCCTCAATCATGTCAACCCAGGCTGACTAATACGAGGTTGTACGTGTGGCCAGGAACCTCATCATGTCAACCCAGGCTGACTAATACGAGGTTGTACGTGTGGCCAGGAACCTCATCATGTCAACCCAGGCTGACTAATATGAGGTTGTACGTGTGGCCAGGAACCTCATCATGTCAACCCAGGCTGACTAATACGAGGTTGTACGTGTGGCCAGGAACCTCATCATGTCAAACAAATTGCCATGGAAATCACCGCTGCTAGAGCATGTGACTGGCAAATAATTATGACTTGAGGTCATCACTAAATGATGTGACATAAGTGGGTCACATGATTTCATGTAGTGGGTTAAGAATGGTCGCAAAAATGTCCTCTGTCAAAACCTATTAAAATGCAGTTTGCTAACCTGAAATATCTGGCAGGACTGCATAATTAACCTTTAGCACGCTGCATAAAAATTCAGAAAACTTGCCCAACCACTGCATTCTTTTTCACAACGCCCCATTTTTATAGTGGGTGACTTGTAAATTCTATAGTTTTTTTGTTTTTTGGTCAATTGCTCTAATTTTTAGATTGTATAGAAATGAATGAATGATGAATCTGATGATATAAAATTTGTTTGTGTACATGTTAGATGTGATAGGAAGAGAGGAAAGGAAAGATAAAAAAAACGAAAAAAATAAAATAAATTTTTTTTTTAAATTTTAAAATTAAAAAAAAAAATTAAAAAAATGACCAACGAACGAAGAGTCCATATCCCTTGCATCTCAATGAAAGTCATTTGACCAATAGAGCAATACAAATCAAATGACGATCTTTTCGTTACACCCATCATCAGTAGCAAAGCAACAAACTCCCTAGCCAGCCGTGACATTCGGCCGTAATCCCAAATTTTTCCTATATTCCTAATCCTAATCCCTAAAATTATACATACTTGAAAGGCCATTTTACTTTCGTTTCCATCTTAGCCATCAAACATATTCTGAGAACTGATTTCAGCGCTTATAAAGACAAAAATCTCATCCCCACCGCATGGCGTCAGAATCCAATAAAATTAGAGCAAAAATGGCCGCATGTTGATGCCGATTCATTTCGATTAAAAAAATTTACAAAAAATAAATGCGGATACACCCATCGCTTTTTTAAGATCGGAAACGGAAGCTAGCTCTCTTGCAAATAACATTAGAACTTAACATCCGGGGCTGAAATCACGTGTACACAAGTCCTCATGCTAGAAACGGTGATATCCGTAAGGCGCAACATTGCGCCTCCAGCATGGAGAACATAGGTTACATTCGGCGCAACGCTGCACCCGCAGCGTGCTAAAGGTTGGGGTTTTCTTGTGTGATTCATTTCCATTTCAATAATTGTGACAAAACATTTAGATTCTGTTAATTTCCTTTTCTTCTGAAAAACTCTTTCACTTTCTTAGCCATCCATTTTATTAGTTCTTCACAGAACATATAATCCATTCTTTCAGATCTCCACAGAATATATAATCCATTCTTTTAGATCTTCACAAAACATATAATGCCCAATGGGCTGATCACCCGTTGGCTTGTCACACCGATTACGGAAACAACGGCAGATGGATCTATTTGTTGTTGCCCTAAAGACGCCGCTAGGCGTGATGGGAAACTACAACAGAGAAAATCAATCTGCTGTTGCCCTTAAGACGCCACAAGGCGTGATGGCCTCTGACTGCTTGGTCGGTCTTTGGCTAAGGACGGAAGAAGAAGAAGAAGAAGAGCATGTGACTGCTTCATGCAGGCGTACTGCAGGGGGCCTGGCTGAAGTGATGGCTTCATGTTTCATAGGGAGGCCAAACAAAAATGATAATGATGATGATCTAGAAGAGTTATGGGCCAATTCTGGTTTTATCTTTATCTATACACTTGAGTAATTTAACCATTAGGGTAACTGGCCAATCCTGGTTTTATCTTTATCTATACACTTTAGTAATTTAACCATAAGGTAACTGGCCAATCCTGGTTTTATCTTTATCTATACACTTGAGTAACTTAACCATTAGGGTAACTGGCCAATCCTGGTTTTATCTTTATCTATACACTTGAGCAATTTAACCATTAGGGTAACTGGCCAATCCTGGTTTTATCTTTATCTATACACTTGAGTAATTTAACCATTAGGGTAACTGGCCAATCCTGGTTTTATCTTTATCTATACACTTGAGTAATTTAACCATGCTATACACTTGAGTAATTTAACCATTAGGGTAACTGGCCAATCCTGGTTTTATCTTTATCTATACACTTGAGTAATTTAACCATTAGGGTAACTGGCCAATCCTGGTTTTATCTTTATCTATACACTTGAGTAATTTAACCATTAGGGTAACTGCTTTTATGTAATATTCTGTTGTCACTCAACACTAACATTTTAATTCTTTATTTTGGTTGAGTTGTCAGTATTTACTGAACCGTTTTTGTGTGAAGAATTTACTGATGGCTAGGACACACATAGAGGAAACCTGTTGATAGGACACACATAGAGGAAACCTGTTGATAGGACACACATAGAGGAAACCTGTTGATAGGATACACATAGAGGAAACCTGATGAAAGCATTACAAGGAAGTTATTATTCTGGAATCTCCAGGGTAAGAGGTCGAGGCAGCCTGAAAAAATTACTGGAGACAGAAATGAATAAAGGAGGCGTGAAAAGTTATTGAGTGCATGTCACAAGGCATGAGAACTTGGCATGGACAGTTATTGAGTGCATGTCACAAGGCATGAGAACTTGGCATGGACAGTTATTGAGTGCATGTCACAAGGCATGAGAACTTGGCATGGACAGTTATGGAGTGCATGTCACAAGGCATGAGAACTTGGCATGGACAGTTATTGAGTGCATGTCACAAGGCATGAGAACTTGGCATGGACAGTTATTGAGTGCATGTCACAAGGCATGAGAACTTGGCATGGACAGTTATTGAGTGCATGTCACAAAGCATGAGAACTTGGCATGGACAGTTATTGAGTAGATGGCACAAGACATGAGAACTTGGCATGAATTTGTTGAAAGCCTATGCTCCTTGGGGAGCTGAAGGGTAACGGTGATGATGATGATTGAACACATACATGAGTATAACATAATATTACATCCTAAATGTTAACTTGTGTACTTGTTCTGGCTGGTAAGTTGGCGTTAACTTGTGTACTTGTTGTTGCTGGTAAGTTGGCAAGTGTTAACTTGTGTACTTGTTGTTGCTGGTAAGTTGGCAAGTGTTAACTTGTGTACTTGTTCTGGCTGGTAAGTTGGCGTTAACTTGTGTACTTGTTGTGGCTGGTAAGTTGGCAAGTGTTAATGCAGTGTACTTGTTGTTGCTGGTAAGTTGGCAAGTGTTAACTTGTGTACTTGTTGTTGCTGGTAAGTTGGCAAGTGTTAACTTGTGTACTTGTTGTTGCTGGTAAGTTGGCAAGTGTTAACTTGTGTACTTGTTGTTGCTGGTAAGTTGGCAAGTGTTAACTTGTGTACTTGTTGTGGCTGGTAAGTTGGCAAGTGTTAACTTGTGTACTTGTTGTTGCTGGTAAGTTGGCAAGTGTTAACTTGTGCACTCGTTGTTGCTGGTAAGTTGGCAAGTGTTAACTTGTGTACTTGTTGTTGCTGGTAAGTTGGCAAGTGTTAACTTGTATACTCGTTGTTGCTGGTAAGTTGGCAAGTGTTAACTTGTGTACTTGTTGTGGCTGGTAAGTTGGCAAGTGTTAACTTGTGTACTTGTTGTGGCTGGTAAGTTGGCAAGTGTTAACTTGTGTACTTGTTGTGGCTGGTAAGTTGGCAAGTGTTAACTTGTGTACTTGTTGTTGCTGGTAAGTTGGCAAGTGTTAACTTGTGTACTTGTTGTTGCTGGTAAGTTGGCAAGTGTTAACTTGTGTACTTGTTGTTGCTGGTAAGTTGGCAAGTGTTAACTTGTGTACTTGTTGTTGCTGGTAAGTTGGCAAGTGTTAACTTGTGTACTTGTTGTTGCTGGTAAGTTGGCAAGTGTTAACTTGTGTACTTGTTGTTGCTGGTAAGTTGGCAAGTGTTAACTTGTGTACTTGTTGTTGCTGGTAAGTTGGCAAGTGTTAACTTGTGTACTTGTTGTTGCTGGTAAGTTGGCAAGTGTTAACTTGTGTACTTGTTGTGGCTGGTAAGTTGGCAAGTGTTAACTTGTGTACTTGTTGTGGCTGGTAAGTTGGCAAGTGTTAACTTGTGTACTTGTTGTGGCTGGTAAGTTGGCAAGTGTTAACTTGTGTACTTGTTGTGGCTGGTAAGTTGGCAAGTGTTAACTTGTGTACTTGTTGTGGCTGGTAAGTTGGCAAGTGTTAACTTGTGTACTTGTTGTGGCTGGTAAGTTGGCAAGTGTTAACTTGTGTACTTGTTGTGGCTGGTAAGTTGGCAAGTGTTAACTTGTGTACTTGTTGTGGCTGGTAAGTTGGCAAGTGTTAATGCAGTGTACTTGTCCACAAGAGCTCTTTTATGAAGAAAGCAATGATTGTCCAAGTTCATGTAGAGGTCACATCTGCCTAAATAAAGCAGTCTGTAAAAATGGCGGTGTCTAGTTCTAGGTGACAGCATGGCAGTGGTGGTGTTAGTTTTGAATCGGGCAATTATTCTGAATGAAGACAGGAAGTTTCTTGTTCATTGACATGATTGTAAGGATGTGAGATTCAACACAGATGAGAGTCAAGTGTAACAGAGATAAATGCTTAATGAAAGAGAATCACAACCTAACAGTGTGGCATGTTTTTGTTCCAAATGGACAATTCCCATTATCATGCAAACTCATATTTGACAACTGTGTAATTTTTATAGCTTTGGAGCACAAAAGAGTTGACTGGGATGAAGTGGAACCTTAAGGCAAGAGTTGACTACATGTGGTGGGAACAATAGGCAAGAATTGACTAGATGGGGTGGGAACTGTAGGAAAGAGTTGAGTAGATGTGATGGGAACAATAGGAAGAGTTGACTAGATGGGGTGGGAACTGTAGGCAAGAGTTGACTAGATGTGGTGGGAACAATAGGCAAGAATTGACTAGATGGGGTGGGAACTGTAGGAAAGAGTTGAGTAGATGTGATGGGAACAATAGGAAGAGTTGACTAGATGGCGTGGGAACTGTAGGCAAGAGTTGGCTAGATGGGGTGGGAACAATAGGAAAGAGCTGACTAGATGTGGTGGGAACTAATAAGAAAGAGTTGACTAGATGTGATGGGAACAGTAGGAAAGTGTTAACTAGATGGGGTGGGAACAGTAGGAAAGAGTTGACTAGAAGTGGTGGGAACAGTAGGAAAGAGTTGACTAGAAGTGGTGGGAACAGTAGGAAAGAGTTGACTAGATGGGGTGGGAACAGTAGGAAAGAGTTGACTAGAAGTGGTGGGAACAGTAGGAAAGAGTTAACTAGATGTGATGGGAACAATAGGAAAGACTTGATTAGGATGTGGTGGGAACAGTAGGCAAGAGTTGACCAGGATGTGGTGGGAACAGTAGGCAAGAGTTGACTAGATGGGGTGGGAACAGTAGGAAAGATTTGACTAGATGGGGTGGGAACAGTAGGAAAGAGTTGACTAGATGTGATGGAAACAATAGGGGTAGTTTATTGTTCAGTTTCGTTTTTTTAGTTTCTTAGTATGTATTGTGTACATCCGGTGGTGGCAGTCACTTCCTTTTCTGGGCACGCTCGTCCGTTCGCGGGCAGCAAAAGTGTTAGGACTTCGATGCCTTTAGGGAAGTACTTAGGTTTTATTATTTTTATATTTATTTAGGTTCTTATGTGTCCTATCTAGCCTTCACTTTCTTTCCTTTCCCTGACAAAGGCCTTGTGGCCATAACGTTGGCTATGTTCTTTATATGTCCTTTTGTCCTCGTAAGACGAATCACCTTTTTTCACACCCATCCGTTGGAAACAATAGGAAAGAGTTGACTAGATGCAAACAGTAGAAAAGGGAGGAAAAAAAATGGAAAGTAGCTGATTGAAGTGTTTTTTTTTTTTTGATGGAAGAAGTGGAGTAGTTGAGGGCTGGAGAAAGGGTGGAAGCAAATTAGTTGATATGAGATTGGAGAAGTGATATTGACTTTATGACCAATAAAATTCGCTCTAAAATGTTTTTGTTTCTTGAGTGACCCTTCTACAATATGAATATTATTTTTAAGATTCCTGTATAATTGTATGAGCTTTCTAGAACAGAAACTTGATGTCAAATATTGCTGTTGTTCACTGACATAGGTGATTTTTTTTTTTTTTTTAAATACATCTTTGCTATTGTGATAGGGTGGGCGAGATGATAATGATGATTATATTGTGATGTGTGATCACTCTCCTTTTTACACTCGCACCGACCCGAACAACAATAAAACTCTTGATTCTAGAGGCAGGGGCTATATTTATTTTTACAACCCATTCAGTGACAAAGCGAACATTAAACAAATAAACTAGCGAACATAACAAAACTAAACAAAACAAAACACCCAACAGTGCCCGATGCTAATGTGTCATGTCTTTGTGTTCTTCTGTGTGGGTACACAGGGCGCCTCGTTTCGTTCCCTCTTGTCTGGACTGATACTTAAAAAAGGGTCGCTGGTAGTTCGCTATCTCTTTTTATAGGCACTAGGCTAATCACTCACTTTACTGCGCGCTAGGCGTATTAATCTTGGCTACTTAAATATCACACGCGATTATCGCTTTAGGAATAGCGAAAACACAAATAAAACCTACAGCTATTTAATATAACACACGAATATCAAATATGACTCACAACTATACACCACAATTAATTCTCAGGCTTTATTATGGCCTTTTCATCAATTTTGAAGAATTTTCACATCGCAGAATGCTTCGCGCACATCAAAAATATGTGGGCGATAAATCTGCCTAGAAACAGGTAGGGGGCGGGCGTCTCCTTTTCGGCCCCATCACATATCTCCCTCCTGATTTTGTTGTCGTCCCGACAACATCACTACCTCAGGCACTTCTGTCGAAATCTCTTAGATCGTTGGTGCTGCGTTTGATTATTTCTCAGCGGCGATGTTTTGGGCTCAGATTCTGTATTCGGTACAACTCGGCTGGGGACCCTCTTGGTCGTTATGTCCCCAGTTGTACGTTGTCGGGCTGGCAGTTGCTGTGGTCTAGAAGACTCGCTCACCGGTGCCGCGTCGCTGTCTGCCCGTGACATCTGCCTGTCAGTGCTTGCAGCTGTCGAGTTTGAAGAGGGATTGCTCCTGACGGGTTTTACACCCATTTTGTGTGGACGGTGGCTTACGTTCCCCACAATCTGCCTTTGATGGGTCTCCTCTGCTGAACCTTGATTTGCACTCCCTCCTATCTGCTTAGGACGGGTTTCCTCCCCTAGACGAAGGCCAATTCTCTCGGCGCCCTTAGTGTGACAGTTGTCAAAGCCATCTCTTGGCTTGCGCCCTAAAGGCAACCTGGTTGTGACAGTCCGTCTAGGGAAAGAGCTCCTTGAGGGACAGGCGGCTATCAAATGTTCTGGGGATTTGCATCCAAAACATCTCTTCGGAAGTGGGCCTTGAGGGCACTTGGCTGCCATGTGGTCTGACAGGTCTCCACAATTGTAGCATCTTATCTTTCTGGGCTTCCTCTGTGCCATGGGTCGCTTCCTGCTGCCCTTACACTCTTGACCGCCAATGCCGCATACAATGATTGCTTCCATGCCCTGGACCGATGGTTTGCTGTCAAATTCGACTCGTTCATTCTTCGCCAGACTCCGGAATCCCTTTCTGTAGATCTTGGTCTGATGTACGAATACATCAATACCTCCATCATCTGGCGTGATGAACCCCCATCCCCTGTGGACACTATACCACTAGCACATCCCTTTTCGCCTTGTCGGTGCCACTGCTTTTATTGGTGCTGTCAGCTCACAGCTTCCCTTTACGACAGCCTGACTCTCACATACAAGAAGGGCTAGTTGCGGTTCCTGCGGACACTCCTCCTCGTCTTGCGTTGGCTGTTCCCGCGGCTGGCAGGGTGCTCTCTTTCTCTGCACCTCCTCTTGTGCTGGCGAACTGGCCTCTGACATCTGTGCTATCTGGGACTTTAGGAAGGATAATTCTGCTCTGAGTGCCTCCTTCTCCTTCTGAACTTCTGCACTTGCTATCTGTACCAGTGTCTCAGGCTTTTTACTTTAACCATAAACAGCATATTCCCAAGGGAAACTCCTGGTCATCTCACTGACTGGTGGTTGCTTGCAGTAGGCTTTTTTGACAATTTCCAGTAACTTCTCAGGGCTGGCCTTGGCTCCACCATGTATCCGTAATTCTCTAGATACCCATGGTGTAACGTTGTTCCATATCATGTCTAACTTGTCTTCTGCACAAAAAGGCGCCACCTTCCACGCGGCTTCCACATCTTCCACAAACTCTTGCCAAGTGGGACCCTCCTCTCCACTAAACAACCTTATCTCTGGCTCCTTCACGTACAATATCTTCACAGGCGCATTAGCCATCTTGCTGCAGGAATGCACTGCTGGGTGTTTACAATACAGTAGAACTCCATTTATCCGAACCCCAATTATCCGAACATCCAATTATCCGAACACTTTTTTGAGAAAAAAAAAATCAGGTGCCACCAGTCATGTTAGACTACATTTTTGAATCTTTTGATGCTGCAAGCTTCAAATGTGTGCGAACAATTTGTAGAGGATGGAATGGGCTAATGGTCGGTCGCTTACGTACAGAAAGTCAGTTAGATCATAAAGTCAGTTAATATCTGGTTTACCAATCTAGTGTACGTGTGCGTTCTAGGCAGTACACTGGATAAACAGACAGCTCAACTTAAAATAATTGTGTCTGCTACTACAGCAGAATAATTTTGGTGTGCAAGTATTTCTCTGTGCGATATGGCATCTTCCAGAAGGCCTAAAACATATAAAAGGAACCGCAATGTTTTGTCAATTGAAACGAAAACAGAAATTATCAAGAGACTAGGAAAAGGTGAAACTGTGTCTTCACTTGCGAGGATTTTCAATGTTGGGAAAGCTACCGTCTCTGGCATCAAAAGTAACAAGGATAAAATTATGAGTTTTGCATCGAAATTGGATAGTGAAAATGGGTCGAAGAAACGTAAACCATGAGAAATGCGAGAGATTTGAAATTGGAAGAGGCTTTGTATATATGGTTTGTGCAAAGAAGAAGCAAAGGGGAAACTATCTCTGGCTCTCTATTGTGTGAAAAGGCACTTTAGTTCAACAATCAACTTGACGGTCCTCCTGACTTTAAGGCTAGCCAGGGATGATGGTTAAGAAACTTTAAATCTCGTCATGGCATACGAGAACTGGAGATTCAAGGGGAATCTTTATCTAGCGATGCAACTGCCGCTGAAAATTTTAAAGAAACATTCTTGGCTTTTTTGGAAGAAGAAGGTTATCACTCGATGATGTGTATAATGCCGATGAGACTGGCTTATACTGGAAATCATTGCCTCAAAAATCACTTGCATCTCAGCGCGAAGCAGCTGCCCCTGGGTTTAAAAAGTGCAAAGAGAGAGTAACAATTGTGGTAGCCGCGAATGCCAGTGGAAATCATCGTTTACCGGTGCTAATGATCGGTAAAGCCAAAAAACCACGTTGTTAAAAGAATGTGACATGTCTTCCATTGTGCTACAAAGCACAGAAGAGTCCTTGGATGAATAGTGAAATATTTCTTGATTGGTATACAAATCAGTTCATCCCAAAAGTGAAGAGGTTGAGAGAACAAGAAAAGAAAACTGGAAAAGTAATTCTTCTACTGGACAATGCACCATCTCATCCAGAGACGGATACATTGAATGCAGTTGATGCAAATTTTAAAGTAATTTTTCTGCCTCCCAATGTAACAGCACTGATTCAACCAATGGATCAGGGTGTTATAGCAAAGCTTAAAAAGATGTACAAGAAGGAAGTCCTGCGTCGTTTATTGTTGGCTGAAGATGAAGAAAGTGTGGTGGCGTTTTCCAAAAAGCTTAATCTCAAAGACTGCTGATATATGTTAGCTGATGCTTGGACCACCCTGTCACAAGATAATCTCAACAAGGCTTGGAATAGATTGCTTGGGAAAAAAGGAGGAAATGAAACTACTGTAGTGGACACAAATGATGATTGTATAAATGAAGTTGTGGAACTGTCTCAAGCAATGCCCGGATTTTCGGCCTGTGACAAAGATGATGCACACATGTGGCTAGAAGATGATAATGATTCTGGTTTTCAGTTTTTGAATGACGAAGAAATTTTGTCTTTTGTGCAAGAAGAAAACCAAATACATGTAGTGACCGATGATGAAGACACCTCAGAAGTACATGATGTACTTGTAGATTATGAAGAAAACCCAAAACGTCGACCGAGTCCTGAAGAGGCCTTTATAGCACTAGAAACAGCGATGGCTTGGTACGAGCGAGAAGATGACAGCTGTGCTACACAGCTTCTGCTGTTGAAGAGAATGCGGGACTTAGCAGCCAAAAGGAGACTATCCAGTTTGGTGCAAAAGAGGATTCCTCATTATTTTAAATAGTGGGTTACATCGTACAAGTACATGTATACGTAAGTTGCGCCTGGTTTTGAATCATTTGTAATGTTATTTTGAAAACATTTCTCTTTCTTAAAAAAAATAATTAATACAAGTAGTACATGCACTGCAGTGTAATGAAAGATTTTGGTGATACAGTAATCTAATACAGTGTGGGTATTATTATTACAGTACAAGTAAATATGTTTTATAGTGTAATTTCCTTGTGATGGTTAATTATTTTTAGAAATATGTGTAAATGTACTCGATACATTATGTAATCCAATTATCCGAACATTTGATTATCCGAACGATGCTCGGTCCCATGGGGTTCGGATAAATGGAGTTCTACTGTATTTGTTCGTTTGCTGTTTGCTCAGTGTCACTGTCTGCCTTATCCTGCCGACGACGCCAATTGTGATAGGGTGGGCGAGATGATAATGATGATTATATTGTGATGTGTGATCACTCTCCTTTTTACACTCGCACCGACCCGAACAACAATAAAACTCTTGATTCTAGAGGCAGGGGCTATATTTATTATTACAACCCATTCAGTGACAAAGCGAACATTAAACAAATAAACTAGCGAACATAACAAAACAAAACTAAACAAAACTAAACAAAACAAAACACCCAACAGTGCCCGATGCTAATGTGTCATGTCTTTGTGTTCTTCTGTGTGGGTACACAGGGCGCCTCGTTTCGTTCCCTCTTGTCTGGACTGATACTTAAAAAAGGGCCGCTGGTAGTTCGCTATCTCTTTTTATAGGCACTAGGCTAATCACTCACTTTACTGCGCGCTAGGCGTATTAATCTTGGCTACTTAAATATCACACGCGATTATCGCTTTAGGAATAGCGAAAACACAAATAAAACCTACAGCTATTTAATATAACACACGAATATCAAATATGACTCACAACTATACACCACAATTAATTCTCAGGCTTTATTATGGCCTTTTCATCAATTTTGAAGAATTTTCACATCGCAGAATGCTTCGCGCACATCGAAAATATGTGGGCGATAAATCTGCCTAGAAACAGGTAGGGGGCGGGCGTCTCCTTTTCGGCCCCATCACATATCTCCCTCCTGATTTTGTTGTCGTCCCGACAACATCACTACCTCAGGCACTTCTGTCGAAATCTCTTAGATCGTTGGTGCTGCGTTTGATTATTTCTCAGCGGCGATGTTTTGGGCTCAGATTCTGTATTCGGTACAACTCGGCTGGGGACCCTCTTGGTCGTTATGTCCCCAGTTGTACGTTGTCGGGCTGGCAGTTGCTGTGGTCTAGAAGACTCGCTCACCGGTGCCGCGTCGCTGTCTGCCCGTGACATCTGCCTGTCAGTGCTTGCAGCTGTCGAGTTTGAAGAGGGATTGCTCCTGACGGGTTTTACACCCATTTTGTGTGGACGGTGGCTTACGTTCCCCACAATCTGCCTTTGATGGGTCTCCTCTGCTGAACCTTGATTTGCACTCCCTCCTATCTGCTTAGGACGGGTTTCCTCCCCTAGACGAAGGCCAATTCTCTCGGCGCCCTTAGTGTGACAGTTGTCGTGGCCATCTCTTGGCTTGCGCCCTAAAGGCAACCTGGTTGTGACAGTCCGTCTAGGGAAAGAGCTCCTTGAGGGACAGGCGGCTATCAAATGTTCTGGGGATTTGCATCCAAAACATCTCTTCGGAAGTGGGCCTTGAGGGCACTTGGCTGCCATGTGGTCTGACAGGTCTCCACAATTGTAGCATCTTATCTTTCTGGGCTTCCTCTGTGCCATGGGTCGCTTCCTGCTGCCCTTACACTCTTGACCGCCAATGCCGCATACAATGACTGCTTCCATGCCCTGGACCGATGGTTTGCTGTCAAATTCGACTCGTTCATTCTTCGCCAGACTCCGGAATCCCTTTCTGTAGATCTTGGATCTCACTGACTGGTGGTTGCTTGCAGTAGGCTTTTTTGACAATTTCCAGTAACTTCTCAGGGCTGGCCTTGGCTCCACCATGTATCCGTAATTCTCTAGATACCCATGGTGTAACGTTGTTCCATATCATGTCTAACTTGTCTTCTGCACAAAAAGGCGCCACCTTCCACGCGGCTTCCACATCTTCCACAAACTCTTGCCAAGTGGGACCCTCCTCTCCACTAAACAACCTTATCTCTGGCTCCTTCACGTACAATATCTTCACAGGCGCATTAGCCATCTTGCTGCAGGAATGCACTGCTGGGTGTTTACAATACAGTAGAACTCCATTTATCCGAACCCCAATTATCCGAACATCCAATTATCCAAACACTTTTTTGAGAAAAAAAAAATCAGGTGCCACCAGTCATGTTAGACTACATTTTTGAATCTTTTGATGCTGCAAGCTTCAAATGTGTGCGAACAATTTGTAGAGGATGGAATGGGCTAATGGTCGGTCGCTTACGTACAGAAAGTCAGTTAGATCATAAAGTCAGTTAATATCTGGTTTACCAATCTAGTGTACGTGTGCGTTCTAGGCAGTACACTGGATAAACAGACAGCTCAACTTAAAATAATTGTGTCTGCTACTACAGCAGAATAATTTTGGTGTGCAAGTATTTCTCTGTGCGATATGGCATCTTCCAGAAGGCCTAAAACATATAAAAGGAACCGCAATGTTTTGTCAATTGAAACGAAAACAGAAATTATCAAGAGACTAGGAAAAGGTGAAACTGTGTCTTCACTTGCGAGGATTTTCAATGTTGGGAAAGCTACCGTCTCTGGCATCAAAAGTAACAAGGATAAAATTATGAGTTTTGCATCGAAATTGGATAGTGAAAATGGGTCGAAGAAACGTAAACCATGAGAAATGCGAGAGATTTGAAATTGGAAGAGGCTTTGTATATATGGTTTGTGCAAAGAAGAAGCAAAGGGGAAACTATCTCTGGCTCTCTATTGTGTGAAAAGGCACTTTAGTTCAACAATCAACTTGACGGTCCTCCTGACTTTAAGGCTAGCCAGGGATGATGGTTAAGAAACTTTAAATCTCGTCATGGCATACGAGAACTGGAGATTCAAGGGGAATCTTTATCTAGCGATGCAACTGCCGCTGAAAATTTTAAAGAAACATTCTTGGCTTTTTTGGAAGAACAATGCACCATCTCATCCAGAGACGGATACATTGAATGCAGTTGATGCAAATTTTAAAGTCATTTTTCTGCCTCCCAATGTAACAGCACTGATTCAACCAATGGATCAGGGTGTTATAGCAAAGCTTAAAAAGTTGTACAAGAAGGAAGTCCTGCGTCGTTTATTGTTGGCTGAAGATGAAGAAAGTGTGGTGGCGTTTTCCAAAAAGCTTAATCTCAAAGACTGCTGATATATGTTAGCTGATGCTTGGACCACCCTGTCACAAGATAATCTCAACAAGGCTTGGAATAGATTGCTTGGGAAAAAAGGAGGAAATGAAACTACTGTAGTGGACACAAATGATGATTGTATAAATGAAGTTGTGGAACTGTCTCAAGCAATGCCCGGATTTTCGGCCTGTGACAAAGATGATGCACACATGTGGCTAGAAGATGATAATGATTCTGGTTTTCAGTTTTTGAATGACGAAGAAATTTTGTCTTTTGTGCAAGAAGAAAACCAAATACATGTAGTGACCGATGATGAAGACACCTCAGAAGTACATGATGTACTTGTAGATTATGAAGAAAACCCAAAACGTCGACCGAGTCCTGAAGAGGCCTTTATAGCACTAGAAACAGCGATGGCTTGGTACGAGCGAGAAGATGACAGCTGTGCTACACAGCTTCTGCTGTTGAAGAGAATGCGGGACTTAGCAGCCAAAAGGAGACTATCCAGTTTGGTGCAAAAGAGGATTCCTCATTATTTTAAATAGTGGGTTACATCGTACAAGTACATGTATACGTAAGTTGCGCCTGGTTTTGAATCATTTGTAATGTTATTTTGAAAACATTTCTCTTTCTTAAAAAAAATAATTAATACAAGTAGTACATGCACTGCAGTGTAATGAAAGATTTTGGTGATACAGTAATCTAATACAGTGTGGGTATTATTATTACAGTACAAGTAAATATGTTTTATAGTGTAATTTCCTTGTGATGGTTAATTATTTTTAGAAATATGTGTAAATGTACTCGATACATTATGTAATCCAATTATCCGAACATTTGATTATCCGAACGATGCTCGGTCCCATGGGGTTCGGATAAATGGAGTTCTACTGTATTTGTTCGTTTGCTGTTTGCTCAGTGTCACTGTCTGCCTTATCCTGCCGACGACGCCAATTGTGATAGGGTGGGCGAGATGATAATGATGATTATATTGTGATGTGTGATCACTCTCCTTTTTACACTCGCACCGACCCGAACAACAATAAAACTCTTGATTCTAGAGGCAGGGGCTATATTTATTTTTACAACCCATTCAGTAACAAAGCGAACATTAAACAAATAAACTAGCGAACATAACAAAACAAAACTAAACAAAACTAAACAAAACAAAACACCCAACAGTGCCCGATGCTAATGTGTCATGTCTTTGTGTTCTTCTGTGTGGGTACACAGGGCGCCTCGTTTCGTTCCCTCTTGTCTGGACTGATACTTAAAAAAGGGCCGCTGGTAGTTCGCTATCTCTTTTTATAGGCACTAGGCTAATCACTCACTTTACTGCGCGCTAGGCGTATTAATCTTGGCTACTTAAATATCACACGCGATTATCGCTTTAGGAATAGCGAAAACACAAATAAAACCTACAGCTATTTAATATAACACACGAATATCAAATATGACTCACAACTATACACCACAATTAATTCTCAGGCTTTATTATGGCCTTTTCATCAATTTTGAAGAATTTTCACATCGCAGAATGCTTCGCGCACATCGAAAATATGTGGGCGATAAATCTGCCTAGAAACAGGTAGGGGGCGGGCGTCTCCTTTTCGGCCCCATCACACTTCGGTTTGGCAAGGCGCGTCCCGTTCAACCTGGCCGGTTGTATTAGGGCGCATGTCCAAATATAAAAGACCCTTAGGTCTGGAGTATGTCAAAATCTGGCTAAATCATGTCATCATTTTGTGATTTTCTCTCACAAGAGAGTTATCTGACAGTCAACTTTATAATGGGTAGGGAAACAAATTAGTGTAAAGTTGAATGCATTTGAAGACAAGCCCAAGATGTCAAATTCAGAGAAAATGAGTTTCATGGTCAGCACCATAACGGTTTTTCTGAATAGGTCAGTACTTTCGAACACATATTAAATGTAAGTAAGATCATTTTTGACAAATGTAACCTATATCTTCTGATGTCAGAGAATCTGAAGTTTAATCAAATATGAAGAAGGTACTCCCATAGCAAATACTACAATAGGAGAGTGACATGTTAGAGACTTCACGATATTAGGTCTAGAATTTATATGAGGTGGGTTGTCATGTTCCTTTCCACGCTGCCTTTTGTCTTCCATAACTAAAGAGCAGAGTCAGCTGGGTAGACTGGAACACGACGCAGCCAGCTTTTGTTCCTGGTAACTGGGCTGTGAGATGAAAGCGCGGTAACTGCTTAGCCAATCAGGCTTTCGTAAAATATAAATAACTTACATCTGATATTTTTTTTACCAGACTGAAAGGTTATGTGTTTTTCTTGACATCAGTTAAGCCAGCAAGTAACCAATTTCGTCAGACTGAATTATGGGTTTTTCTTGACATCAGTTAAGCCAGCATATTACCAGTTTTGTTAGACTGAATTATGGGATTTTCTTGACATCAGTTAAGCCAGCATATTACCAGTTTTGTTAGACTGAATTATGGGATTTTCTTGACATCAGTTAAGCCAGCAAGTTACCAATTTTGCCAGACTGAATTATGTGTTTTTTTTTTACGTTAGTTAAGCCAGCAAGTTACCAGTTTTGCCAGAGGGTGCCAAATATTTGTTCCCTTGTATTATTTACCCTATTTTTTTTTTTAATCATATAGGGTCATGCAGGGGAGATTATCTCATTGTCATTTAGTCAGACTGGCTCAGAGTTGATTACTGCATCATTTGATCACACTGTGTCTCTCTGGGATGTGCGATCTTACAAGTACGTAAGTCTTGTGAATGATTGTTTCTATACTGGCATATACATTTTTTTAAAACCATCCGATCTTTCTTTTTTCCTTTTTGTCTGACCACATTTATTTGTTGACTCTATTTTGTGTTATGGCTCTAGCTAAACTGAGTCAGGTTAAATAAAACATAAAATTCAAGTTTGTAGATATGACACAGTTTAAGTGCTGCAAAAATAAATTCACCCATCTAGTTTAATCATATTCTTCATTCACCAGTTATGTATTATTACTATTCTTTTTGTAATTGTTTTCTTGTCTTTTGAAAGATCATCACTTTTGTTGTTTAACTAGGGCTGCTAAGCTTGTTGCTGTTTTACAGCCAATGCCAAGTTGAAGAATCCTTGGCATGACCTACATTCCAGATCTAGGATTTTCCTAAGAAGCTTTTATGTCATTGTGACACTTGTTGAGTGTGAGTCATGAGCTCTATTTTCTGTCCCAGATATTTCTATCCTGGCCCCTGGCCTGGCCTGGCCTGGCATGTAAGGAATCCTCACATCTGGTTTTGAGCTAGAAGGGTGAGGGGGGGATATACTGTGCACTTCTCACCATCCATGGGGACTCTCCAAATATGCAGGGCTAAAATACTGCTCTCTGGTTGTAGGCTGTCCCAAGGAATCATCGCCTTGTCCTGCATAAAACCACTACCCAGCTCCTGTAACCTGCCATCTGTTCATTGTGAGATCCTCCTAATTGCAGCCAACCAGCTGGTTCTGGGGCTCAAGTTATTTTCCTGGGACTAGTATGCAGTGCAAGGTTCTCAGCTTGTTTCACCACAGGAAGAATTGTGATGTTGAGGCACTTTGGTGGGACCAGTTGATCCCTGAAACGTTGCCCAGGAAACTCAAAGATTGCCTGTGTCCAGGATGTACCACTAGAACCTTGTTATAGGATCTTGGTTAGAGATCTAACCCTGAAGTTTCACATGAGAGCGAATGAATTCCTTTGCATCCCATAAAAGTCATCACTAAAACTTGAGAACTCTTGTGACCTGCAGAACCCATCTTCCTCTTTGTACTTCCTGGTCTCTCAATTAAGACAAACAAAGAATATAACTGCTGCTCTCCCTTGTCGTAAGAGGGGACTAATATGAGGTTGGCAGCCTCATTATGTAAACAAACTGTTACAGAAATCACACGTGCCAGGAGCACTGAATGCTTTCACAGGAGCACTGAATGCTTTCACACGTGCCAGGAGCACTGAATGCTTTCACAGGAGCACTGAATGCTTTCACACGTGCCAGGAGCACTGAATGCTTTCACAGGAGCACTGAATGTTTTCACACGTGCCAGGAGCACTGAATGCTTTCACAGGAGCACTGAATGCTTTCACACGTGCCAGGAGCACTGAATGCTTTCACAGGAGCACTGAATGCTTTCACACATGCCAGGAGCACTGAATGCTTTCACAGGAGCACTGAATGCTTTCACATGTGCCAGGAACACTGAATGCTTTCACAGGAGCACTGAATGCTTTCACACGTGCCAGGAGCACTGAATGCTTTCACACGTGCCAGGAGCACTGAATGCTTTCACAGGAGCACTGAATGCTTTCACACATGCCCAGAGCACTGAATGCTTTCACACGTGCCAGGAGCACTGAATGCTTTCACACGTGCCAGGAGCACTAAATGCTTTGTTGAACTCTTCCTATAAGGAGACCAGCTAAGGTGGTGGCTCCATATTTCATAAGGAATGAAAATCTATTGATAAATGATGACTCATCTTTCTAAAACTTTTCTTGTCATGTTATTTATGGCCGCTGGATCCCTCAACAACAACAACATCATGTTATTTATCAACATCCTTCAGCCCCCCATGAAGCATTGGCCTTCAACAAACAGATACCAAGTCCTCCTGTCCTGTGCCATCAGCTCAAGTTCTTTCCACATCTTCCTTATCATTGTCATTAAGTTCAACTCTATTTCTCTTGCCCGGGGGATTCCAGAATAAGGACATCCTTGTATTGCAATAAGTCAGTTTCCTCAGTGTGTGTGTGTGTGTGTGTGTGTGTGTCCTATCTTTGGCCAGTGTCTTTTTCTCATCTCTTGTTCCACTGGTTCTTGTCATCATTTCCACATTAGTGACCTTTTCATCTCTTGTTCCACTGGTTCTTGTCCGGTTCTTATCATTAGTTCCACATATGTGATCTTATCATCTCTTGTTCCATGGTACTTTTCTGGTTCTTGTCATTAGTTTCACATTGGTGACCTTCTCATCTCTTGTTCCACTAGCACTTGTCTGATTCTTGTCATCAGTTCCACATTGGTGATCTTATCATCTCTTGTTTCATGGTACTTTTCTGGTTCTTGTCATTAGTTCCACATTGACCTTCTCATCTCTTGTTCCACTAGCACTTGTCTGGTTCTTGTCATTAGTTCCACATTTTTTACCTTCTCATCTCTTGTTCCACTAGCACTTGTCTGGTTCTTGTCATAAGTTACACATTGGTGATCTTATCATCTCTTGTTCCACTGGTAAGTGTCTGGTTCTTGTCATTAGTTCCACATTGTTGACCTTCTCATCTCTTGTTCCACTGGTACTTTTCTGGTTCTTGTCATTGGTGACCTTCTCATCTCTTGTTCCACTAGCACTTGTCTGGTTCTTGTCATCAGTTCCACATTGGTGATCTTATCATCTCTTGTTTCATGGTACTTTTCTGGTTCTTGTCATAAGTTACACATTGGTGATCTTATCATCTCTTGTTCCACTGGTACTTGTCTGGTTCTTGTCATTAGTTTCACATTGGTGACCTTCTCATCTCTTGTTCCACTGATACTTGTCTGGTTCTTGTCATTAGTTTCACATTGGTGGCTTCTCATCTCTTGTTCCACTAGCACTTGTCTGGTTCTTGTCATTAGTTTCACATTGGTGACCTTCTCAACTCTTGTTCCACTGGTACTTGTCTGGTTCTTGTCATTAGTTTCACATTGGTGACTTTCTCATCTCTTGTTCCACTAGCACTTGTCTGGTTCTTGTAATAAGTTACACATTGGTGATCTTATCATCTCTTGTTCCATGGTACTTTTCTGGTTCTTGTCATTAGTTCCATATTGGTGACCTTCTCATCTCTTGTTCCACTAGCACTTGTCTGGTTCTTGTCATCAGTTCCACATTGGTGATCTTATCATCTCTTGTTTCATGGTACTTTTCTGGTTCTTGTCATTAGTTCCACATTGGTGACCTTCTCATCTCTTGTTCCACTAGCACTTGTCTGGTTCTTGTCATCAGTTCCACATTGGTGATCTTATCATCTCTTGTTTTTAGGTACTTGTCTGGTTCTTGTCATTAGTTTCACATTGGTGACCTTTTCATCTCTTGTTCCTTTGGTACTTTTCTGGATCTTGTCATTAGTTCCACATTGGTGACCTTCTCATCTCTTGTTCCACTGGTACTTTTCTGGATCTTGTCATTAGTTTCACATTGGTGATCTTCTCATCTCTTGTTCCACTGGTACTTTTCTGGATCTTGTCATTAGTTTCACATTGGTGACCTTCTCATCTCTTGTTCCACTGGTACTTTTCTGGATCTTGTCATTAGTTCCACATTGGTGACCTTCTCATCTCTTGTTCCACTGGTACTTGTCTGGTTCTTGTCATCAGTTCCATGTTGAAGATGGTGTGTTACTGAGGCCCTTAAGGGGAGCAGAAAATAGTAACATTGTAACTTGCCATGTCGTAAAAAGCAACTATGGAGGGTTGATCATAGAACCATCTACCTTATCCTGAAATAATTTTAAACCACACAAAACTTCAACAAACACATAATTTATTCTTGTCCTTAAATCCCAACTTTTCATCATTAAAACTTTGGTTTCCCATTTGTTTATGCCCATTACCTGATCTGCCTTCACTTAACACTTGAATATTTGGCTATTTAGGCTCCTTCTGAGACCAGCCTCACCTGTGTGTTACTAGGGCCTGAAAGGGGGGTAATGAATAATAATATTTTAATTTACCAAGCATGTCATAAAAGGCGACTCAGGAAGGTTGGGCATGGGGCTGGTTACCTCATCCTCTGGAAATGCTAACTCTTAAATGACGTGATAGTTTTCCGTTGTTTGACGTAAGGAATTTTCTGTCACTTTGAGTTGTCATGGAGTGTTAAAGTTTTAGGATGGGTTCTTTCCAAGGTTTTAAAAAGTATGATAAATGTTATACATATTTATAAGGGAAAATGAATCAGGATTAATAAAATATAAAATTTGGACAACATGAAATGATAACCTAGTTCAGATATACCAGCCCTGAAAACTGGTCTCCCCCATTATGAGTGCCTGGGAAAATTGGTGCCAGAAACTGACCTGTCATCCCTTAAGAGTTAAGCCAACAAGACTGGACAAGTCACCCATAGTAAATAATTTAATCACTCAGCCATCAAAGTTAGGGGAACTTGGTGTGAACTTGTTTAAGGCCTGTTCTGCTCAGGGTGCTTAAGGATGATGATGGGACCACCTTCTCCTTCTTTCTTCTTTCAGCTCCCAAAAGAGAATAGGCCTTCAACAAACTTATGCAAAGTTAAGCTTCCTGTCCTGTGCCGTCTGCTCAAGGTATTTCCATGTCTCCTCCATCCCCTTTATGCATGTCTCCAGTTGTCTTTTTCATGTGCTCTTTGGTCTTCCTGTACCTCTGTTACCATGGAGATTCCAGAACAGAGATTGTCTTGTTAAGCTATCAACAGGTTTTCTCAATGTGTGTCCTATTCATCTCCAACTTACCATCAGTAAAACTTCCTAAATGTGTTAAAACAACCAATGTGTTCCTTGGGCCTGAAAGAGAAGCAAAGAGTAGTAATACTGTAACTTACCATGCATGTCATAAACAGCAGCTAAGGATGGTTGGGCATGGGACATGCTACCCCCTCCTGTAGAAAATTTAAGCTACAAAAACTTGACAAATAAAATGGAGTCCAACACAAAAATATGCGTCTTCAGCTCAAATGTCAAGTCATACTTATGTTGTATGGCTCTGAAACATGGAGAACAACACACAAACAAACAAAAAAAGTCAGGCAAAAATATGACAGACAAGTTACAGACTTTCATAAATTGGTGCTTGCAGATAAGGATTGAAATGGTATAACAAGGTCATCAATGTGGAACTGATGACAAGAAGCAGACAAATGCTAGTGGAACAAGACATGACAAGAAGATACTGGAGGTGGATAGGACATACATTGAAGAAATCTGTTGATAGTATTACAAGGCAGTTAGTATTACAAGGCAGTTAGTATTACAAGGCAGTTAGTATTACAAGGCAGTTAGTATTACAAGGCAGTTCTTGTCCTGGGATCTCTACGGTAAGAGAAGCAGAAGGAGACCCAAAAAACACTTGGAGAAAAGAGCTGGAGCGAGAAATTAAAATGTTGAAAGACTATAAGGGGATAGCACAGGACAGGAGGACTTAGTACACAGTTGTTGAATGCCTATGCTTCTTGTGGAGCTGAAGAGTTATGAACTTAATTATGATGAATTTACTGATGTTTATATACTTGACTTGCTAGGCGTGTTCATACATTGATTGGCCATAAGGCTGAAATTAGCAGCGCTCAGTTTAACTGGGATTGTTCGCTGATAGCAACAGGGTCTATGGACGGCACTTGTAAACTGTGGGATAGGGCTTCAGGTTAGTGCACATGAAATGACATTTGTATGTGTGACCAGGTTAGTGCATGTGACATGACATTTGTGTGAGTGGCCAGGTTAATGCATGTGAAATGACATTTATATGTGGCTGGCTAGGTTAGTAAGAATAAAATAGCATAAGGGTGTGGTGCCAGGTTAGTGTGTTAAGTGACATTTGTGTGTGGCTGCCCTGGCCAGTTTAGTTCATGTGAAAATGACATTTGTATGTGGCTGGCCAAGTTAGTACATGTGAAATGACATTAGTGTGTGGCTGCCTAGGTTAGTTCATGTAACATTTGTGTGTGGCTGGCTAGATTAGTTCATGTAACATTTGTGTGATCATGTTATAGTATGTGAAATGACATTTGTGTGTGTCTAGCTAAGTTAGTTCATGTAGCATTTGTGTGGTCATGTTATAGTATGTGAAATGACATTTGTATGTGTCTAGCTAGGTTATTGTAACATTTGTATGGTCATGCTATAGTATGGGAAATGACATTTGTGTGTGTTTGGCAAGGTTAGTTCATGTAACATTTGTGTGGTTGGTCATGTTATAGTATGTGAAATGACATTTGTGCATGGCCAGCTAGGTTAGTTCATGTAACATTTGTGTGGTCATGTTATAGTATGTGAAATGACATTCATATGTGGCCAGGTTTGTGCTTGTAAAACAACATTTTATTTGTGGCCTGGTCAGTGCACATGAAACAACATTTATGTGGTGAGGTTAGTGCAAGTAAATAGAATTCTACTGTTGTGAAACAACATTTATGTGGTGAGGTTAGTGCAAGTAAACAGAATTCTACTGTTGTGAAACAACATTTATGTGGTGAGGTTAGTGCAAGTAAACAGAATTCTACTGTTGTGAAACAACATTTATGTGGTGGAGGTTAGTGCAAGTAAATAGAATTCTACTGTTGTGAAACAACATTTATGTGGTGAGGTTAGTGCAAGTAAATAGAATTCTACTGTTGTGAAACAACATTTATGTGGTGAGGTTAGTGCAAGTAAACAGAATTCTACTGTTGTGAAACAACATTTGTGTGGTGAGGTTAGTGCAAGTAAATAGAATTCTACTGTTGTGAAACAACATTTATGTGGTGAGGTTAGTGCAAGTAAATAGAATTCTACTGTTGTGAAACAACATTTATGTGGTGAGGTTAGTGCAAGTAAATAGAATTCTACTGTTGTGAAACAACATTTATGTGGTGAGGTTAGTGCAAGTAAATAGAATTCTACTGTTGTGAAACAACATTTATGTGGTGAGGTTAGTGCAAGTAAATAGAATTCTACTGTTGTGAAACAACATTTATGTGGTGAGGTTAGTGCAAGTAAATAGAATTCTACTGTTGTGAAACAACATTTATGTGGTGAGGTTAGTGCAAGTAAATAGAATTCTACTGTTGTGAAACAACATTTATGTGGTGAGGTTAGTGCAAGTAAATATAATTCTACTGTTGTGAAACAACATTTATGTGGTGAGGTTAGTGCAAGTAAATAGAATTCTACTGTTGTGAAACAACATTTATGTGGTGAGGTTAGTGCAAGTAAATAGAATTCTACTGTTGTGAAACAACATTTATGTGGTGAGGTTAGTGCAAGTAAATAGAATTCTACTGTTGTGAAACAACATTTATGTGGTGAGGTTAGTACAAGTAAATAGAATTCTACTGTTGTGAAACAACATTTATGTGGTGAGGTTAGTACAAGTAAATAGAATTCTACTGTTGTGAAACAAATCTAAAATCATGCTTTTTCTTCTTCTGTTCCCTTTTTGTTCCTTTTGAATTATGGGGTCATCATTGCAGCTGTTCTCCTTGCAAGACGTCACCATCAAAACATTGATATAACTCTTGCAGCTGTGGTTTGTGTAACAGTTCAGTTTACATGATGAGATTACCAGCTACCACACACAGCCTTATATTAGTCACCTCTTATGACTGTCTGAGGTGGTTGTAGTCCTATTTTTTGTCCCCATCCTCAGAAACCCGGGGGGGGGGGGGGGGGGGGGGGGGGGGGAGGGCTACATGGGACAATAATCGTGCAGCTGTTACTCATTAAAACATTTGTCACTTACAACTTGTGCATCTGTTGGTGATGAAATGGTCAGAGTTCTTGTTAATGGAATCATCAGTGAGTTCATCATCTAATATTTTATGTTGTTGTTATTTTTTTGAACAAGGTCGATGCATAGCCACGCTTAGAGGACACACTGATGAAATCTTGGATGTTGGATTTGATTGCACTGGGCAAAGAATTCTGACAGCATCGGCAGACAACACTGCATTCTGTTATAGTGCAAGTACTAACCAGCTGTTGTCAAAGTTCATCGGTCATGAAGGAGAGATATCAAAGGTAATCAACAGTAAGATGTTCATTGGAGTATTTGTGCCAGTGATTACAAGCTTCTTATAAGGACACAGGGCTGGTAGCCTAAACATATAAAACAGATTGCTATAGAAACCACTGCTGTAAGTGAACATAAATGCTTTTGTGCATACTTCATGGTGGGGGGGGGGGGTCCTGCAGTCATGGCTCTATGCTCCAACAGGGAAATAAAGGTTCAGCTTATGGATCTCTAGATGATGTTGAATGGTTCAGCTTACGGGTCTCTAGATGATGATGAATGGTTCAGCTTACGGGTCTCTAGATGATGATGAATGGTTCAGCTTATGGGTCTCTAGATGATGATGAATGGTTCAGCTTATGGATCTCTAGATGATGATGAATGGTTCAGCTTATGGATCTCTAGATGATGATGAATGGTTCAGCTTATGGGTCTCTAGATGATGATGAATGGTTCAGCTTATGGATCTCTAGATGATGATGAATGGTTCAGCTTACGGGTCTCTAGATGATGATGAATGGTTCAGCTTACGGGTCTCTAGATGATGATGAATGGTTCAGCTTACGGGTCTCTAGATGATGTTGAATGGTTCAGCTTACAGGTCTCTAGATGATGATGAATGGTTCAGCTTACGGGTCTCTAGATGATGTTGAATGGTTCAGCTTACTGTCTCTAGATGATGATGAATGGTTCAGCTTACGGGTCTCTAGATGATGATGAATGGTTCAGCTTATGGGTCTCTACATGATGTTGAATGGTTCAGCTTACGGGTCTCTAGATGATGTTGAATGGTTCAGCGTACGGGTCTCTAGATGATGATGAATGGTTCAGCTTACAGGTCTCTAGATGATGTTGAATGGTTCAGCTTACGGGTCTCTAGATGATGATGAATGGTTCAGCTTACGGGTCTCTAGATGATGATGAATGGTTCAGCTTATGGATCTCTAGATGATGATGAATGGTTCAGCTTATGGATCTCTAGATGATGATGAATGGTTCAGCTTATGGGTCTCTAGATGATGATGAATGGTTCAGCTTATGGATCTCTAGATGATGATGAATGGTTCAGCTTACGGGTCTCTAGATGATGATGAATGGTTCAGCTTACGGGTCTCTAGATGATGATGAATGGTTCAGCTTACAGGTCTCTAGATGATGTTGAATGGTTCAGCTTACAGGTCTCTAGATGATGATGAATGGTTCAGCTTACGGGTCTCTAGATGATGTTGAATGGTTCAGCTTACTGTCTCTAGATGATGATGAATGGTTCAGCTTACGGGTCTCTAGATGATGATGAATGGTTCAGCTTATGGGTCTCTACATGATGTTGAATGGTTCAGCTTACGGGTCTCTAGATGATGTTGAATGGTTCAGCTTACGGGTCTCTAGATGATGATGAATGGTTCAGCTTACAGGTCTCTAGATGATGTTGAATGGTTCAGCTTACGGGTCTCTAGATGATGATGAATGGTTCAGGTTACGGGTCTCTAGATGATGATGAATGATTCAGCTTACGGGTCTCTAGATGATGATGAATGGTTCAGCTTATGGGTCTCTAGATGATGATGAATGGTTTAGCTTACGGGTCTCTAGATGATGATGAATGGTTCAGCCTATGGGTCTCTAGATGATGATGAATGGTTCAGCTTATGGGTCTCTAGATGATGATGAATGGTTCAGCTTACGGGTCTCTAGATGATGATGAATGGTTCAGCTTACGGGTCTCTAGATGATGATGAATGGTCAGCTTACAGGTCTCTAGATGATGATGAATGGTTCAGCTTACAGGTCTCTAGATGATGATGAATGGTTCAGCTTATGGGTCACTAGATGATGATGAATGGTTCAGCTTACGGGTCTCTAGATGATGTTGAATGGTTCAGCTTACTGTCTCTAGATGATGATGAATGGTTCAGCTTACGGATCTCTAGATGATGATGAATGGTTCAGCTTACGCGTCTGTAGATGATGATGAGTGGTTCAGCTTACAGGTCTGTAGATGATGATGAATGGTTCAGCTTACAGGTCTGTAGATGATGATGAATGGTTCAGCTTACGGGTCTTTAGATGATGATGAATGGTTCAGCTTACGGATCTCTAGATGATGATGAATGGTTCAGCTTACGGGTCTCTAGATGATGATGAATGGTTCAGCTTACGGGTCTCTAGTTGATGATGAATGGCTCAGTTTACGGGTCTCTAGATAATGTTGAATCATTCAGCTTACGGGTCTCTAGATGATGATGAATGGTTCAGCTTATGGGTCTCTAAATGATGTTGAATGGTTCAGCTTATGGGTCTCTAGATGATGATGAATTGTTCAGCTTACGGGTCTCTAGATGATGATGAAGGATTCAGCTTACGGGTCTCTAGATGATAATGAATGGTTCAGCTTACAGGTCTATAGATGATGAATGGTTCAGCTTATGGGTCTCTAGATGATCATGAATGGTTCAGCTTATGGGTCTCTAGATGATGATGAATGGTTCAGCTTACGGGTCTCTAGATGATGTTGAATGGTTCAGCTTAAGGGTCTCTAGATGATGATGAATGGTTTAGCTTACGGGTCTCTAGATGATGATGAATGGTTCAGCCTATGGGTCTCTAGATGATGATGAATGGTTCAGCTTATGAGTCTCTAGATGATGATGAATGGTTCAGCTTACGGGTCTCTAGATGATGATGAATGGTTTAGCTTATGGGTCTCTAGATGATGATGAATGGTTCAGCTTACAGGTCTCTAGATGATGATGAATGGTTCAGCTTACAGGTCTCTAGATGATGATGAATGGTTCAGCTTATGGGTCTCTAGATGATGATGAATGGTTCAGCTTACAGGTCTCTAGATGATGATGAATGGTTCAGCTTACAGGTCTCTAGATGATGATGAATGGTTCAGCTTACGGATCTCTAGATGATGATGGATGGTTCAGCTTATGGGTCTCTAGATGATGATGAATTGTTCAGCTTATGGGTTTCTAGATGATGATGAATGGTTCAGCTTATGGATCTCTAGATGATGATGGATGGTTCAGCTTATGGTTCTCTAGATGATGATGAATGGTTCAGCTTACATGTCTCTAGATGATGATGGATGGTTCAGCATATGGGTCTCTACATGATGATGAATGGTTCAGCTTATGGGTCTCTAGATGAAGATGAATTTTTCAGCTTACGGGTCTCTAGATGATGATGAATGGTTCAGCTTACAGGTCTCTAGATGATGATGAATGGTTCAGCTTACGGGTCTCTAGATGATGATGATGAATGGTTCAGCTTACGGCTCTCTAGATGATGATGAATGGTTTAGCTTATGGGTCTCTAGATGATGATGAATGGTTTAGCTTATGGGTCTCTAGATGATGATGAATGGTTCAGCTTATGGGTCTCTAGATGATGATGAATGGTTCAGCTTACAGGTCTCTAGATGATGATGAATGGTTCAGCTTACGGTTCTCTAGATGATGATGAATGGTTCTGCTTATGGGTCTCTAGATGATGATGAATGGTTCAGCTTATGGGTCTCTAGATGATGATGAATGGTTCAGCTTACGGGTCTCTAGATGATGATGAATGGTTCAGCTTATGGGTCTCTAGATGATGATGAATGGTACAGCTTATGGGTCTCTAGATGATGATGAATGGTTCAGCTTATGGGTCTCTAGATGATGATGAATGGTTCAGCTTATTTGTCTCTAGATGATGATGAATGGTTCAGCTTATGGGTCTCTAGATGATGATGAATGGTTCAGCTTATGGGTCTCTAGATGATGATGAATGGTTCAGCTTACGGGTCTCTAGATGATGATTGGTTCTGCTTACAGATCTCTAGATGATGATGAATGGTTCAGCTTATGGGTCTCTAGATGATGATGAATGGTTCAGCTTACGGGTCTCTAGATGATGATGAATGGTTCAGCTTACAGGTCTCTAGATGATGATGAATGGTTCAGCTTAGGGGTCTCTAGATGATGATGATGAATGGTTCAGCTTACGGCTCTCTAGATGATGATGAATGGTTTAGCTTATGGGTCTCTAGATGATGATGAATGGTTTAGCTTATGGGTCTCTAGATGATGATGAATGGTTCAGCTTATGGGTCTCTAGATGATGATGAATGGTTCAGCTTACAGGTCTCTAGATGATGATGAATGGTTCAGCTTATGGTTCTCTAGATGATGATGAATGGTTCTGCTTATGGGTCTCTAGATGATGATGAATGGTTCAGCTTATGGGTCTCTAGATGATGATGAATGGTTCAGCTTACGGGTCTCTAGATGATGATGAATGGTTCAGCTTATGGGTCTCTAGATGATGATGAATGGTACAGCTTATGGGTCTCTAGATGATGATGAATGGTTCAGCTTATGGGTCTCTAGATGATGATGAATGGTTCAGCTTATTTGTCTCTAGATGATGATGAATGGTTCAGCTTATGGGTCTCTAGATGATGATGAATGGTTCAGCTTATGGGTCTCTAGATGATGATGAATGGTTCAGCTTACGGGTCTCTAGATGATGATGATGAATGGTTCTGCTTACAGATCTCTAGATGATGATGAATGGTTCAGCTTATGGGTCTCTAGATGATGATGAATGGTTCAGCTTACGGGTCTCTAGATGATGATGAATGGTTCAGCTTACAGGTCTCTAGATGATGATGAATGGTTCAGCTTACGGGTCTCTAGTTGATGATGAATGGCTCAGTTTACGGGTCTCTAGATAATGTTGAATCATTCAGCTTACGGGTCTCTAGATGATGATGAATGGTTCAGCTTATGGGTCTCTAGATGATGTTGAATGGTTCAGCTTATGGGTCTCTAGATGATGATGAATTGTTCACCTTACGGGTCTCTAGATGATGATGAAGGATTCAGCTTACGGGTCTCTAGATGATGATGAATGGTTCAGCTTACAGGTCTATAGATGATGAATGGTTCAGCTTATGGGTCTCTAGATGATGATGAATGGTTCAGCTTACGGGTCTCTAGATGATGATGATGAATGGTTCAGCTTACGGCTCTCTAGATGATGATGAATGGTTTAGCTTATGGGTCTCTAGATGATGATGAATGGTTTAGCTTATGGGTCTCTAGATGATGATGAATGGTTCAGCTTATGGGTCTCTAGATGATGATGAATGGTTCAGCTTACAGGTCTCTAGATGATGATGAATGGTTCAGCTTATGGGTCTCTAGATGATGATGAATGGTACAGCTTATGGGTCTCTAGATGATGATGAATGGTTCAGCTTATGGGTCTCTAGATGATGATGAATGGTTCAGCTTATTTGTCTCTAGATGATGATGAATGGTTCAGTTTACGGGTCTCTAGATGATGATGAATGGTTCAGCTTATGGGTCTCTAGATGATGATGAATGGTACAGCTTATGGGTCTCTAGATGATGATGAATGGTTCAGCTTATGGGTCTCTAGATGATGATGAATGGTTCAGCTTATGGGTCTCTAGATGATGATGAATGGTTCAGCTTACGGGTCTCTAGATGATGATGATGAATGTTTCTGCTTACAGATCTCTAGATGATGATGAATGGTTCAGCTTATGGGTCTCTAGATGATGATGAATGGTTCAGCTTATGGGTCTCTAGATGATGATGAATGGTTCAGCTTATGGGTCTCTAGATGATGATGAATGGTTACAGGTCTCTAGATGATGATGAATGGTTCAGCTTATGGGTCTCTAAATGATGATGAATAGTTCAGCTTACGGGTCTCTAGATGATGATGAATGGTTCAGCTTATGGGTCTCTAGATGATGATGAATGGTTCAGCTTATGGGTCTCTAGATGATGATGATGATGAATGGTTCAGCTTACATGTTTCTAGATGATGAATGGTTCAGCGTACGAGTCTCTAGATGATGATGAATGGTTCAGCTTACGGGTCTCTAGATGATGATGAATGGTTTAGCTTACGGGTCTCTAGATGATGATGAATGGTTCAGCTTATGGGTCTCTAGATGATGATGAATGGTTCAGCTTACATGTCTCTAGATGATGATGAATGGTTCAGGTTATGGGTCTCTAGATGATGATGAATGGTTCAGCTTACGGGTCTCTAGATGATGATGAATGGTTCAGCTTACGGTTCTCTAGATGAAGTCTTCACTCTTGTGTGTTATTCCTGAGGGTTTCTCTTTTTGTTGTTTTCATTTTACCAGTGGGTTCCATGTCTGTGGCTGACAAGTTATGTTAGTGCTAGATTTTCTCATCCTACAATTTCAGAAAGATACAGACTTTGATGAATGGATGCTTGTGCAGCATAGAAGGATTGAGATAGTATGATAAGATCACTAATGTAGAAGTGACGGCAAGAATCGGATGAGAAGAAGACACTAGTGATGGATAAGACACACACTATGGAAACCTGTTGACAGCATTACAGGACAGTCTCTGTTTTAGAATCCCCTGGGTAAAAAGGCAGAGGGAGATAATAAAAAACATAGAGAAAAGAGAGAAATATTGCAGGGATAAAGAAGACATGGAATGACTTTGATTGGATGGCACAGATCATGTGACTTGCAAGATATTTGTTGAAGGCCTATGCTCCATGGGGAGCTGAATGATTATGATGGTGATGATGTCAGATCTATTTATATTTTCACAGCTTATGTCCTGTTTGTTTCCACTCTCCTTTTCTTATCTGTTGTTTGATGGTTTCCTGTAATTTTTCTAACATTCATAATCCTTCTCAGATAACATTCAACCCACAAGGCACTTTGGTGATGACAGCCAGTGCTGACAAGACAGCTCGTCTATGGGAGCCTGAAACGGGAGAGTGCAAGCAAGTCCTTGAGGGTCATACTGATGAGATATTTAGTTGTGCTTTCAACTATGAGGGCAACACAATCATTACAGGTGATCACATTTATACATCTATGAGGTCAACACAATCATTACAGGTGATCACATTTATACATCTATGAGGTCAACACAATCATTACAGGTGATCACATTTATACATCTGTGAGGGCAACACAATCATTACAGGTGATTACATTTATACAACCATGAAGGGAACACAATCCTCACAGGTGATCACATTTATACAACTGTGATGGCAACACAATCCTCACAGGTGATCACATTTATACATCTATGAGGGCAACACAATCATTACAGGTGATTACATTTACACAACTGTGAGGGCAACGCATTCCTCACAGGTGATCATATTTATAGAACTATGAGGACAAAATACAATCGGTGCAAGTGAATATGTTTACACACTTAAAATTAACAACCATGAAATTAAAAACTTTCATAAATGGGTGCCTGTGCAGAATAGAAGGATTAAGATTACATTTAAGATATCAGTGTGGAATTGATGAAATGTTTAAGATATCAGTGTGGAATTGATGGAATGTTTAAGATATCCTTGTGGAATTGATGGAATGTTTAAGATATCAGTGTGGAATTGATGGAATGTTTAAGATATCTGTGTGGAATTGATGGAATGTTTAAGATATTGGTGTGGGATTGATGGAATGTTTAAGATATCTGTGTGGAATTGATGGAATGTTTAAGATATCTGTGTGGAATTGATGGAAAGAACCTAAATACCACTGGAACAAGATGTGAGGAAAAGATGTTGTCTTTAGATATGACACGCAGTGAGGAAGCCAGCTTATAACATTACAAGGAAGTCCTTGTTTAGGAATCCCCTGGGTAGGAGAGCTAGAGGGAAGCAGGAAAAATATGGAGACAGGAACTGGAGACAAACACATAATGGATAAAGAAGACGTGAAAACAGATGGCACAGGACAGGAAGATTTGACCTTGAGCTGATGGCACAGGACAGGAAGATTTATCATGAATTTGTTGAAGGCCTTTTCTCCTTAGGGAACAAACGGATAATAATTGATGATGATAAAAAAGATGCACAATCACATCTCAGACAGAGGACCATTCCCATCAAGACTCAGTTACAGAAATACAATCACATCTCAGACAGAGGACCATTACCATCAAGACTCAGTTACAGAAATACAATCACATCTCAGACAGAGGACCATTCTCATCAAGACTCAGTTACAGAAATACAATCACATCTCAGACAGAGGACCATTACCATCAAGACTCAGTTACAGAAATACAATCACATCTCAGACAGAGGACTGTTCCCATCAAGACTCAGTTACAGAAATACAATCACATCTCAGACAGAGGACAATTCGCATCAAGACTCAGTTACAGAAATGGAATCAGAAATACAGAATGACATCACACAGATTAACCTTCACAACAAACAGCAGGGAAACAAACCTATTGTACTTCAAATCAATCAAAACCTTGTCAGCTCTCTCTCCCCCCCTTTATGGAGGCCACAGATCTTCAACAAAAACATGCCAAAACATTCTATCTAACGTGTCAGGGTCTGTCCATATCTTCTTTATTCCTTTCATATTTCTCTCCAGTTCTCTTCCCCATGTCATTTTTTTATCTCCCTCTATTTCTCTTACACTGGGGATTTGAGAACTGGGTCTGCCTTATAAAATGTTGTACTTAGATAACACATAAATACAAACATTTCCACAAAAATAACATTTCAAATAAAAACATTTTTAAATTTAACAAAATGTAATTGGACAAGGTAATAAATCTGCATACACAGGATAGAGTGTTGACAGAGAACTTTGAAGTCTACACAAATCACCACAGTTATGAAACAGTCATAAAGGAAGTTTATAATGATGTGGATGATAAAGACATAGAGAGAGAGAGAGAGAGAGAGAGAGAGAGAGAGAGAGAGAGAGAGAGAGAGAGAGAGAGAGAGAGAGAGAGAGAGAGAGAGAGAGAGAGACTTTGAGACAGAAGGAACGATACACTTGCACCATGTCATCTTGGTTTGAACGTAATAAAGTAAAGGGTGTCAGTATTTTACTGTAAACCACAGAATTGATTATTTACTTTCAGTGCAATGTTTTGGGATATTTTAACATTTATGGTTGGATGGTTTATCTTAGCGTTTGTTAACTTTAAAATTTTTCTTTCAGTTGATTTGCCAGTTATAAACAATCTTCAGAAAAAGAAATAATTAAAGTAGATTTATAGTAGGACCTCATAGAAAGGAAAGAAAGAAATAAAGAGGGCACTAGACAATAGAAAAGTAAGGATAGTTATAAGTATTTCAGGAATTCAATCCAAGTCCACCTGAACAGAGTTATTTCTTATCTTTGAGAGTCAATAATGCTGAAGCTCAGATATTATGACAAACTAGGTCGTGACATTCCGTTGAAAGCCCTGGATAAATCCTCCAAGTGCCTTTTATTTCTCTTACTTTTCTCTTGTCAAGTGTTCTTTTTCTTTTCTTTTTTACGAGAGCCTACCATTTACTTATTTTCATTGTTTGTTATGTCTGTGTTTAAACCAGCTTCAACAGGATACCTGACACCCTTGGTACCTGCCACCCATGGTATCTGCTTAAAGTAGAGTTTTATTTTGTTTTTTGGTTGTTTTTTTTTTAACAACATTGCAGGTTATTTTATTTAGGATTATGATCACCCTGAGTAGATTTGATGATTTGTGCTACTGTTCTTATTGTGACACTGGTCATATGTGTGACATAATTTATATCTATGACTTTGTCATTACTATATGTCGTCATCATTGTTGTATGCTCTAAAGATGCATGCGGCTACTGTTGCTCAATACTCGTTACAGAAACCTGCACCAGAGAATTTCATCTGTTCTTACAGTGGAAGTTTCCACAGCAGTGTATTTTATATAATGAGGTACTGTGCTCCATGCACGCCTGCCCAGCGGAGCAGCAAATCTTTCTTTCCTACTCTGCTCTGAGACACCTGAAAACAATATGGAGTATGATTGGTCTGGTGAAAAAATTTAAGTTGAAAAACAAATGAAATGAATGGGAGTGGTATGTCTTGTGCTTTTTTGTTGGTAGTAATATTTCTTATTCTCTCTCTTATTTATAACTGGTGTTTATTATTTATTACAATAATTATTATTATTAATGAAATGAGATTTTGTTGCTTGATTCAGTCATGTGTGTTGTGCTGTCTCCTGGGTCACAAGCTTTTGTCTACCTCATGGCTGTCCAAACTGTTTATTCGTTTTGTTTTTCAGTCTGTGGGAGGATACCTATCAATATATTCTGTACTCTTATTTGATTCATCTTCATTACCCTTCAGCTGTCTCTGGAGCATGGGCCTTCAACTAGCACCTTCCAGGCCCTCTGTCCTGTGCCATCTGCTCAAAGTCATTCCATGCCTTCTTTATCCCTTTAATCTGTGTCTCCATATCTGTTGTCCATGTATTTGTGTGTCTCCATATCTGTTGTCTATGTATTTGTGTGTCTCCATATCTGTTGTCCATGTATTTTTGTGTCTTCATATCTGTTGTCCATGTATTTGTGTGTCTCCATATCTGTTGTCTATGTATTTGTGTGTCTCCATATCTGTTGTCCATGTATTTGTGTGTCTCCATATCTGTTGTCCATGTATTTGTGTGTCTCCATATCTGTTGTCTATGTATTTGTGTGTCTCCATATCTGTTGTCTATGTATTTGTGTGTCTCCATATCTATTGTCTATGTATTTGTGTGTCTCCATATCTGTTGTCTATGTATTTGTGTGTCTCCATATCTGTTGTCTATGTATTTGTGTGTCTCCATATCTGTTGTCTATGTATTTGTGTGTCTCCATATCTGTTGTCTATGTATTTGTGTGTCTCCATATCTGTTGTCTATGTATTTGTGTGTCTCCATATCTGTTGTCTATGTATTTGTGTGTCTCCATATCTGTTGTCCATGTATTTGTGTGTCTCCATATCTGTTGTCCATGTATTTGTGTGTCTCCATATCTGTTGTCTATGTATTTGTGTGTCTCTATATCTGTTGTCCATGTATTTGTGTGTCTCCATATCTGTTGTCCATGTATTTGTGTGTCTCCATATCTGTTGTCCATGTATTTGCACTTGTGTCTTGTCAACAACTCCACATTAGTGATCTTGTCATACCATTTCAGTCCTTCTGTTCTATCCAAGCACCCATTTATGAATGTCTGTAACTTTTTCGTTGTTCTTTTTTATTTTGTGTTTGATTAATTAAATTAATACGCTAAATGTTCAATGCATTTTATTAAACTTGATTTGAGTAATAATTTGTCCAGATAACACTAGTCAACAAATTTTCAAAAGTTATTTGTACCAGAAATTAAATATGCCATTTCTGATTGATTTTGACATGCTGATTTCAAATATCATAATGAAATTCACCAATTGGCTCTGGTTTTTTTTTAAATGATGAATTTACATTACAGTAATATACATAATGTATGCTTATTTAATTCTCTGGGGTGAACAGCTAGTCTTTCTACTTTAGCATTATAAAAATTGTGGTTACATACTCAATTAATTGATATTTCAACATAAAATGATAGAAAAAATAAAAACATTATTTAAAGTTCACATATCATGTTTTAAAGAGGCACATTTGAACCCATTCCGTCATTATTCAGTCGCTGTTTGAGCTCTCTTTGCTTGCTTCTTGTCAATCGATGAGGTGTCTCTTGTCACAGTCCAACAGTAATCAGCAAGCATTGAAGGGCTCCAATTGCCTTGATACCTTGTCTCCATAGCAGCAATGTCCTGGTGAAATCGTTCACCATGCTCATCACTGACCGCTCCACAGTTTGATGTAAAGAAATCCAGATGAGAATCCTGAAAATGAATTTTCAAAGACATGTTGCAGCCAAGACTCTTATACTACAGAAGGAGATTTTCTAAAATTTCATTGTAATTATCAGATCTGTTGTTTCCAAGAAAACTGTCCACCACTGACTTAAATGCTAGCCATGCTGCTTTTTCCTTGCCATGCAACACGCAAAGAAACTCATCATTGTCAGACAATCTATTTACACTGTGGATTTCAATACATGATAAATCTATACTCTTTGGCTCATCATCTAAGGATACGACCACAGCATACAATAGCTGACAATAAGTAACATAACACCTTCAACAGGTAAGTTCCCTTTTAATAAGTACTGCACACACGGAAGCCACACACGGCTAGCAATACGTATGGAATACAATGCAACAGAAATGCCAATATAACTTGCAATAACCAACAACCCAATCTATCAGTATCAAATTCGCTGGTATATCATACCGAGTAAACATCACAATGACTTTCGCTTACCGGCTAAGTCCTATATTATGATAAAGCAATACTTAAATACAAATGACTTATCAACGATGGTCTAAGGAAATGCCACTAGAAACTACACCACCACTCTAGAATTATGCAAACTAATCCTGACCACATGAATAAATGACAAGCACTTTCAATGAACAACTATGGCTTCCAAATCCCAGCACAATGTTGACAGGGAACATAAAGACGTCCTACCCGGACGCTAGCCAGAACTCCACTAACTTTTTGCGCCAGAATTTGTGCCCACTTCCTTTCCAGGTCACCTGACCAAAACGGGTTTTTTTATTATCTCACTGTCGCCACTCACAGCGTGACCAACTTAATATTTTGTCGAACATATATACTGTGACATCCACACACACACCCCCCCCCCCCCTCCTTAGAAAGAAAACGAAGTTTTCTTCCACCGGAGGAGTCACGCCCAACCCCCTTCGGAGTATGGATGAACAAAATGCAGAGACGGCACCTCCTCATCTACCTAGAGAATGCCAAAGTTGTCCAACACCATTGTCGTTCATGCCTTCTCACCCTATGTACTAAATACAATATGAGCATGAACCAAACCACCCCAGGTACTGGTAGTCGTGAAAAATAACAACGACTGTCCAAACCTGGCCCATCAAAACACCACATATGTTACATATTAGTTATTCATATCTAAGCATCAACAATAGCCACCAATCTCATAGTATAAACAATCCTTTCTACACACTATAAATATACATATATTATAACATGATTTATACATACGTCGAGTATAACTTTATCCATCTTGCCTTAATGGCATCCTGACACAAAAATCATATACCATAATACATCTTCATAAATATCAACTGTAATGATTATAATACATTTCTCCCAAAAACCAATGTAAATACTCTCTACGGATGCTCCTGTCTCACACCAAACTCATAACCTGGACAGGACATCCGCTAAAATGTTATGTACCCCCTGAATTGGTAAAATAGTAAAGTTGAATTGCTGCAGCAATAATGTCCAGCGTGTCAACTTGGCACTAGTGGATTTAGCCAACTGCAAAAATAGCAGTGGTTTGTGATCTGTTTGGAGGAAAAAATGCGCCCCCAACAGGTATCGTGCCAGCTTAGACACCATGGCACATAATTACTCACACTACAAAGCATACCATAATACAGCATAAACATGCATTGCAAAGCATTACATAATATTTATAAGTTTACAAAGTACTCATATTCATATAAAAATAGAACTGGGGGCGTGGGTCAGACTCTAAGGTTCGGTTCACATCAACCGAAACACCTTACTGAACATGAACCCAAACTCTAACCCTACTATTGCTGGACTATCAGCAGGTGGTTGTGAAGCAACGACATGTACTTCCACCTGACTGCATCACGCGCACCCCACCTATTCGCAAAAGTCACCCGTGCCATCTTGGTATTGTCGCGTAACGACAATACCTCCACAAATCTAACCGGCGCGACCTCATCAAACACTCTTCTGAGTGTGCGCCAACTAGCACTCAGGGGGATGTTATGCACCCAAACTGTGCGATCACTAGCTTTCTGACCCTCATATAAGTTCCTACTGCTCCTAATCATGTCATTTGGTACTTGCCGCGCACCGCGTCTACGATGTACCTTCTGGTCGTCCCCCTTGGGAGTTTGGTGGTGCTGAGCCTCTGCTCCAGCCACACCCCTGGCTTTATGCACTCCCCGTACATTGCCGACGATTAAATCGGCAATAGGATCCTCGAGTATGAACGCATTCACTCTCCCTGTTATGAATGGAGTGTCCACATTGATACATGCTTGGGGGTAAGACTCCACTTTGCCCCCGAACATGATGCACTTTACCGTTTTGCCTGTAAGGCAGGAGTCGTCGATACACGACCGACGCACCCCAATTGTGGTGCAACCAGTGTCCCTCAACACCCGGACTGGTCTATTCTCCACCTTGCCTTTGTGGAGGATCACCTTGCCAGTCTCATGGACTGCTGACAGACATGGTACCACATGCCCGCATTGAAGCACTACCCTCTCGTTCACGTGGAACAGAGGGCGACACCCCGCACAGTCCTCATCGTTGATTGTGTCCAACACAAATGCGGAATTCGCATGTTCAATCGGGGTGGGACACCTGCTAGCACAATGATTATTACCACCACAATTGGTACACAAGCGCTCCCTCTTCGACTCTTCGCGTGAACTCTTGCTAGAACCTTTAGAGGACAATGACTGCACATCAGAGTCTGAAGATCGACTCTCTGAGGAACCACTCCTCTGCTTGGGATGTTTGGTTTTATACCAAAACCGGTCTTCGTCCCAAGAATCCTCAAAGCATACCTGTTTACACGCTTGGCGCTCCTCTCCATCGCTATTATTTTTAAATTGTCAGTTTCAGCCGACCATTCTGATGGTATCGGAAGTTCCCATAATTTCCTCTACGCGGCTGATAGGGACTGGAAGGCTTCTCATACTTCTGCTCCTGACCCCTGTCTACATTGCCTGACTGATTTCGCCAAGGATGGCACTGAACTTTGCCGACACTGGCAACTATGTCATCTGACAGACATGACTTCTGAATGGGTTTGCCTGGATGGGCCCCAATTGGGCCATGGACTCAATGTCCTTTGGTTGACGTTCCTGAAAAAATGCAACCAACTCACTGGAACACGAGGACAACACTTTGTCCCGTAGCACCAAGTCTAGCAAGCCATTATAGTCCTTAGGAATTCCCTCCATTTCTATCCATCTATTCAGCAGAAGTTTAATCTTCGAGATAAAATCCTCGAAGTCCTGGTCTGCGCTTGGTATCGCGTTTTTAAAACGCGTCCGGAACAGTCAGCAGTCAGACGGAACTTCCGGAGAAACCTTTCCTTTACTTTGTCGTAATCTGCCCTTTTCTCTAATGGGAGGCAATAGAAAGTCTCCATCGCAGGCCCCACTAGCAGCGTCGATAACAGAGATGGCCATTGATCTCTGTCAGCCTTATAGGCCATGCATATGGCCTCGAATCTTTCAAGGAAGAAATCTAAGCTATCAATTGTATCATTAAAATTCAGCAGACGCAGCCTAAAGGGACGATGGGCCCCTCCAGGAGTTGAGTTCTGACCACTCGCACCCACTTCCAATTTCTTCAATTGTATTTCCTTATCCATCATCTTCTCTTCCAGAGGTATTCTCATTCTCTAATTCTCTCTCTATCTTCTTTTCTTGCAATTCTCTATCTTCTCTCAACTTCTTTTCTTTCAATTCGAACTCTCTCTGTTTCCTCTCGTTTTCTTCTTTCATTTTCCTTTCTTGTAACTCTTTATCTTCTTTCATCTTCTTTTCTTGTAACTCTTTATCTTCTTTCATCTTCTTTTCTTGTAACTCTTTATCTTCTTTCATCTTCCTTTCTTGTAATTCAAATTCTTTCCTTTTTAGCTCTAGCTCTTCAGCTCGAGCATCTCTTAGAGCATTCTGTTTCTCAATCTTCTCCTTCTCCAGAGCTTTTTGTTTCTCCACTGAATAAAATTTTGCTTCAGCAAAATCCATGAGTTCTTTCTGGGTGTACCCACATTCTTTGCCTATCTGAATAAAAGCCTGTAGGTCCATGATGTACACTCAGAATACTCACTCTTATCTCTTGCTATAAATTTTCTATACAACTATTCAGTCGTATATATTTCACTTATATCGCCAGATAACTCTCTGGTTACAAAATATGCAGTAATAATAGTAACTATTGATATCACTTCTCAATATACACATATATATATGTGTGTAAGTATATATCACCTCACCTCTCACTGTATACACATCATCAACCTTTACCTCTTATAATGTAAATATAGTCTTACTTTGCCACTTGGCTACTGTCTCAACACTCTGAAAATTTGGTCTTTCTGATCACTTAGTCTCTGTGATACACTCAAACAAACTTACAATAGTCGACGGTTGTATAATAACAACTGATGAAACTTTCTAGTGCTCTCTGACACCACTACACCAACTTGACAATCAATCAGCTTTTACCTCAAAGTCTGTTACCGGCACCGACATTGGTGCTATACTCAGATAATACTTCAATTATAATTAATCTTAATACTCTGTGCTATGCAAGAGTGTCCCTTGGCAAAATGAGAACTACACAGATGAAAGAAACACATACATCACATTATGAAAACAAAATTCCAGTCACAAGGAACAAGATGATAGACCAAGAAGAGAAGAGGTAGATTAATATATACAATGCGTGACTGCGCACGAACGAAAACAAGGGATACCTGTAAACCTATTTACAAGATAGAAAGATGGAACAAGAGAACACACCACTTAAACACAACAAAAGAATACTGAATGTACACGACAATGTAAATACCAACTACACAAATACGCCTAACACCAACAGGGCTTGGAATGTTAAGCATGGCAGTCGCAGGAAAACCCTCTGCCTTACTCCACCACTAAACATACACAGCCACACCCTATAAAGAATCAGTCTAATTCAATCTTTTCCTACAAATAGGCCAAGAATGAATTAAACTCACCACCCTTCCTCCCTTGAAGACACGAATATAATATTACACAATAGACTAAACAAAAACTATGGTCAACAATGAAGTGCTGAAAGCTATCTCTTACACTAAGCACTGGCAAAACACTCCAGTCACCGTAAACTAAAGAAACTATAAGTAAAATTATTCTATATTGCTAGCAGTGTGTGGCTTCCGTGTGTGCAGTACTTATTAAAAGGTAACTTACCTGTTGAAGGTGTTATGTTACTTATTGTCAGCTATTGTATGCTGTGGTCGTATCCTTAGATGATGAGCCAAAGAGTATAGATTTATCATGTATTGAAATCCACAGTGTAAATAGATTGTCTGACAGCTATATACTGTGACAGTCATCATGAAGAAGTTTTCGAATTTGTGGACCAACAAATACTCCCTCTCTTATTTTAGCTTCACTCAGTCTTGGAAATTTTCTGATGAGGTATTTGAAAGCCTCATCTGTTTTCTCCATTACCTTGACAAAGTTTTTCATGAGACCCAGCTTAATGTGCAAGGGTGGCAACAAAATCTTGCTAGTGTCGACAAGTGCTGGGTTCTCAAGGTTCTTACTGCCAGGCTGCAATGACTGCCTGATTGGCCAATGTCTTCTGATGTAATGGTCACTTCATGCACGGCTATCCCACTCACAGAGAAAGCAACAGTACTTGGTGTATCCACCCTGTAGTCCAAGCAAAAGAGCGACCACTTTTAAGTCACCGCAAAGTGACCAATGATGATGATCGTAGTTTATACACTTCAAAAGCTGCTTAATGTTTTCATAAGTTTCTTTCATATGAACTGCATGACCAACTGGAATTGACGGTAACACATTACCATTATTCAACAAAACAGCTTCAAGACTCGTCTTGGACGAATCAATGAAAAGCCTCCACTCTTCCGGTATGTAATTGATTTTGAGGGCTGCCATTAAACCAGAAATGTTGTGGCACGCAGAAAGGTCACTGTAACTGTCTTTTTCTCTTGTTGAGGTGATCACTGGCCCAAGACAGTATACATGTTGTTAGGTGTGTAGTGCGAGCGTATGATGAACTGAGTGTGGTTGCGAATGAAGGCGCGAATGTGTTTAGGCTCGTATATATGTAGACCCTGCAACCCATACACTCACATGCAGTAGTCAAGGATGCTTGGACACTGCAGGCACGTTTCAAAACATTTATTGACGAGAACACACATGGTATCAACAGGAACATTCAGTGTAACAAGGTCATGCTGACCGGAAATCGATAGGTATACATTAGGCATTCAACAAGCTGGTAAACATTTGAATATTCGTGCATGGTCAATACAATGTTCTTCAATAATGACAGTTCGTGGCGTCGCCCTGGTATCACTGACTAAACACGTCAGATACCTTAATCACTTTGACACATAGGTGCAACTTGGCATTCCCCGCCAATTGCACTGTATTAGGCTGTAGTACATTAGCCGAAAACACAGTCCTCGTTCTGACGTCAGCTGTGTACTTCTGATAAGCAGGTTACCATCAACCCTGCAGTAATGCTTATTGTAGACATAAATACCGCCAATCTGCGGTTCCCACAATATATCTTCGTCACTGGATTTCTGGACAATATAAAGACTAATAGTCTTGGATGGCTACCTCGAGCACAAAATATAAGTTCTGAAATGGAGGATCGGTGAGCTGCAGTTCACAGACTAGGCAATCTTCTAACATGTTCTGCCACCGAAAGCATAGTAATGGAAAAAGTCGGTATTACCTGTAACCGAATCCACAGAACATAATAAGGAACTCTGCTGTCATTCCAAGGCACAGAGATTCACTGGGGAAAACTGCCATCGCAGTCACTTCGAAGATTCTCCCCGAAAAACACAATGGACCCTTGGTCCCTTCAGAAAACCCAGGACACTTCACGGCTTGCCGGAAGTCTAACTCAACTCCCGCTTAAAAAACCCTGCCTATGGGCATACGCCAGAACTGTCTACCTTTGACCCTAAAGGTCAAACACAATGAATGAATAAACAAGGGAAGACAACTCCTAATCAACCTGACATCGCAGGTAAAGACACAATTATTCTTATGATAAAAACATAAGCAAATAACTTGACAGATGACTCCGTCAAAAATGACAGCAACAGTCACCCTCTTTGAAAAAGAATGTAATAAGTGGCTTCTGGCGGTTCCTATACACAGAAATTGTAACATCTTCTGCCAGAAGATTCCACTGTTGCAATCTGGAACCCAAAAGCTCTGCCTTGTTCTTCGGTAAATCCAGATCTCTTACAAGATCATTCAGTTCACCTTGGGTTATTAAGTGTGGTTTAGTGGATGTAGTTTGCTCAAAATCTGGGTCGCTTGAGGTTGATGATTCAGGACCACCAATGTCCTCTTCTTCATCAGTGGAAGCAGCTGAAAATGATTCTGGCACTTTGGGAACTGGTAGGTCATCGCCATGTGGTACCGGACGTATTGCAGAGGGGATGTTTGGATATTCCAGAGTCCATTTTTTCTTCTTTGATATGCCTTTCCCAATTGGAGGGACCATGCAAAAGTAACAGTTGTTGAGATGATCAGTGGGCTCTCTCCAAATCATTGGGACTGCAAAAGGCATAGCTTGCCTTTTGCCAGTCAACCACAGTTTAAGATGTGCTGCACATGTATTGCAGCATATGTGTGTCGCCCAGCTCTTATCTTGATCTCCTTTTCTGCAGCCAAAATACAAACTGTACGCCTTCTTAATCACTTTAGATATATTTCGTTTTTGTGATACAAATGTCACCTCACCACATATATAACAGAAATTATTAGCACTGTTCACACATGTCCTAGGCATTTCTAACTACGATACTTTTGATAAGGACAAATGCACTAACTAATGGCAAAATTTTATCAGAGATAAGATATTTATACACAAAGGTGATGTAATCATAGGTAGGATTGCATCATCAACTTCTAGTTACATTTTTATTGGTCATTAGAAAAAATTATGCAATCGCCCACAACAGTTGCGTCATATATATATAAATTGACCGTAATTAAATAAACTAGTAGCATATATCTTGAAAACTACAGCCAATCAACATTTTTTAATGTCATTTTCGTTTTCAGCACACCAAAATTAGTTAAGATCAGCTATTTTCATTTCTGGTACATTTTGGTTGTTGACTAGTGTAATCAGAACCATCCAGTGTTCATTGGTCTAAACTGCTGTTGACTGTTATTACAAGGCAGTGTCATGTTTTACTCTTACCAATAAAAAGAGACGTTTTATCAATGATGTTAATAATGTTATTATGACTTGTTAGATTAGCATTATTATTTTGCATTACCCATGCTGCTCTGATCTTTCTAACGTCTGCTGAATGTTTGGTTTTACAACCAGTTGCATGATGGTCTATTTTTGGTCCTGGTACTATTGTTTTATTCTGTGCTTTGTAGTTCCTGGGGGTTCTGTGATGTGTAGTTCCTGGGGTTCTGTGATGTGTAGTTCCTGGGGGTTCTGTGACATGTAGTTCCTGGGGTTCTGTGATGTGTAGTTCCTGGGGGTTCTGTGATGTGTAGTTCCTGGGGGTTCTGTGATGTGTAGTTCCTGGGGGCTCTGTGACATGTAGTTCCTAGGGGTTCTGTGATGTGTAGTTCCTAGGGGTTCTGTGACATGTAGTTCCTGGGGTTCTGTAACGTGCAGTTCCTGGGATTCTGTGATGTGCAGATCCTGGGGGTTCTGTGATGTGTAGTTCCTGGGGTTCTGTGACATGTAGTTCTTGGGGGTTCTGTGATGTGTAGTTCCTGGGGTTCTGTGACATGTAGTTCCTGGGGGTTCTGTGACATGTAGTTCCTGGGGTTCTGTGACATGTAGTTACTGGGGGTTCTGTGATGTGTAGTTCCTGGGGTTCTGTGACATGTAGTTACTGGGGGTTCTGTGATGAGACAAAGAATAGGACTACTGCCCCCTCATCATGTCATAAGAGGCAACTAATATAAAGTTGTAGGCTACATGGGCTGGCAGCCTCATCATGTCAAATAAATTGCTGCAGAAACCACCACTTTAAGGGCAGACTTTGATACAGGCTTCCTACATGGTGACCAGCTGCCAGTGGTGACTCCATGCTCCACTGGCTTCCATCATGGTGACCAGGTACCAGTGGTGACTCCATGCTCCACAGGCTTCCTACATGGTGACCAGCTACAGTGGTGACCAGCTACCAGTGGTGACTAGCTACCAGTGGTGACCAGCTACAGTGGTAGCTCCATGCTCCATGAGGAGTAAAATGGAAAAAAGATTTAGCAGGGATGGATTTTGAACCCCTGTGACCTTCATTGCATGGTAGTTGATAGATAAAGCTGTAACCATGTATGTGAATTTTTTTTTTTAATGTGATGCATGATTTTTTCATTTTCCTTTTGGCTCCTTACACAACATGTAGGAAGCCTGATGGAACATTTGGCTCCTTGCATAACATGTAGGAAGCCTGATGGAACATTTGGCTCCTTGCATAACATGTAGGAAGCCTGATGGGACATTTGGCTCCTTACACAACATGCAGGAAGCCTGATGGGACATTTGGCTCCTTACACAACATGTAGGAAGCCTGATGGGACATTTGGCTCCTTACACAACATGTAGGAAGCCTGATGGGACATTTGGCTCCTTACACAACGTGTAGGAAGCTTGATGGGACATTTGGCTCCTTACACAACATGTAGGAAGCCTGATGGAACATTTGGCTCCTTACACAACATGTAGGAAGCCTGATGGAACATTTGGCTCCTTACACAACATGTAGAAATCATGATGGAACATTTGGCTCCTTACACAGCATGTAGGAAGCCTGATGGGACATTTGGCTCCTTACACAGCATGTAGGAAGCCTGATGGAACATTTGGCTCCTTACACAACATGTAGGAAGCCTGATGGGACATTTGGCTCCTTACACAACATGTAGGAAGCCTGATGGGACATTTGGCTCCTTACACAACATGTAGGAAGCCTGATGGGACATTTGGCTCCTTACACAACATGTAGGAAGCCTGATGGGACATTTGGCTCTTTACACAACATGTAGGAAGCCTGATGGGACATTTGGCTCCTTACACAGCATGTAGGAAGCCTGATGGGACATTTGGCTCCTTACACAGCATGTAGGAAGCCTGATGGGACATTTGGCTCCTTACACAGCATGTAGGAAGCCTGATTGGACATTTGGCTCCTTACACAACATGTAGGAAGCCTGATGGGACATTTGGCTCCTTACACAACATGTAGGAAGCCTGATGGGACATTTGGCTCCTTACACAACATGTAGGAAGCCTGATGGGACATTTGGCTCCTTACACAACATGTAGGAAGCCTGATGGGACATTTGGCTCCTTACACAACATGTAGGAAGCCTGATGGGACATTTGGCTCCTTACACAACATGTAGGAAGCCTGATGGGACATTTGGCTCCTTTCACAGCATGTAGGAAGCCTGATGGGACATTTGGCTCCTTACACAGCATGTAGGAAGCCTGATGGGACATTTGGCTCCTTACACAGCATGTAGGAAGCCTGATGGGACATTTGGCTCCTTACACAGCATGTAGGAAGCCTGATGGGACATTTGGCTCCTTACACAACATGTAGGAAGCCTGATGGGACATTTGGCTCCTTACACAACATGTAGGAAGCCTGATGGGACATTTGGCTCCTTACACAACATGTAGGAAGCCTGATGGGACATTTGGCTCCTTACACAACATGTAGGAAGCCTGATGGGACATTTGGCTCCTTACACAACATGTAGGAAGCCTGGACCAAATCAATCATGTTTTCTTACAAGGGTGGTTTCTGTAGCATTTTGTTTGACTTGGTGAAGTTGCCAGCCACCTGCGTAACCTTAGGTACCTCCTTATTTGCAGTCTTATATGTCGCCTGAGAAACTCATGAGGACTACATGGACTTGATGCATCTTGTTGACTTTGATCTACTGTCACAGAGCGTCACCTCTTGGTGATGTGCTTCTTGTGGGTCACCTCTTGGTGACGTGCTTCTTGTTGACTTTTATCCACTGCCACAGAGCATCACCTCTTACATGCTTCTTGTTGACCTTGATCCACTGTCACAGATCATCACCTCTTGGTGACATGCTTCCTGTTCACTTTGATCCACTGTCACAGAGTGTCACCTCTTGGCAATTTGGGCTAGTATATTTGAAAAGGCCAGGCTCTGGAAGTTTTTCACATAACTTCTGACCTTCAGAAATTGACCTTAATCGCTTTGATAAATGTTTTTTTAAATTTGGTTTTTTTAAAATAATTTTTGTTTTATTTTTAAAGTTTTAAACAAACTGGATCTGCATCAGGCAGTTGAACGTGTGTATTTAATAATTGGTTGGAAGTATATTATTTTGTTTTCTATAAATTTTCTAAATTATAGCAATTTTGATAGCTCCCACACCTGTTCAGATATTAATTTTTATTTAAAAAAATGTTGTGTTTACTATTTTACTTTTTTTTAGTATTGGGAGCAATTCCTTGCCGTCCTGTTGAGCCAGGAATAATTATTTTTCACCACTTTGAATAAAGGGAATAATTTTTCATGACTAATGATCTTAATGTCATAACCTTCAGACATGTATCAGGACTGAAGATTGTATGTCAATAAATATTGTTGCACTAAAGAGATTAAACCTTGCTTTTGTGTTTTATTTCATTGATTTTATTGTATTTCTTTGTAATTAAAAAAATTGCTTGTTTAGTTATGGTTATAAAAATGTGTATTTATTTCTTTTCACTAAAAAAATTGATGACTTTTATTTATATTTGAAACTGACAGCCGCACATCTTACTCAAGGTCCTTGACTCCTTGAAGTTCCAAAATTTGAAAAGCTGTGAAAACCAAAAGTTTCTTTATGGATCTTTACTCCGAAACAAAACCCAAGCAGATGTAAGGCATCACTTTGCATTAGACAAGACATTTATATTCTATTACAGATGGGCCACTATTATTACAATAACCCACACAATACTACACATTATGATGACAATAAATTGGTGAAATTTGGAAACATTTGTTAAAAACCAGTTTTGAGAAAATTGCACATTTTTGGCTGTTCTAAAATTTTTAATAGTTTTATTAATTATAAAATGTTTACGTTTCCAACTTTGGACAATTATAGATAATAAAGATTACTCGTATTTAATATAAACAGGAATTTTAGAAATATTAGTTCTATTTGTTTACAGGGGGCTTCCATGGACCCCACCAGGTTGTTACCTTAATATAAGGTACATGCATCATATTACCATTCTGAAATTTGTCAACATTTTGAATTCTGAAACACGTTTGGCCCCCAGGGGTTTTGGATATGGTGGGAATAAACCTGTACTTCATTTTATAAATTGTTCTTCTTTTTGTTTATAATTTTCAGTAGCGTTGCATTTCTGTTAATTTAGACAATTTATTTTCTTCTATTCTGTTGAGAATATTTGACTGAATTATTCAATTTAATAACATGTTCCAATTCTCTAATACGTACACTTCTCTGACATATTACATATCTTTAACATATTACATCAATATGACATATGCCATTTCTTGTACATGTCTCACTTCGGTGGCATATTTCTGACACACTCCATTTCTGGGATACACTCCATTTCTGTGACACATTCCATTTCTGCGACCCATTCCATTTCTGTGACACATTCCATTTCTGTGACACACTCCATTTCTGTGATACATTCCATTTCTGTGACACATTCCATTTCTGTGACATTCCATTTATGTGACACACTCCATTTATGTGACACATTCCATTTCTGTGACACACTCCATTTATGTGACACATTCCATTTCTGTGAAACACTTCATTTCTGTGACACACTCCATTTCTGGGATACACTCCATTTCTGTGACACATTCCATTTCTGTGACACATTCCATTTCTGTGAAACATTCCATTTCTGTGAAACATTCCATTTCTGTGAAACATTCCATTTCTGGGATACATTCCATTTCTGTGACACACTCCATTTCTGGGATACACTCCATTTCTGTGAGACACTCCATGTCTGTGACACATTCCATTTCTGTGAAACATTCCATTTCTGGGATACATTCCATTTCTGTGAAACATTCCATTTCTGGGATACATTCCATTTCTGGGATACATCCCATTTCTGTGAAACATTCCATTTCTGTGAAACATTCCATTTCTGGGATACATTCCATTTCTGTGAAACATTCCATTTCTGTGACCCACTCCATTTCTGTGACACATTCCATTTCTGGGATACATTCCATTTCTGTGACACATTCCATTTCTGGGATACACTCCATTTCTGTGACCCACTCCATTTCTGTGACACATTTCATTTCTGGGATACATTCCATTTCTGTGACACATTCCATTTCTGGGATACACTCCATTTCTGTGACACACTCCATTTCTGTGACACATTCCATTTCTGGGATACATTCCATTTCTGTGAAACACTCCATTTCTGTGACACATATCTTTTCTGGGATACACTCCATTTCTGTGACACACTCCATTTCTGTGACACATTACATTTCTGGGATACATTCCATTTCTGTGACACATTCCATTTCTGTGACACATTCCATTTCTGTTGCCACATTCCATTTCTGTGACACATTCCATTTCTGTGACACACTCCATTTCTGTGACACATTCCATTTCTGTGACACATTCCATTTTTGGGATACATTCCATTTCTGTGACACATTCCAGTTCTGTGACACATTCCATTTCTGTGACACATTCCATTTTGGTGACATACTCCATTTCTGTGATACACTCCATTTATGTGACACACTCCATTTATGTGACACACTCCATTTCTGTGATACACTCCATTTCTGTGACACACTCCATTTCTGGGATACATTCCATTTCACTCCATTTCTAGGATACGTTCCATTTCTGTGATACACTCCATTTCTGTGACACACTCCATTTCTGGGATACACTCCATTTCTGGGATACATTCCATTTCTGTGACACATTCCATCTCTGTGACACATTTCATTTCTGTGACACATTCCATTTCTGTGACACACTCCATTTCTGTGACACATTTCATTTCTGGGACACACTCCATTTCTGTGACACATTCCATTTCTGTGATACACTCCATTTCTGTGACACATTCCATTTCTGTGATACATTCCATTTCTGGATACGCTCCATTTCTGGGACACATTCCATTTCTGTGACACACTACATTTCTGGGACACATTCCATTTCTGGGATACATTCCATTTCTGTGATACACTCCATTTCTGTGACACATTCAATTTCTGGGATACATTCCATTTCTGGGTGACATTCCATTTCTGGGATACATTCCATTTCTGTGAAACACTCCATTTCTGTGACACATTCCATTTCTGTGATACACTCCATTTCTGTGACACACTCCATTTCTGTGACACACTCCATTTCTTGGATACACTGACACTGGGATGCACTCCATTTCTGGGATACACTACATTTCTGGGATACACTCCATTTCTTGGATACACTCCATTTCTGGGATACACTCTATTTCTGTGACACATTCCATTTCTATGACACACTCCATTTCTGGGACACAATCCATTTCTTGGATACATTCCATTTCTGTGATACACTCCATTTCTGTGACACATTCAATTTCTGGGATACATTCCATTTCTGGGATACACTCCATTTCTGGGATACATTCCATTTCTGTAACACACTCCATTTCAGGGATACATTCCATTTCTGGGATACACTCCATTTCTGGGATACATTCCATTTCTGGGATACACTCCATTTCTGGGATACACTCCATTTCTGGGATACACTCCATTTCTGGGATACATTCCATTTCTGGGATACACTCCATTTCTGGGATACATTCCATTTCTGGGATACATTCCATTTCTGGGATACACTCCATTTCTGGGATACACTCAATTTCTGGGATACATTCCATTTCTGTGACACATTCCATTTCTGGGATACACTCCATTTCTGTGACACATTCCATTTCTGGGATTCACTCCATTTCTGTGACACATTCCATTAGTGTGACACATTCCATTTCTGGGATACATTCCATTTCTGTGAAACACTCCATTTCTGTGACACATATCTTTTCTGGGATACACTCCATTTCTGTGACACACTCCATTTCTGTGACACATTACATTTCTGGGATACATTCCATTTCTGTGACACATTCCATTTCTGTGACACATTCCATTTCTGTTGCCACATTCCATTTCTGTGACACATTCCATTTCTGTGACACACTCCATTTCTGTGACACATTCCATTTCTGTGACACATTCCATTTTTGGGATACATTCCATTTCTGTGACACATTCCAGTTCTGTGACACATTCCATTTCTGTGACACATTCCATTTTGGTGACATACTCCATTTCTGTGATACACTCCATTTATGTGACACACTCCATTTATGTGACACACTCCATTTCTGTGATACACTCCATTTCTGTGACACACTCCATTTCTGGGATACATTCCATTTCTGTGATACACTCCATTTCTAGGATACGTTCCATTTCTGTGATACACTCCATTTCTGTGACACACTCCATTTCTGGGATACACTCCATTTCTGGGATACATTCCATTTCTGTGACACATTCCATCTCTGTGACACATTTCATTTCTGTGACACATTCCATTTCTGTGACACACTCCATTTCTGTGACACATTTCATTTCTGGGACACACTCCATTTCTGTGACACATTCCATTTCTGTGATACACTCCATTTCTGTGACACATTCCATTTCTGTGATACATTCCATTTCTGGATACGCTCCATTTCTGGGACACATTCCATTTCTGTGACACACTACATTTCTGGGACACATTCCATTTCTGGGATACATTCCATTTCTGTGATACACTCCATTTCTGTGACACATTCAATTTCTGGGATACATTCCATTTCTGGGATACATTCCATTTCTGGGATACATTCCATTTCTGTGAAACACTCCATTTCTGTGACACATTCCATTTCTGTGATACACTCCATTTCTGTGACACACTCCATTTCTGTGACACACTCCATTTCTTGGATACACTCCATTTCTGACACTCCATTTCTGGGATGCACTCCATTTCTGGGATACACTACATTTCTGGGATACACTCCATTTCTTGGATACACTCCATTTCTGGGATACACTCTATTTCTGTGACACATTCCATTTCTATGACACACTCCATTTCTGTGACACACTCCATTTCTGGGACACAATCCATTTCTTGGATACATTCCATTTCTGTGATACACTCCATTTCTGTGACACATTCAATTTCTGGGATACATTCCATTTCTGGGATACACTCCATTTCTGGGATACATTCCATTTCTGTAACACACTCCATTTCAGGGATACATTCCATTTCTGGGATACACTCCATTTCTGGGATACATTCCATTTCTGGGATACACTCCATTTCTGGGATACATTCCATTTCTGGGATACACTCCATTTCTGGGATACATTCCATTTCTGGGATACACTCCATTTCTGGGATACATTCCATTTCTGGGATACATTCCATTTCTGGGATACACTCCATTTCTGGGATACACTCAATTTCTGGGATACATTCCATTTCTGTGACACATTCCATTTCTGGGATACACTCCATTTCTGTGACACATTCCATTTCTGGGATTCACTCCATTTCTGTGACACATTCCATTAGTGTGACACATTCCATTTCTGGGATACATTCCATTTCTATGACACATTCCATTTCTGTGACACATTCCATTTCTGTGATACTCCATTTCTGGGATACATTCCATTTCTGTGACACATTCCATTTCTGGGATACTCCATTTCTGGGATACACTCCATTTCTGTGACACACTCCATTTCTGGGATACACTCCATGTCTGGGATACACTCCATTTCTGTGACACATTCCATTTCTGTGATATACTCCATTTCTGTGACACACCCCATTTCTGTGATATACTCCATTTCTGGGATACATTCCATTTCTGGGATACACTCCATTTCTGTGACACACTCCATGTCTGTGACACACTCCATTTCTGTGACACACTCCATTTCTGTGATACACTCCATTTCTGGGATACATTCCATTTCTGGGATACACTCCATTTCTGTGACACATTCCATGTCTGTGACACACTCCATTTCTGTGACACACTCCATTTCTGTGATACACTCCATTTCTGGGATACACTCCATTTCTGGGATACTCCATTTCTGTGACACATTCCATTTCTGGGATACACTCCATTTCTGTGTTAGTTTGAAATTTTCTAAAAGATGCAATTTTTCTGTCACATTCAATTATTCAGACATATTCTATGTCTGTGACATTCAGTTTCTTTTATATATTTAATTTTTATGTCACATTAATTTTCTCTAATAAATTATGTTTCTCTAAAACATTCACATTCAATTGTTATGACACTTTGTATTTTTCTAAAACATTCACATTTAGTTTCTCTAATATATTCTGTTTCTCAGAAACAATTACATTCAATTTGTTAACACATTCCATTTCTTTGAAACATTCAGTCTCTGCAACTCATTCCATCTACTGTGTGTGTGTGTGTGCTTTCTTTGTTATTATAATTTTCATTTTTATCAGTTTGAATTGTGATAATGTTATAGAACTGCTGCACATGTGTTTTAACAATGACAGTGTCACATTTTGCATAGCTGAGTTGGAATTTTGTGATTATGAATTTATTCATCTATCTGTCCATCCATCCATCAGCGTATGCCATCCGGTTACACAGCTTCGTCCTCCCAGGTTGTTGGATTTACGCCCAATGTCTTCATGTCTCTCTTACACAAATCACTGTGCTCCAGTCGCCCGGCTGTTCTTTTGCCATCTGTCAGTTGTCCTGCCATCTGTCAGTTGTCCATAAAATTATGTCTTTGGGGATACGACCATCTTCCATTTCTACTGACAAGATCAAGCCAGGTTAATCTGCGCTGTCTAAGCAGTATGTACATACTTTAAATGTCAGCGCGTGACATCTGTCCTCTCCAGGGCGCAAGCTTGGGCACAGTTATATGGAGATCAAGCTGTTGCCCATGCAGCATGCTTCTCTTCTCCACGTAGATGGTAGGTCCCAAGGAACGGCAGTAGCCGATGCTGGTATGTAACAATGAGTTGCCAGAAAAGTGTTGAATCAAATGTGGACTACTTTAGGGACCGAATCGTCAAAATTTGGCAGAATATGTGAACTCAGCCCACATCTCAAATGTCACATGTCGTAGGCCTGCTGTATCGTATTAAATTTATTCCCTGATTTTTTTCCCCATGAAATTCGCGTTCCGTAGCATGCTAGGTCTATTAATCTAACTCCCTACACATTTTTGCTACTACGCCATACTTTTTTTTTTACTAATTCGCCATAGGCGTCGATTGCCGAACGGTTTTCTCATCCCGGCTCTATTCAAACAACGCTTGTTACAGCATCAAAAGAACTATTTCACCGCAATTTTTATTTTATCTTTTAACAATATTTTTTTAATGACCTGATCTCACGCGATCACACTTAGGAGATTGTTTGAAAACCCAGATAAAACCAAGCGACTCAACGAGAAGATCGATATTCTAACTGGCAATTTCAAAGTAGGTCGCCATGTCACATCCAATCTAAATGGAGGTAAACCCGTCGCACGTGAGCGAATCTTACATGCTGGATTTGTAGGTGAGTACAGTTTCTGCTAAATTTAGTTTTCTAGCAGTCACATTTCGTTAATTATTTCCAGCGTTAATGTATAATGAAAGTTCAGCGACTGGTGGTACAAAATGTGACAGATCATCTTACCTTCTTTTCCCTGCAACATGCCAGTTGGTATAGATGTCAATTTCTCTCTAAAACTTTCTGTATCCAGTACAGTTTATCAATGCCACGATTTTAAACTGCCCAGTATCGTCTCTGTTTGTCACCCCCTGTATATTTTTCCTTCAATCTGTTGTGTTTGACAATATAACCCAGCGTTTCTCTTCTCACAACATGCCTACAGAAAGTGGATTGATTCCGTCTAATTTTGCTTTCATTTCTCATTGGCCTTTTTCAGGACATCCTCATTACTCTTTTTCTAGCTGCCCATGGTATTTTTAACATTCGTCTGTGCCCCCTAGTAACTTTCGTCTGTGCCCCCTAGTAACTTTCGTCTGTGCCCCCTAGTAACTTTCGTTTGTGTAATGAATGTCCATGACTTACTTCTATATGTCAGAATTGTCTCTATATGAAACCAAAGACCTTTGTTCCTTACGTCCACTGACATAAATTTGTTGTATTACATACTTACTATTTTATGGAATGCTCCGTTTGCCTGGGTTATTCCAGTCTTTGTCCTGTGTAGTTACCTGTGATCTCTGAGTACTGCTCCCTCATTCATGTCGTACAAGGCGACTGATATGAAGGTGTGCATGAGGTTGGCAACCTCATCATTTAAAACGCATTGTTGCAGAAACTAATGCTGAAAGGGCACATAAATGCGTTCATGCAGACATCCTGGAAGGGAACCAGCATCAGTGATGACCCCGTGTTCCATAGAGAGATAAAAGGAAAGAAGATTCTACTCGTCACCTGTCAGGTGTAGCTTCCACCTACTCGTCACCTGTCAGGTGTAGCTTCCACCTACTCGTCACCTGTCAGGTGCAGCTTCCACCTGGTCTTATTAACATGCCCAAGTATTGATTTGTTTCAAAACTGTATCATTTACTTTGATGTTGTATAATGGAAATAATCTTTTCTAGGAATTAAAAAAAAAATATTTTGGCGAGGCGCGCTCCATCCAACCTAGACATAGGGTCCGTCGATTATATTAGGGCGTATGTCCAAATATAAAAGACCTTGTGGTCTTGTTATTTTTTTGGATGTTCTGGGAAATGACCATTACATCTGTCTGTTTGCTACTGTCGCGGGTAGTCTCCCCTGCTCTGCAGTAGTAGTACAATAATGACCAAACTTGGAGTAAAGAAATGAAGGTTTTCAAAGTTATCGAACCTTCGCTCAAGATTACTCTTCCCACAAATATAAATAAGAAGAATGGTGCTTCTATTTCAGGGAGTCTCATTGGAATTTATAGAAAGGCAAATATAACCACTGAGATCATCTAAGCTGTTATAAACTTATTATTCTCCGCTCCATCTGTGAGGAAAGGTTTTGCCTCGTGTTTTACGTGCCCTCAGCTAAAGGTGATTCAGCAAAATATTAATTTAATAGCTGTGTATGGTTATGTATTTTTTTTTAAACTGGGTCATACGGGTGCAGACATAAAATTCACCAAATAGTGATTAATTCAACTCTAGATTTATTTTTACATAAAAACAGGTTTAATAGTCAGTCATTGGGTTGACAAGGTAATACCAATAGTTATATTATCAAAACAAAGAACTTAAATTTGTCTTCATCAGAAGATCTTAGTTGTTGGTGGATGAGAGAACAAAACTGTCCATTTGTTGTGCTAGTGTTCTACTTAGCTGTTGGTGGATGAGAGAACAAAACTGTCCATTTGTTGTGCTAGTGTTCTACTTAGCTGTTGGTGGATGAGAGAACAAAACTGTCCATTTGTTGTGCTAGTGTTCTACTTAGCTGTTGGTGGATGAGAGAACAAAACTGTCCATTTGTTGTGCTAGTGTTCTACTTAGCTGTTGGTGGATGAGAGAACAAAACTGTCCATTTGTTGTGCTAGTGTTCTACTTAGCTGTTGGTGGATGACAGAACAAAACTGTCCATTTGTTGTGCTAGTGTTCTACTTAGCTGTTGGTGGATGAGAGAACAAAACTGTCCATTTGTTGTGCTAGTGTTCTACTTAGCTGTTGGTGGATGAGAGAACAAAACTGTCCATTTGTTGTGCTAGTGTTCTATTTAGCTGTTGGTGGATGAGAGAACAAAACTGTCCATTTGTTGTGCTAGTGTTCTATTTAGCTGTTGGTGGATGAGAGAACAAAACTGTCCATTTGTTGTGCTAGTGTTCTACTTAGCTGTTGGTGGATGAGAGAACAAAACTGTCCATTTGTTGTGCTAGTGTTCTACTTAGCTGTTGGTGGATGAGAGAACAAAACTGTCCATTTGTTGTGCTTGTGTTCTACTTAGCTGTTGGTGGATGAGAGAACAAAACTGTCCATTTGTTGTGGCTAGTGTTCTACTTAGCTTTTGGTGGATGAGAGAACAAAACTGTCCATTTGTTGTGCTAGTGTTCTACTTAGCTGTTGGTGGATGAGAGAACAAAGCTGTCCATTTGTTGTGCTAGTGTTCTACTTAGCTGACGGGGTGGGGTCAGTTGAGTCTGGTTCCGTCACTGCTGGTTCCCCGTAAAGTTTTTGACTGTTCCTTCTCTTCAGGAGTCGAATGTTTTGGTAGCAGCACCTCTCTTGCAGCTAGGCTGAGGTAACTACTCAGTTGGCTTTGTCACATGTCCTCAAGACCCGTCTGTTGTCGGTGTTTAGCGTTGACTTCAGGCAACTGGTACCAAAAACTGAGAGGAAACAAATGCCTCTTTTAAGTTTTATGTCTCCTGATATAAACATCAGGCGACTTTCGCTTCCACCCACCACACCCACTTCATCTTTCTCAGAATTTTGCCCGTTATCCCTGAGCTTTAAATCTAACCCACTGAGTCAGATGGAAGTGTTTTGTTTTAGGACAGCGGAAGGCGACAAATATATTATTCTATACATACATAAATATACATATAAAAGTGACATTAGTCACTTATATATATATATATATATATATATATATATATATAATATATATATATATATATATATATATATATATATATATATATACTGAAGCACATTAAAACGCACCACTATTATATATACTGATGCCGAGAAGCTGGGAAAAAAATGTGGGAATGGATTTTCCCCGTGTTTGTCATGAGGTAGAGAGCGAATGGCTGCTGGAATGGAAAGTGCATGATTCAACCCACCGTTTTGTGTACAGACTACATGAAAACAATGAAAGTTACACGTGCAACACGATTCCCAACAGTTATGACCCTGAAAATGTGTACCGTTGTGGCAGTATACTCGGTATAAAAAGGCCGTTGAGACAAAACACCCAGTACGTGTGCTTGAAATGCCACGACTATCTGAAAACGACCGCCAACGAGCCATTGGTATGTTGGAGACCGGAATGAGCTCGTGGGCCATTGCCAAAAGGATGAATTGCCACCACAGCACTATTGTACGTCTCAATGAACGTTACGGAATCACTGGCAGTGTCCGGGATAGTTTTCGGAGTGGCCAACCACGAGTTACTACCCCTGCGCAAGATCGTCATATTGTGCTGAGTCACCTAAGGAATCGTTCTCTCCCGGCAAGTCAAACAGCAAGAGCAATAGTGGGTAGACGTGGGCAAGTCTCTCGAATGACAGTCATACGACGACTCAGAGATACAGGCCTTACTGCAAGACGACCTTATGTTGGGCCAAACTTGACTCTCAGACATCGTCAGCAGCGCCTGCAATGGGCAGAGCAACATGTCAGATGGATTAGACTGCAGTGGAATGCTGTCCTATTCACAGACGAGAGCAGATTCAACATATCCTTTGCTGATGGACGTATGAGGATTTGGCGACGGTGTGGAGAGCGCTTTGCAGATTGCTGTGTTCGTCAGTACAACCGATTTGGAGATGGCAGTATTCACTAATAAAACGGTATTGAATCAGTTTTACAAATAACAGTTCACATGAGACAAGGGACGTTTCGAGTTTTACCCTTCGTCAGCCACAAAAATTTGTTACCTCTATATATATAGAATGGGACTTGATTCCCCGGAATTTCCTTCAGAGACTTGTGCGTTCCATGGGGAGCCGCTGTCAAGCTTGTTTGCAAGCACACGGTGGGCATACCAGATACTGAGGATAGTGTGAATGAATTTTTTTATTGGTTGCATTTTTGGTTTTCTCCCTTGCCTGCACAGAATGCAATGAATTTCATAACAATCTTACTTACTTACTTAGTCGTTCCCCTTCTACCGTGAGGTGTAGAGGTAACAATCAAATGTACAAATTAATGACCAGCATGGATTCTGTCACGAGTTGGATTTATGTTAGAGTTATGCCTGAGTGCAGGACAAGACCCTAGTGTGAGAAAAGACTAAGATGATAGATTTAATTTGAGAATTGATAGTGAATGTAGTAAGGTGAGTCTATTGGCTCGAGGATGATAACCGAGATTAAACCTTCCTCGCCCAATCGTGACTTCAAGAATATGCTATAAACTCACCGCCTTCTGACTACCTTTAACAAACTAAAGGAGATAAGGTTAAACTAACACTACAGACACCACTGTACAGACAACAGTTAAGGACTGTACAGTGAAGAAGCTGATCCAGTGAACATTAAATAAGTTTATTATACAAATCAACATAATTTTCATAACATAGTAACAAACAAAGAAAATCATATATCGTGCAAGGTTGCACCGGCCTGGAAACAAAGAAAATCAATTTGATTATAAGCACACCAAATTAAAACTCCAACCACTTTCACTCCTTCATACACCCTGCTGGGGACAAAATTTAAAATGATAAGTGATCTTAACTACAGTCTAATTTGGTGGGGCGTCAACTATAGCCACCACTCTGTAATTCATTATTTCTAATGTCAAGGTTCTGCTGGTACTGCCTAAGACTATCTGCACAGCAGCTAACTCTGTCAGCGATATACGCCACTAAGTCACACTCTGCACTGCTAATTAATAGACTTTTTCTAACTCTAAGGCTCAGAGGCTAACCTCTAAGAATGATATGAGACTCTGCAGGTCCCTGATCTATTTTTCACCATCTCTCTCTCCACTTCTCCTGCCTTGCTTCTCTCGTTTCATTTCAACAACCCGGAAATGATATCCCTCTCTTCCTGGTTCTGACTCGTACTTCTGATGACTTCTGAAAATATTGACTAGGCACTTGCCGTAGACTGTAGAGGCTTCACTATTGGCGAAAAAGCTGATTTTCCCTTGCCCAGTTACCCCTCATTTGGGTGTAGGGCCGTCGGTATTATTATGACCAAGACTATAAAAGACACACCAACCGCTTGCTTGGGTTCGATGGGTGTGTATGAGCTTAGAGCTCCGGGTTTTAAGAAAAACCCTTTCACTGAAGACTGCGTCGCTGCCTCGACCTGCTCTTCCTCACTCCCCCTCTCTCTCTGTGGCCAATGTATTCAGAGCCGATACCAACCGCGGTACAAGCTCTTACGCCTCTGGCGTTTCCTCGACTTTTCTCTCTTGAGAAGACTGGCTACCTTTGCCAGCTGTCAGAAACAAGATTTATTGACAACCCGCTCTACAGGCCGTGACCATATGCTGTGGACACAAGAAATGCCACTATGTACTCGTATACAACTTCAAATACTCTCATATAATAACTTACATATTAGAACGTATACAGTTGCTGCCTTCAGTCACGCTCATATCTTAGCACAAACATGTAAACACCCGAAACGAAGACTGCTCCCCTGTTTCCCCTTTCATCTTGTGCACGACGATACATAAATATTTCCTGACCCTGGGTCAACTACTCCCGACAACCCCCTGTCTGTCTAGTAAAATCCAGACGCACTGATCCAATACTGATTATACACAGCTTGCCTCAGGCATTAAAACATTTAGAACAGGTAGAGAAACCTCCCGTACCTAGGCCTACTATAATTCTGTAAGCGGTCACAAGACCTTACCATCGTTTCCCCCATAGGATAAAAAATGCACAACAATTAACTGCACATCAATGATTAAAATTCACCACTACATTTATATATTACATCTCTATACACAGAAATATATATCTCTATAGACTATATTTCCTAGAACTCATTAAATCCCATAACACGAAAATCAAATAATCCTCTACATAATATTTAATTACACAGCCACTTCCGGCACCATAACTTTCCTTACACCTCTACCCCACGTGGTTACACTGCAATTATTATACTTTCACAGATAGAATAATATTTAATTATCTTCTCTATCCATCTAGAATTCCTACTCAAATTAAATCTCAGTAACCGCTACGAAATCCGTTCCCGTATTTTTATATGAGACTTATCAGAATTAAACTCTCAGTGAAATAAAATACACGCGCTTCCGAATATTCTGTAAATTAACCTAAATCAAGGATGCGTGTATTTCTACAGACCTTCTATTAATTCTTACAGAGCACACCTACGTAATATCTCTTTATCACTCATAGACACTGCTATCCTCGTAGAAATAATTGATGGCGCTACAAGTTATAAAGGGTTTTAAAATAAATAATACTAGAACGGGCTAAGGCTCTGTTAGAGAAACTAGATTTAATTACCACGCTACTTTAAATTACAGACGTACCAATTACTGCGTTTCTTCTGTTACAGAAGCAGACAATACTGCATGGGCGCACGGCCAGGAATTTCGGCAGACCAAGAGGCCGCTAAATTGAAAAACGCGTATATATCTTTGATTTACTCACACTGACCCCAGACCTACTTGAGGCTTGGCGTCTCATTACATCCAATAGAATTAAAGATAAATCTAAAATTTTCCATGCGCTCATCTCTAAATTTAGAACCAGTGTATTCTGCTTACTTTAAATGCGCGCGTATTTCCGGCTACGTAACGTTACCTAACGTCGTCTGTTAGCGTGAGCAGAAACAAAATGTGATTCGCTCTAACGTACGTTGGACGTTACCTGGGTAGGGGTCATCTCCCCTTCCCCACGATAAAATGACCGCGATAAATTTAACAACGCAAAAATGGAATTTCAAGATCGCGATTATTAGAAATGGGAAGACTGGTGCCATTCAGTACTAACTTACGTTAATCCCTATAGAAAAAAAAACCCGCAATTAATTTACCTACAAACCAATACTAAACACGCCCACTATTTAAAAGGAAGAAGAATATATTCCAATCTTTGCTAGAGAGAAGACAAAAATGGCAAACTCATATAGTTACCAAGAGACGAAGACCCTTGCAACTCTTATAGTAACAAAGGGAAAACGAAATGGGGCCTGCTGAAGACCAAATCACAGTAACTCCATCACAGATTCAAAGGAAAATGAATAAAGATTCTAAATATGTAAACTTGTAAACACTTATATTTACATTTCACACTCTGTTCCTGGATTATACAGGTGGTGCGTTTTTAATGTGCTTCAGTATTATATATATATATATATATATATATATATATATATATATATATATATATATATATCATGCTGTAATCATCATCCACTCCCTGCTTCCTATGGAACCTCGGTCTACCTCTGCTACTGGTTCCATGTGAGAAAACCCGCACAAAGCAGTCATAAGCTCTTGCAGAGGTGATTAACTTGGCAAATTATTTTGTATGATGAGGTTTCCATGTGCAACTGTACATCCACAAGCAATTTATACATGTCAAATGCAAATATAAAATGATAAAATATACATATTACAACTTATCCCGATATCGGGTGAATTAATACACAGATTTGATTGCGCAGAAAGGCCGTCATTTACTGCAACTAGTTTAAGATGCAGTTATCCCTCAGATAGATGAAGTTACAGCGTACTGAATTCTTCTAACTATGTTCCCGTGAGGAGGATCCTAAGGCTTGGACTTCCAGTATTATTATGAGAGTTTACACTCTCTGATCTTAGCAGCTACTCCTAATCATGTGGCCGGTCCTATAGGGAATCCTATTTACGAGCTCTTATTTTGGCTGTCTGTCATCTCCTCTTTTGACGAAGATGGAATACAGTGCTAAAATTGTAAAATGCTCTAAGTTATAAGCGAAATTTCGGCCCAAACACACATGGGTCTCCGTGAGGTTCTGTTAGGGAAAACTCAATCAGAATTAAGTATAAATGTCACTCCGTGTAGTTTCGGTGGGGAGATCCAATTTAGTTTTGTTTATTTCTAATCTTAACCCACCCCCACGGTAAGGAGTCTTTTTTTTTAGTAGGGGTTACATCCATTCTCATCTGAACATACTCCATGACCATATAATGTCTTACCACTTCCATGCTACTTGTCAAGTTTACCAAAATCACCACATCACCGATCTATCCTAATTATTACGTCGGGTAAATCTCTACCAAGGTGTTACTTTCTTCTCATCTTGTTTATTACAACACAGTCATCGAAAGTGTTATATCATTTACTTGTGTTCCAATCCTTTCCAGCTGGTCACGTGTAGACATAGCACAAGTCATGCTTGCTAAATGAACACATTATCTTTAATTGCAATCTATTATCCAGATTGGAAAAACCGAGACAACACAGTCTTGTTTCAATCTTCTGTAAGTCATGTCCACGAATCAAATATTCGTTATCTTTATTCCCCGACATAAGTTGCTTTGGTCGCCATATTCCAGCTTGTACAAAGAAGATACCGGCTAATCTGTCCCTCGTCCGTCTGGCTTAACAATAGAAATGTTGCCCAAATATAGACTTTTAATCCGTCTAGAGCTGGCGATTAACCAAACAAGTCAATATGGCTACAAACACAGGTGAAACGGTCAGGTCAACCAGATTGGGTGACAAGATGTGACAAAATAACCTTGGTCGATGAAAGCGTATACAAAATATAATGAAAGAATGAGCCCGAAGAAGGGATGGTCAAGTGAGTACGGACGGAGAGGATTGGGTAAAGGAAAATTGAATGAAAGAATAAAAGATTATTTCGTGACAGCTGCTTAGTCAAAGGCCTTTATTTTCACTTGTCATTATTGCATCAACCATTTCCAGTTACTATTTGTCATATTTTGCCATTAAGACTATCATGATCGTATCTCAATTTGATTATGTTGTGTTCACCAACTGATATTACTGACTATATGATCTATGGATTTCATAATGCTTTCACTGCACAGAAAGAACCGATCAGGCAACAGCATACATCCCATCTTAAAACCCTATTTTATCTGCTAGAACTCTCCTATTTTGCTATTAATTAATACAGCTTCATCGTCCATATATCTTGGCAGCAGTATATGCAAAGTTGGAGGAACAGATAATGAATTTAAAACAAGAATATATAAAGGAAGGCAAGTTTTTTTTTCTTTTGCATTTGGAAATCTGTGGAAATCAAAATAAATGAAGCCCAACACAAAAATCAGAATCTTCAGTTCAAATGTCAAGTCTGTCTTATTGTTTGGCTATAAAACATGGAGAACAACATGCACACACAAAATTGTAAACTAGAAAGATACAGACTTTGATACTGTAAATTGGGTGCTTGCCTAAAATAGACAGATTGAGATAGTGTGATAAGATATTTAATATGCAACTGATGACAAGAACCAGACAAGTGTCAATGGAAGTAGATTTGGAGGAGAAGTAAGTGTTGGATGAGTAACACATTGTGAAAATCAGTTGATAGCATTACAAGGCAGTTGCTGATCTAGAACCCCCGGGGGTGAGAGAAATAGAGGGAGGCCAAAATACGCACGGAGAAGAGAGCTGGAAACATACATCAAAGGGATAACGAAGACCTAGGAAAAGCCTTGAACAAAAGACAAAAGGCCCTCTGTGTGTGAGTGTGTGTGTCTGTGTGTGTATGTGTGAGTGTGTGTGTATGTATGTGTGTATGTGTGTGAGTGTGTATGTGTGTGTGTATGTATTTTTTTCTAAGAGGCTTTTACATGGAGCTGAAATTTAAAGACAAAGAAGTAGAAGAAGAAGAAAAGAAGGGTGTAGAAGAAGAAGCAACAAACGAAGAAGAAGCAACAAACGACACTGTTCAGGTGGGCTAATTTGTCTGCGCTCAAAAGCCAAATCACACACTGTTAAATTTGTGCGCAAGACATTTTCAAGTTACTGTGTCATTGATTATGTTTGCGAGTCATCATCATCATCAGTTGCCATCTCCACAACGAAGGTTGGCTGTAATGGATCTCCAACGTCTTCTGTCTCTTGTCTTGATGGTGCACTCTGATAGACTCTTTCCTGTCCATCTCTTGATGTTGTCTTCCCACTTATAGCGCTGTCTTCCCCTTGCACGTTTGCCTTCAACTCTCCCTTCTGTTATGGTCTTCTGCAAGGTGTTATGCCTTTTTATGTGGCCAAAGTATTTTAGCTGTCGAACTTTGACCTCCCTCATTAGTTCTCTTTTCATACCTAGATTTTCTAGGACCTCCTTATTTGTTTTCATCTCTTTCCATGAGATACGCCCCATTCTTCTATATATCCACATTCTTCCAACTGCTTATTCATCGTCCATGTTTCTGCACCATACAGAAATGCAGAATATATATAACACTTTATGATTCTGAGTTTTAATTTGTGAGATAACTGTTTGGATGTCAGTATATGTTTCATGTTGTTGAATGTAGCTTTGGCCATTCCTATTCTCTTCTTGATTTCTGTTTCACATCTGCCATCTTCTGTTATTATATGACCGAGATATACGTAGCTCTTGACTTGTTCCAGGATTTCCCCATTTACGCTTATCTTTAATGTGGGTTTATCGTCTGTTTTGCTAATTATCATAGTTTTTGTTTTCTCAATATTAATGTCGAGTCCATATTCATGACTTATACTGTTCACTTGCTTCACTAGTTCCTGTAACTCCTGTTCGCTTTCAGCTAACAACACGGTATCATCTGCATATCTAAGGTTGTTTATTGACCTTCCACTGATGTTCAGTCCTGGTATTTCCTGTATCTGTTTGAAAATTTTTTCGGTGTATAAATTAAATAGGCAGGGGGACAGCACACAACCTTGTCTGACACCTCTTTTTATGTCTATGTATGGTGAATAATTCCTTCCAGTTCTTACTGTGGCAGTTTGCTCCCAATAAAGGTTACTGAGTATTCTTATATCTTTTCCATCAATACCTATGTCTTCGAGGCATTCAATTATTTTCTCATGATGGACTCTGTCAAAAGCCTTCTTATAGTCAATGAATACTTTTTTGGACCTCTGTATATTTTTCTGCTAATATTCTTAGGCAAAATATTGCCTCTCTTGTTCCACTGTTCCGTCTAAAACCAAACTGTTCTTCCTGGATTTCGCTGTCTACTTTACTTTTTATTCTCTCCTGTATGATTTTGAGCAGTATCTTAATTGCATGACTCGTCAGGCTGATTGTTCTGAAGTCTGAACATTCTGTTGCATTTGGTTTTTTGGGCAATGTTATAAAAACTGATGTCTTCATGTCGTGTGGTATATATCCTGTATTGTATACATCGTTGCATATTTCTGTGATTGTATCTATACCAAAGCTCTCCAGAGCTTCTATCATTTCAATTTTTATGTTATCCATGCCTGCTGATTTTCCTTTTTGTATCATATGAATGGCATTCTCTACTTCTGATCTGAGAATGTTTGGGCCTTCATTAGAATCTGGTGATGGTTTTTTACCTCTGTTGTCCTCGAATAATTCTTTTACGTATTCTGCCCATCTGTTTGATATGTCTTTCTCATCAAGTAATATTACACCATTTCTGTTCTTGATACAGCTTCCTCCTTGTGCAAACCGTGACCGATTTGATAATTTCTTTATTTCTTCATGCATATCTCTTGTCCTGTGCTTTGCTTCCAAGTCTTCTATTTCCTTGCATTTTGTTTCTATCCACCGTTCTTTTGCTTCTCTACACATAGTACGTATGTCATTGTCTATTGTTTTATATTCTGGAGTGTTTTTTGCTTTCTTTCTTTCGGTCATTTTATTCAAGATGTCATCTGTCATCCAAATTTGATTTTTCTTAGACTCCTTTTTAGGTAAATTTGCATTTGCTGATTGTATGCTTGTTTTTAAGCATTCCCATTTTGCGGTTGCTTTTTCTTCTGGGTTTTCTCTTCTATACTGCTCCATGCTTTCTGTCAATAACTGTTGATATTTATTTTTGACGTCGATTAAATATTTCTGTTTTATATCTGGTTGTTTCAGCGCTGATATTTCTATCTGGGGTTCCTCCTGTCTTCTGTTTCCTGCTCTTTTCAGCTTTATAGCGAGTCAAGCGCGTCCAGATGTTTTAAGATGTTTAAATTAGTTTGCCAGACTTTTTTAGAGTGTGTGACCCAGAAATGTTAAATTTAGTTCGCCAGGTCTTGCTAGTAATCAGTACATCTTTAAGTTCATGCTCTAGAAATTGTTCAGTTGTTGAACTAGTGAGCCAGCTAGTGAGGGCCTGTTTCGCAAGACACTTGAAAGTCAGTTTTTTTTCTTTCCGGGCACTTTGAACGCAGTGTGGCAGTCATTGATCCGTGTCCTGAAATAAATCTTAGGCTCAGCCACTGGAGCGTTGTTAATGCCTAGGCCGGATTATTGATTGCGTCTGCGGAAAATGTTGACGGCGATACGGGAAGGAGCCATTCTCACAATTTATGAGTTTTGAGGAGTACATGAGTTAATCATAGCAAGGCTGCAGAAACATTGGGCAATATTCATGTTGTGGATTAGAATTCACATCATTGGTCGCCAGTTTCTAGTTACTGCAAAGTCAAGGTAGTCCCATAGCACAGACTGTAGGGTGGCCATACGTCCGGATTTGTCCTGCACACAACGTCAAAATTTAGCGTCTGGTCAGTTTTTTTTTAAAAATTTGCTATTTGTCCGGCTTTTTAAAAAAATTATAAAAAGAAGAAAAAATTCAATTTTTTTTTTTTTATGCGAAAAAATCGAAATTTGGTGAAATCTGCCCATGTTGACATCCGTTCAGATTTGATAGAAGGTATATTCATCAGCTTTGCCACTCCCAGGTGGATTCACCTAGATCTAGTTTTTTTTTGGGTCCCATCTGGGTGTCATTTTCCTTTATTATGTGAAGAACGCCACCTAAATTTCGGCCAAAAATCAACAACAGTAGCCCAAAAATCGACCAAAGTAGTCAAAAAACGCCCAAAAATAGCCCAAGTCGCCGATATCTAGGTTTTTTTTTTTTTAAATTCTGAGTGGCAACGCTGGTATCCATCATTACTTATTCTACTTTGACACCACAAACCTCAATCTACATCAATCGACTGAAATTAAATTTTAGTTTTATTTTTGTTGTTCATTGAGTAAGTAATACTTTAATCTGAATGATTATACTTTGATTAAATTGCTGGCACATGAAAAGTGGACCAAATTCTTTGAACAATCAAGAAATGTGGAGTTACTGAACTTCTGCTCTGACTCGGGGACGCAGAATGTCCGGCTCCCAGACCCTCTGCTCTCGAGGTGTCTTTATCCCTTATACAGTCAGTAATGACTAAAAGGGAAGATGATTTGGAGGGCAAGTTCCATATCCTACTAGTGACTAGGCTGTTGCTACTGGTGTCAGACTGTATCGGCTAGACCGTTCCTCTGACGTCCAGGCCGGGTCATGCTGCATGGGCAACAGCCTGATCTAACATTGCCCAACCTCGTGCCACCGAAAGTTATTTCGGGAGGTACGCTCCTTTGGTCAGAAATGACTGATAAGGAAGATCACAGCTCATTGCTCAATATTTTCTTGCTGTACCAGGACATAATGCTAATGTTGAGAGGCTTTTTTCTTTAATGGAAAGTCAGTGGACAAAGGACAGAACCGATTCACTGTTGAGTGTATGTCAGGAATATTACAGCTCAATACAATTATAAGAATGTTTCATGTACAGAGCCACATGAGTATTTAGTTGGAAATTCAAACTTTCTGAGAAAAATAATGTCAAGTGAAAAGTACAAAGTTAAAGACTGAATATTTAGTGAAACAAATAATGCTTGATGGAAAAATTATTAAAAATGCATTTTATGAAGATTTTTAACTGTTCTTTTTATTTAGTTGAAGTATTTCTATATAGTTTACCATGGCTCTTGACATAAATGAATTAAATTAGTGAAATTAATGTGTCCTCCTTTATGTCCTCATTTTCTAAAAAAGTGTACCCCTTTTGTCCTCCTTAAATAAGAAAATGTCCTCCTTTAAAAAAAAATAATATAGTCACCCTAACATACTGCCGTAGGGCAGTAACGTGTTAGAGACTTCACTATACTCGTTTCAGTTTCGAGAAGTGGTTTACCAGTTCCTTTCCTCACTGCATTTGCCTTCCATAATTTAAGAGCAGAGTCAGGTACCACTTTACAGCTAGGTGGACTTGAGCGCGACGTCACCATGTTCCAACCCCGCACCTTTGCCCCGAGAGTCCTACGCTCTAACCACTCTGCTAATCGACGCTCACGGCAAAGTTAAGACCAAACAAAAATTATAGTCATATCAGTTTACAAAAGGTAAAGATAGTCCGGTAGTAGATACTGCATTAAATGTGTGAAGTGTTCGAGATTTTGCTTACACTAGGTCTCAACTTTATGGGGCAAGTTGACTTGTGGGTTTTCTCGCTCATCTTGGTTTCAATAACTCAGAGCAGAGTAATGTACACATTTGTTCACGTGGGAAGATTAGAGTGTGACGTGACTAGTGTGAGTATTGTCTTCCCTGCCCTGCAATAGTGGTCCAACAATAGCCAAACTTACAGTATAAAAATGATCTTCAAAGGTATCAACATTCGCTTAAGATTACTCTTTGGTAGAAATATAAATAGAAGAGTGATGCTTCTACTTTAGGAAGCCCCCATAGGATGTTAAATAAAGAAAGCATAACAAACTGAGATCATCTAAGCTGTCATGAACTTATTATTCTCCCGCCCTTTCTCTGAGGAATATTGACTCGTATTTTCTGAGCCCCCAGCTAAAGATGATTCAGCAACTATTAATTTAATAGCATCGTATGGTTATGCATTTAAAACAATATGAGTCCTACGGGTAAAGACATTCAATTCACTCAATAGTGACTAATTCAACTATAGATTTAAAGTTACAGATAAACAGGCTCAGTAGTCACTTATGGGTTAACAATGTAAAATAAATAACGTTCTTTATAACAACGAAGCCATGATATTTATCATCATCAGATAATGTTACACTATGGGGGATAATAGGAAAAAAATTCGAAATATCCATTGGCTGTGCTTGTATGTTACTTAACTGCCAATGTGGGGATCAGTTAGCGTCTGCTTCAGTCGCTGTTGGTTCCCACATGTACTTTGGACTGGCCCTTGTCTTCAATAATCAAACCTTGTGGCAGTAGCACGTCCCTTGTTATCAGGCGAGGGTTACTGCATTGGTTGTCAAGGGTCTTGAAGACCCTTCTGGTGTAGGTATCTAGCGTCAACTACTGGCACCTTGTACCACAAACTAAGAGGAAACAAATGCCTCTTTTTAAGTGCTGGGTCTTTTGATATGAACATCATCCACCACTTCATCTTCCTCAGAATGTTTACCCTCCCTGGGCATTAATTTTAGACCAAATGAGTCGGATGAAAGTACTTTTGGACAGCGGAAGGCGACAATTGAAATATATGTACATATAAAACTTGCTAAAGTGTTAGTATAATAAATATATACATCATAATATCATCACCCATTCCCTGCTCTCTGTGGAGCCTAAGGGCCACCGCTGCTATTGGTTCCTTGTGAGGAAACCTGCACCAATCAAACGTCAGCTCCTGCAGTGGTGATTTATGAGACAAGTCATTTTAAGTGATGAGGTTGCCAGCCTTATATGCCACTGTACATCCACAAGCAAATTATACATGTTAAAATGTACGCCAAGTATGGAAGAATAAGTAAAAACAATATGAGAGCAGGACTGGGAAGGTCGGAGATCAAGAGCCAAGTGAAGCTAACTATAAAGAGGAATGGAAGACAACATGGAAGAACAGTAGAAAAGGCATACACGCGTTCAAATTGCTGAAAGAACCAACAAGGACGTGCCAGGTCAGAGAAGAACTAAAGGTACCCTCGAACAAAAAGTTTTGCGTCTCCGTCTCGGTGCAGCGTACTTTATGATAGAGGAACCACATTGCCAAGAATGTCAGGAAGAAAATGACATCGACCACTACCTGATCCACTGTAAAAAGTACGAACAACAAAGGCTTGAATTAAAAACTTACTATAGAAATCACAATATAGACATGACAGGGGATAAAGTGTTAAGTATGGATGCCCCAGGAGAAGCCCAATCAATATTTAAACGATATATACATAAAACAAAGGAAAACATATAAGGTTAGTACTTCAGAAAAGACATTCAACCAAATAGAAATTAAGCAACAGAAACTAACAAATCACACCCAAAAAAAAAAAAAAAAAAAAATTAGCAAACTTACTAACTACTCATAGGACAAGAAAAGACAACGAGGTTAAAAAAAAAAAACACCAACTGAAAAAGAACAAATACTAATACAAAATTAAAACCAAGTGTAAAGGACAATAGTTATCTATAAACAACATAAAACTGAAAATAAAATGACAAATATTAATATAAATTAAAACCAGAAACTTCAAAAGACAATAGCTATTTCAATTTAATACAAAATTAGTAAATAAAATGACACTAAATACCCCAATTATAACCAATTTTCAGGTTGAACAGGGTAGACCAAGATGGAACGAGAAGAGGCAATAACGGGCATCTGTTAAGTGCCCGCTCTCCACTCATCACCTTTTCAAAACAACAACAACAACAACATGTTAAAATGTAAATATAAAATGATAAAATGTACATACTACAACTTACTTCGATATCGAGCGAATTAATACACCGGCTTAGTGCACAAAATGGCCGTTATTTACTGCAACTAGTTTAAGATGCCTTAATCCCTCAAATAGATGACTTTACAGTGTAACGAATCCTTCTACTATTTCCACTTAATGAGGATCTTAAAGCTTGGGCTTTCGGTATTATTATGGGAGTTTCACGCGCTCCCTAATTTTAGCAACTACGCCTAATCCTGTGACCTGTGCTATAAGGTGTCCAGATCTTATTTTGGCTGCCTTGATCTCTGTGGTGAAGTGGGATGTTATAAATATTTATAGGGGACTTAGTGTACTGACTGAGATCAGCTGTGAAGGTATCTATATCTATTAAGAGTAGTGTATTATAGATAACCTTACTTGCTACCACATATCTCTATATCTCAGTCAGAATTATTCTGGAATAGTGTGATGCTACGTTATGTGTCTAGGGTATGTGTATGATGAAGTGTAAGTCACAACAACAGACAGATAAACAATTTAATGTAATCCACTACTCTTGACAACACTGTGACACTCACATACATATAACACTCTATGAGAATATCTTAAAGGAGGCACTGATAACTTTCAAATAACAATATGTATTCATTACTGGCATGAATGAATATGTGTCCTGATTCAACTACAAGGGAATCAGGAATCACAATCAATTTAAATTACAAGTTATGTACAGAATGTATTTAATATGAATATTGTAGTGACATATATTATTACAAATGTTCTATGTGTGTCAGTTGTGTAGTAGTAAAATGAGGTAATACTGGTTTTGTTTTGTTCAAGCTCTGTTGGTATTTGTCATCATGACTTCAATAGTTTGTCTTTAGGGACTAGTATTGGAGATGTTCACAGTTCCTGATTTTAAGACAAGTAAATTCCCCTCTTAATGTTAATTTTACAAGGTCAGTTCAAGATGAGGGGACATAATGTTGAGCTCAGCTGGCCAAGTTAGCTTATCTGGCGTGATGGCGGCAGGAAAGGACTCCTCTGCTCGAATTCTCCTCTGGGCTCTGGAGACACCTCACTGATAGCTAAAAGGACCAAGGAGTATGCTGTCCGACACTGGATTCAGCAAAGCTCTGACTAGGTGCTGCTCAGTACCATCAAGACCACTGTCCCACAATTCATACGAATAAACACAGATACGTTGATTAGCAATGAATTCTGGCACAAACTGGCACAAATTTCCATCTGCCTATGTTCCAGGCTTTTATTTAACACAATTATGAGCTGGCTTCAACGCACTGTTGCTTTATCAAGATCATTTAAACAAGTGGTCTCGAACTAACGCTCCCAAGTGTGTATATCAGCGAGACTGGCCAATGAGCCACGTTTCGACAAGTGTTTGAAAAAATGTTACCTTTTCCCGTTTCCCCTAACAACGAAAGATAGTATTTATAGTTCGACCAATCGTGGTTAGGCTTTCATTTGTTGCGCTCCAATCAATTTGGAGTTTACATGGTAGGCTATTTATGTAACGTAAGGTTTTTTCAAACACGTTTTAAAAAAAATTTTATGAGCAGAAATGATTTCATGCTGTCAGGCAGCCTCACTATTTTATTTTGGGTATAATTTATTAATTCCTGGACTATTGGCGTAACGTTTTACATATTATTTGTCAGCAAGCCCTAAGGAACCCAATTTTCCCACTTTAAAAGAGCTACGTGGCTGCGTTCAAAATATGTATTTTCTACCTCCTGTTTCGAAGATATGCTGTCTGGGTACTGTTATGTTTTCAACTGTAAACCCATCTATTGTTATCTTTCCTAATAAGCGTTTTTTATGATTTTAAAACCTAACTCTGGGGAAGGGTAGTGTATTTTATCACTGTCCGTCTGAAAAAAAAAGTTAGTGCTTGTAGCCTAACACGCGTGATAGTAGTAATTGTGTATCGCGCGACGCGTGTTTAATGTTCGGCTTTCTGCCTCTCCCTTCTCGCTATCCTTTTGTCCATCTGTTCGTTCGTTTTGGTAACGTAATGTAGAAAAAGACATGAATGGAATTTAAAATTTAGGTCATTACGCAGTCTGCCTCTTAATGTTTTTCCAAGAAATACAGCACACGTTTCATTGAAGAAAGCGGGTATAATACAGTAAGCTTTTACTATCAACGTGAAAGCGTTACAATTTGCAGACGAAGCAGAAAACAAGGGGGATTTCGAGTACATTCTTTGTGACAGCACTGTCATTTTACCATTGCTCTTTTCTTTATTATATGTATTTATTAGGCTTTATATTTAATTGATAATTTATATATGTGGATTAGAATATTCCATGACAATCTCTCCTTGATAAAATTGGAAGTCAGTGAAGTGGTTTTAAACTGCTGTATGTTGTAAACGAAATTTTTCTCCCACACACACATAATGATTCATTGGAAAAGGCTTCAATCAGAAGTAGTTTACCTTAGCCTTTTTCATGTCAACCCAACCACGTGACGTGTCTGATTTTGGTTGGTGTCCCTCCCCTCCCCCCTCTCATGTAGAACATTACAGCATGACACAAAAGATATTCCTCTTACATGTGATTTTCAAACTAATCTGACCATCCTTTAAGTCCATAAACGGTCTTGCCATTTCCGTTGTTACTTATCATGTTTAAAAACTAACTACATTACAGATCCATCACTGATAATCTCTTCCAAGATGTTACTTTCTCGCAGTTGATTACCACCACAAAGTCACTCTGCTGGAAATGTGTTATCATTTGCCGTGCCTTAATCTTTAACAAGGTGGTTATCTTCCGACATCCCAGTGAAATCGGACGTGTATTTGGGCACGTCATGTTTGCCACTAACTCCTATCTCCAAATACCATCTATTATCCAAATTGGAAAACTCTAACAACATGGCTTTGTGTCAATTTCTTCCATCCATGGTCACGAATCAAACGGTTGTTATCTGCCTTCCACGACAAAAAATTCCGGCCTAACTATAAGAATGTCGGTGAATTAAGACTCATTATCCGTCTATCATGTCGACGTGGCTGCAAAAATAGATCAAGCGGTCAGGTATCCGTAGGGGGTGACAAGATATGATTACCTTGGTCGATGCAAGCGGACAAGTGTGACAAGGAGCGGCTGAGGAAAAAAAAAAAAGAAAACAAAGGGCACAGAAGAGGATTGAAGGAGGTCACATGAAAATATAACTATAGGATATAAGACTTGTCACACCTGATTCCGAAACCAGTCCTTTTGCCAGGAGAAGTATGTACTCTAATCTCTCTGCCATTCTGTGTAAGTTAATAGTTGTACAGAACACTATAATAATAATAATAATAGCCCCTTCAGTCATAACTGACTATGGGAATGCGCCCCTGAGGTGACAGCCCTCAACTGCTTATTTTCCTGGTGCTCCTTTCGACGTTTTCTCCTCACCTCTGCTTCTTGTGTGAGCCTCTCTTCGCCCAATCTGAGGTGGTGCCGTAAATAGCATCGCCACTTAGTGCGATCGGCAGCTTCATCCTCCCATGTTGCTGGATCCATGTCCAGTGCCCTCATATCTCTCTTGCACACATCTTTGAACCTCAGCTGTGGTCGCCCAACTGTTCTCTTGCCATCTGCTAATTGTCCGTAGAAGATATCTTTTGGGATGCGATCATCTTCCATGCGGCGAACATGGCCAAGCCAGCGAAGTCTGCGCTGTCTAAGCAGCGTATACATACTTTGAAGGCCAGCACGTGATAACACCTCGACATTTGTCACTTTATCTTTCCACGAGATGCCGAGGATGCGGCGTAGACACCGCAAATGGAAGGTATTGAGCCTTCTTTCTTGCTTAGCATAGGTCGTCCAGGTCTCGCTGCCATATAGGAGTGTGCTAATGACGCATGCATTATATACCGCAGCTTTGGTCTTCATTGTGAGTTTAGAGTTTCCCCAAACACGCGATGTGAGGCGGGCAAAGGTAGCTGCGGCTTTGCCAATGCGGCTGTCGATTTCTGTATCCAGTGAGAGTTTGTCATTGATGGTAGACCCTAGGTATGTGAAGTGGTGCACCACTGCCAATTCATAGTTATCGATAGTGATAACTGGTGCAGCACCCACATCCTGACTCAGCACATTCGTTTTCTTTAGACTTATTGTGAGGCCAAAGTCCTTGCATGCTTTAGTGAAGCAATTCATCAAGCTCTGAAGCTCCTGTTGGCTTTGAGTGACGACTGCAGCATCATCAGCGAACAACAAGTCTCTTATAGTGACCCTTCTGATTTTTGTTTTTGCCTTCAGCCTTGAAAGATTAAACAGACGGCCATCTGACCTAGTGTGAAGGCATATTCCTTCAGTTGCATCTCTGAATGCATGTTTCAAGAGTAAGGCAAAGAGGATTCCGAAGAGGGTCTGAGCCAGAACACAGCCTTGTTTAACGCCACTTCGTATATCAAAGGGCTGTGACGTGCTTCCAGCATATTGGACTGTTCCCTTCATGTCATCATGGAATGACTTTATCATTTCCAGCATTTTAGAAGGGCAGCCTATTTTCAGGAGGATTTTAAAGAGTCCATCCCTACTAACCAGGTCGAATGCTTTTGTGAGGTCTATAAAGGCGATATATAATGGTCTTTTCTGCTCTCTGGATTTTTCCTGAAGCTGTCGGAGAGAGAAGATCATGTCTGTTGTTGATCTGCCAGCTCGGAATCCACACTGTGACTCTGGATATATGCGCTCAGCTAACTTGTGTAGTCGCATTAAGATGACTTTGGCAAAAACCTTACCAACAATACTAAGAAGAGAGATGCCTCTGTAGTTATTGCAATCACTTCTGTCTCCTTTATTTTTATACAGTGTTACAATCTTGGCATCTCGCATGTCTTGAGGAATAGTTGTCTCTTCCCAGCACTGGCACAGCATCCTATGCAGGGGATGTAATAGCGTGCTCTTACAGCATTTGATTAAATCAGGAGGAATCCCATCAATGCCTGGTGCTTTGCCAGAGGCCAAGCTATCAATGGCCTTACTGAGTTCCTCTAATGTTGGTTCGGCATCCAGCTCCTCCATAGTTGGCAGACTATTGACAGCATCAAGGGCTGCAGGCGTAACGGTATTGTCTCTAGCGTAAAGCTCAGAGTAGTGCTCGACCCACCTCTCCATCTGCTTACCCTTATCGGTTAGCTTCTCTCCGCTGATGGTTTTTAGCGGTGCCGTCTTACTTTTATGGGGGCCAAGTGCTTTCTTTATACCGTCATACATTTGTCTAATGTTGCCTGTTTGCGCTGCGATCTGGATGCTCTCACTGAGCTGGAGCCAATAGTCATTTGCACAGCGTCGAGCAGTTTGTTGAACTTTGCTTCTCGTAGCCCTCAGGATCTGTAGGGTTCTGGCACTCGGTGAACGTTTGTATTCATTCATAGCACTGCGCTTAGCTTCAATAACAGGTGCCATCACATCTGATGAAGCGTCAAACCAGTCATTTGACTTTGCTGTTTTCTTACCAAAGGTGGCAAGTGCAGTACTTTGAATGGTGTTCCGTAGATGCTCCCAGTTCTCTGTAATAGTATCACCATGCTGAGGGCTACTGAGCACTTTCTTGAAGGTCGCAGTGAATTGAGCGATCATGAAAGGGTCTGACATCTTGCTGGTATCAATGCGTGGTTTCCCTTCATGTCTGACACGATAGAGTTTTCTTGATTGTGCTCTGATTTTGCAGCAAACCAAGGAGTGATCTGTGTCACAGTCTGCACTATGGTACGAGCGCGTGGAGAGCACAGACCTGAGGAGTGGCCTTCTGACGAGAATCAGGTCAAGTTGGTGCCAGTGCTTGGATCGTGGGTGTCTCCATGACACCTTATGCTGGGGTTTTGTCTGAAAGTAGGTGTTGGTCACGCAGAGATCATGGTGGACGCACAACTCTAAGAGCCGTTGTCCATTTTCATTCATCTTGCCAATACCAAACCTGCCCAGACATGAAGGCCATGAAACATTATCGGCACCCACTCTAGCGTTAAAGTCACCAAGGAGAACAAGCTGTTTTTGCCTAGGTATGCTTTTGATGACTGCTGCTAGATTCTCGTAGAACTCATCTTTAGCTTCTGAGGCAGAGTACAGAGTAGGAGCATACACACTGACAAGGGTGATGGGACCTGTGCTAGTTTGCAGGCGGAGCGTTAACAGGCGTTCTGATCCATTCTCGCCTGGTTCAACCATGTTAGTTAGCGATTTTTTGACCGCAAAACCTACTCCGTGTTCTCTAGCTTTATTAAGATCTTTCCCTTGCCAATAAAATGTGTAGTCCTTCTCGCTCACCGTTCCAGAGCCCGCCAGGCGCGTTTCCTGAAGTCGTTTAAGCTCATCATTAATTATGGCTGTCTTCCTTACATCGTTTACATCCTGTAGGTTTTCGGATAGTCCAGTCAACATAGTCCGGACGTTCCAGCATCCCAATCTGAGAGTTTGCTTATTTCTATTTTTTCGATAATTGCTTGGTGCAAAATTTTCTGTCCACAGTTCGGGTTTGACCCTAATCCCCATGCACCCAATGGGGAAAGCAGACAGTGGCGGGACAACACCTTATTGACTGGGGGCTGCCCAGCTTGAAGCGGGCGGTAGCTGTCCAGTGAGATCCTAGAACCTCTCCCACTGTCGGAAGTAGCCCCTGGCGCCATGCCCTACGCCAATTGGGCAAAATGCTTATAACCGGTAACTGCTACTTCCCGTGTTTTGCCGACACCTATAGGGTGAAGCTGGAGTGTCCTCTCCAGGGCGCGAGCTTGGGCACAGTTATATGGAGATCAAGCTGTTGCCCATGCAGCATGTTCCCCCTCTCCACACAGCCGATAGATCCAAAGGAACGGCAGTAGCCGATACAGTTTGGTACCAGCCATGTCGCAGGAGTTGCCAGAATAATGTCGAATCAACATTAGACTGCCTTAGGGACTCCGACTCCGGATTTATCCTCAGGGTTTACTCCCGAAGCCAATTCCACAAATGGATATTCCCGCAAGGCAGCGGTGGTTTGAATTCAGAGTTCCTTCTCTTAGATAAGCTACCAACCAAGGATCACGAGCCCTATCTGCCCGAAGCTGCTGGTTTTAAGGCGCCAGTCGCTCGCCTTTGCCCCTTCTCCCGTCAGTGGAAACAGTTCCGCCGGGCTCAAATTGAGCCACACGTGAAGGCCGGGAGCTGGACTTGGTTGTCAGAGGCTGTTTGAGGCGCGTGCCATAGAAGTATTTTATCTGCAGTGAGAGCTTATCCTCACTACAACTCCCGGCAATAAAAACCTTTGGAACTATATACAGAACACTATATACGATCCTCAACAAACAGAAAATGCATGAAAGAACTAACATCCATCATCGCTTATTTTTGCGCTACCTGGTTCCGAACTCGGTTCCTTTGCCAAGAGAATTAGTCTAATATCTCTAGTTGTTCAGAAAACTACATACGATGCTCAACAGACAACTACGTACAACACTACAACTAGCAGAAAACATTATGAGACACTCAACTAACAGATAACTATGTACGATTCTCAAGAAACAGAAAACTATATACAACACTCAACAAACAGAAAATTATGCACGATACTCGACTAAAAGAAAACAACATACGATACTCAAACACCATACGATACTCATCAAAAAGAAAACTATATACGATACTCAACAAACAGAACACTATTTGCGACACTCAACAAACAGAAAATAGTACACAATACTCAATAAACAGAAAACTATATACAATACTTAAAAAACCATACGATACTCAACAAACAGAAAACTATGCGATACTCAACAAGCCGAACACTGTATACGATACTCAACAAACAGAAAACTATACACAATACTCAAGAAACAAAACTATATATGATACTCAACAAACAGACAACTATGTATAATATTGAACAAACAGAAAAACTATGTATAATACTCAACAAACATAAAACTACGACGCTCAACAAACAGAAAACTATGTATAACACTCATCAAACAGAAAACTATGTAGAACACTCAACAAACATAAAACTATGTATAACGCTCAACAAACAGAAATCTTTGTATAACACTCAACAAACAGACAACGCATGTAAGAGTTAACAGCATTCATATCATTTCCATGTTTGCATCTTACGGAGCGTGGGGACATCAATACAGTAAGCCCTCTTACATGAAGCCTACACCAAAACATTCTTGTGGTTTTGCTGCGCTGGTTTCTTTAGCTGACTTACTTAGTCGTTCCTCTTCTACCGTCAGGTGTAATATATTCACACTCAGGCAGCTGAGTGAAAAGACCCTTGAGTATAAAAGTGAGATGCATCTTTGTTTCTTAAATCTGGAAAAATCGTTTGACAAGGTCCCCTAGAGCAAACTTTGGGATTGCTTGACAAAGAAAAACACCCCTATACATCTGGACCATGCTATACAGAGCTTCTACAAGTCTTGCAGAAATTATGTGAGGATGGCAAACCATAAGACATAAGAGTTCAGGACCATTACTGGTGTAATACAGGGTGATATGCTGTCACCTTATCTTCTCATACTCCTCATGGACCTTGTCATCAAAGCAAGAAAGGAGAGGAAAAGAAAATTTCAGAGGGGTACTGGAAGATGAGACAGGTCTGTATTTCAGAGCTGGCATTTGCCAATAATGTTGCCCTGATGGCTAAATCAGAGGCACATCTTCAATCCAACCTGCAAGTCTGGAAGGAAGAGCTGGAGAAGAGAGGGATGGCCATAAGCAGCTCTAAAAGAAAAAACCATGCTGATATCACGAGAGGGAAGAAGACATCATACTTTGCTTGGAGAACAAGTCCTGGAGCAGGTCAACAACTTTAAATACCCAGGAGCTGTCATAGACTGGAAGGGAGACGTCAAAGAAGAGTTGGCTACCCAACAGCTGAGAGACTTTTTTCAGACCGTAAATCGAGGATCCCTCAGCAAAAAAGAAGCTGGCAAAAAGGCGGAGGTGGCTGTGTCACTGGTTGCCTCCCCTTGCTCTGCAGTAGTGGCCCAACAGTAGCCAGAACCTAGAGTATCTAATGTGGGTCTTTAAAGGTGTCTACCTTCGCACAAGATTACTCTTGGCACAGTTGAAGATAGAAGGATAATGATGCTTCTACCTCAAGGGTAAGATATTTCAGATGTCAAGAACAGTGCTAAATTAATCTGAGCACGTTAACTTTGTATCTGACCCACCACCTTTTGTGATGATGGGTTATATGATTTAATTTGCTCGCTCAAGCCCCCCAGCTGATTTAATTCAGCGAAATCTTAATTTAGTAGCTCTGTTTTAAGTGTATTCAAGATGACTAAGACATACGGGTGAGCACATTCAAAATGATTAAATCAACTTTAAATTTGTATATACACAAATAACAAATTTAATCAATCAATTATGTTTAACAGTTAAAAAAATGAATAATTCTTTAAAAAAAGGTAATCGTCACATGGTGATATTATGGTTTTGGAAAAAAATGGACAGTTCACTTGAACTACGACCTACTAGATTCGACTCTCCTTCCTTAAATCTCTAGTTCCTTCATTCTTATTGCGTGGGCTCTGTCAGCCTGTTCCTTTGCGAAAGCTCTCCTTTTCTCTTTCCGCTGCTTCAAATGCCCTTTGTGCTTCTTTTTCTTCGGTTTCCTTCTCTGCTTTGGCTTTTTCGTGATATCTCGCCATTTTCCTTTCCTCACGTTCTAGTGCCTTCTCTTTCTCTGCCCTGTCTTTGTCATCTTTCATAGAAGTGGTCACAAATTCTGATAACTCTCGGCCCTATAAGCCCATCTCTTTAGCAACATTTAAATAAAAGTTGTAGAGATTTTGTGGTTCGGCCATTCTGAGCAAGGGGTCTATTTACAAAGCTACACAAAAATTGCAATTGCTACTTAACTAGTAAAAATTCAAATCACGACACCAAATTAGCCACAGCAAGTGAACTTCTTATTTCTACTTAAGTTTTGTTACAGAAATTTTGCTTCTTTCCAATTATTCTATTATTCTTTGTAAAATTATTTTACTGTTACGTTTAAAGGCACCATATGCTCAGATTTATAGAAAATACACTCTGACAATGTTATTTCAGTAAATCTGAAATCTATGTCAGTCAAGTCTAGGGGATTAGCTAGACAGGTTCTATAATCCGGGACGGGACCCCAATTTGTTTTATCAAACTTGTTGGTCCGAGTTCAATCCCGGACGATCCCCCAATTTGACACGGGTTGCCTCCCCTTTGATCTGCAATAGTGGTCAAACGGTGGCCAAAACCTAGAGTATCTAATGTGGGTCTTCAAAGGTGTCTACCTTCGCACAAGATTACTCTTGGCAGAGTTGAAGATAGAAGGATAATGATGTTTTTACCTCGAGAGAGTGTTCACAAGATATTTCAGAAGTCAAGAACAATGCTGAAGGAATCTGAAAACGTTAACTTTGTATCTGACTCGCCTCCTTTTGTGAAGATAGGTTATTTAATTTAATGTGCTCGCTCAAGCCCCCAGCTGATTTAATTCGGCGAAATCTTAATGTAGTAGCTATGTTTTAAGCGTATTTAAGATGACTGAGACATGCGGGTGCGCACATTCAAAATGATTAAATCAACTTTAAATTTGTAAATACACAAATAACAAATTTAATAATCAATTATGTTTAACAAATGAATAATTCTTTTTAAAAAGCTAATTATCACATGGTGATGTTATGGTTTTCGAAAAAATGGACAGTTCACTTGGCAGCTTTTAAGTTTGTACTTGGCTGCCAATAGTTTGATGGTTTCTGCTCCTGCTGATGTTTGGTCCTGTGCCAATAAATGACTGGTTCAATCCTCACTGGTCAAGTCTGAAAGTTGTGACACGTTCCAAGAAGTATCAGGAAGTAATCACAAAGTTGGTCCAGCGTCTCTAAGACCAGGCTGATGGTGGTGTCTAGCATCGACTGCAGGCCACTTATACTCTCAATTGTTCCAGAGATAGTACCCTCAATTGGTACCACCGACCCAAAATTGTCTTTGGGATCACATACTTCTGGCTCAGAGAAATAGTTAGTTAAGGCAACTTGTTTAAGATGCCTCTTCCGCGTGTTCTGGGGTGTTAATTTACAATAAGTTCACACTCTGACCTCGTGTTCAGATTCCCAGGATTCCGGTTTTCCGTGCTGATAAAGGTAGAGTTTTCCGTGGATATAAGTCCTCAAGATGCTCACACAAGGTTCAGTCCGATAATTGGAAATCTGATCCTATTCTTTATTCTGGCTGTCTGACTGGTCTCTTGACGAGTTGAATTTCACAGTGCTTTCAACCGACTAAAGTGTCCGGTTATATTACAACTTTCGTCCCACGCACGTTGTTGTTTACTATTAGACCAGGCTGCAGTCAGAAAAGTTGTTATGTTTATATCTCGAATGCCGACCAATAGTTTCAATCATATGTGGTTTGATGGATTTATTTTAAAAAATTTCTCATAGGAGAATTCTGCTTGTTATTTAAAAGGTCATTTTCCAAATATGGAATTGACATTTCCGTTAATTCTTGGTAATGATTACCCTACAGTTTCTTACATTATCACAAATAATGTCTTCGAAACAATTCTGTCCGGAAGCGATTACAACCCGTACTTATGCAAACACCGCCCCTCGTTTGATCATCTGGGCGGTGACACTTCACGACTGTAATTAGGTCACACTAGCCATATCAGCGATAAGCGAGCTCGCTTGGCCATTTCCGTGTGAATCCGGCGCCCAATGTCTGGTACACGAGAATTTTACCAACATGACTGTTGGTCAATATTGCATCGTCATCTTTCTTATCAGGGATGGTCAGGTAAACAGACATGACGAATTATTACAGGAAGAAGTGTAAACAGTGACTCGAACATACCAATACTTCCGGAGAGGAAAAGAGAGCGAACCCAATTATATGACAGGCTGTATACCGCTCCACCTATGTTCCAGTCTTGACCTGTGGATGCGAGTCATGGAAAATGGCTGCAACTCACAAAAGCCAGCTCCAAACCTTAGAAATGAGGTATCTGGGGAAGTTGGTTGAAGTAACAAGAATGGACATGGTCCGCAACCAGACGATACGGCAAGGCCTCAAAACCCGGCGTTTGCAGACCCAAGTCCCAACTACGATGGTTTGGCCATGTCTGCAGAATGAGAGAAGATGGGCTACTACGGCAAGTTTGGGACACTAAGAGCCAGGGATCAAGACCCCCAGGACGACCCAGAGTCCCCTGGGAGGACACCATTAGACAATCTCTAATGGACCGAGGTCTAGAATAGAACTAGGCCAGGAGGACAACATTAGACAATCTCTAATGGACCGAGGTCTAGAATAGAACTAGGCCAGGAGGACACCATTAGACAATCTCTAATGGACCGAGGTCTAGAATAGAACTAGGCCAGGAGGACAACATTAGACAATCTTTAATGGACCGAGGTCTAGAATAGAACTAGGCCAGGAGGACAACATTAGACAATCTCTAATGGACCGAGGTCTAGAATAGAACTAGGCCAGGAGGACAACATTAGACAATCTCTAATGGACCGAGGTCTAGAATAGAACTAGGCCAGGAGGACAACATTAGACAATCTTTGAAGGACCGAGGTCTAGAATAGAGCTAGGCTAGGAGGAAGACAGCTGATATTATAGTCTGGCGGCGCTCTCTCTGGTTTCTTTAGCAATTTGTTTTACATGATGCCGTTGCCATCCCCATGCACAATATTAAGTCGTATTAGTCGCCACTTACGACATGTTCGATGGAGCAGTAAGTCTCTGCTTTCGTTGTATTCTCAAGAGACCACCGGAAACTACCCTAGACAATAACATAAATAGGCAAGGAACCGAGAAAACTAAATGAGACTACAAAATGACTACACAGAACACTACAACAGGATCATTGGAAGTGATCCCTCCTCCGTCAGACAAGTGGTTCGGCCTTTTTACCTCCTTGACACTCTGGAAAGCGGCGCGGGCCCACTTGGGTCATTACTCTCAAGTTTTGTCCTCCTTTTTATTTTTCCCTCTTGCGTTGGGATTAGAATCTACTTCTCTTTGGTTGCTATTTCCAAATTGGCAATCAGCTCCTGTGTTTATTCACTCTGTCAAATTTGTGTTGCCAAGATTTTTGTATGTAACTTTTTCATTTTGGTATATACACTTACGGTATAGAGTTTCGTATCTCATTGCGGTCATGTCACAACCAGCAAGATGCCTTTTTAGCCTTATCGTTGATTCTTTTAACTGTTCTTGTTTGTGATTGTCCTTTCAGGCCCCGTTGCTTCAGTAGATCATGCACCGAAGAAGTGGCCACTATACCTCTTACAACTAATTCTACAGGAATGACGTTTGTTATCAAGTCATCATGTCTCAATTTCGTGGCCGCGTCATTATATTTGTCATTTTGAATGTATACTACTCATATAGTGGGGATTATCATCACCACACTCTAGCTCCCCAAGGAGTATAGGCCTTCAACAAAACTTGTCCCTTGCCATCAGCTCAAAGTCGTCCCATGTCTGCTTCATGTCTGTCGCCAGTTATCTTCTCCGTGCGTTCCTTGATATCCCTCTACTTCCCCTACCCTGGACATTCTAGAATAACGACTGTCTGGTAAAGAACAACATGTTACTTCAGCATGTGTGTCATCTCCATCTCCAGCCTCTTCTTCTCATCTCTTGTTCAACTTGAGTTTGTCTGTTCCTTGTCACAAGTTTTGCTTCAGTGATCTTGTCATAGCACTCCAATCCTTGTATTGTACACAAGCACCCATTTATGAAAGTCTGTAACCTTTTGGTTGTTGTTTGTGTCGTTCTCTTTGTTTCAGAGCCATACAGTAGAAATGACTTGACATTTGAGTTGAACATTCTGATTGTTGTGTTCAACTTGATTTAATCTGGATTAGCTAGTTTATTATCGTATTGCGTTCACGTTCTAGGCAAGGCTATAACGTTTTTTTCGAATGGACCGGGTTGGAAGTGTCTGTTGGCTTCCCTTACATATCTAATGTCTAGTTTTCTCATTGTTTATTTCTTCCGTTCCTGTGGATGTACAACACCATGTGCCTATTTTCATTATTTGTTTTTTTTTTAGATCAGTTGATAAAACACGAGTACTGGTTGAAAAGCTTGATGAAAGAGGAATACACTGTATTGATTTCATACTTTATGAAACCACTCATGTTCCATCTCTCTGTAGGTCTCAAGGGGTCTATCCACCCTACAGGATCAGTCACATTTGAGTAATTCATTTAATTACAATCCAGCTGACTATATCTCATTGTGCCTGCCCCTGTAATTTGATCACACGATGTTAAATTTATTTATTGTGACGCAAAACACCTGTCTGTTCACTGTCTTCGTTTCTGTCATAAAAACCTTAAACATTTCCTAGAGTTGTTACTTTGAGTGAGATATATTAAAAACCAGGGAAAGGGGTCCTGCATAAACATTATAGGCATTGTCAAACCCCATAATAACAAATGCTATACATTGCAGCCTGGAATGAACAAAAGAACACAACAAATATATTGTACTGTATAGAATAAAGAACGCTCTATACTCAAATTGTAACTCACATGAAAATGGAATGGATATTATTCCGTGCGTGAACAAAACCGCATCGTACTTTTGTATGTGCTAAAAACTACACAACAAGACAGAGAAAAAAAACAAAGTTTTGTTTTGTTTTGTTTTAATGACCATCTTTATTGCACACGGACAACTCCATCAGTTCCCCGATCTCCTTCCTTAGATCACACACGGACAACTCCATCAGTTCCCCGATCTCCTTCCTTAGATCACACACGGACAACTCCATCAGTTCCCCGATCCCCTTCCTTAGATCACACACGGACAACTCCATCAGTTCCCCGATCTCCTTCCTTAGATCACACACGGACAACTCCATCAGTTCCCCGATCCCCTTCCTTAGATCACACACGGACAACTCCATCAGTTCCCCTATCTCCTTCCTTAGATCACACACGGAAAACTCCATCAGTTCTCCGATCTCCTTCCTTAGATCACACAAAGAAGATCTCATCACAGTGCACGAACTCCGTAGCACCGGCGAGGGTCCTAATGTGTGAATACAGTGTCACAAAATTAACCGTGATACAACGTTAAAATATCTCCAATGATACAACGTAGGGATAAAAACTAATGCGTAAGCTGCTAGAATACATGATCGCCCACGCCGCGGGTCATCACCCGCCATGGAAATTAAATTGTTAGACTTGACGGCAAAACGGAACGGGATGAGAACGGAGATCAAAAGGAAAAATCTGACTGACCGCGTGCTTGATACTAGCGAGGCTAAAAGGACGCAAATTGGTGGGGAAAGGAGGAAAAAGTCACGTTCCCCAAGTTGACATAAAGTAAAGAAATCGACAAAAGGGACCTTGGATATTATACGGCACAGTCATTTCTTGGACGCTTTTGCGATATCTTAGCCCGTTTATTTGAATGCAGTGATCAACGCATTCCAGAAGATTCTAGAAAATATTTGAAAAGTAACTTTTCTTAATAATAATGTTAGGAATATAAAACCTAGCTGGCCGGATGGCCCATCTTGAGCAGTGAAATAATATGCTTTCATTTATACAGACGGACAGATAATAAGAAAGATATTGACAAAAGACTGTGTTGTTCATATCAACGATCGACTACATTGAAATAAAACATGTCACTAATTTTCAAAAAATTGTAGCCTTGAAGACGCAAGTGCTAAAATCTAGTTGGAATGAAGAGACGGGGTGGGATGGTGAATTGTGGCTAAAAATAACTTTAAAAGGCAAAATTGTGTAGGGGAAGGCAGGGTTGGTTAAAAAAACAAGTGTGTTTTTTGTGTGAAACGCAAGTAGAGACGGACGGACCAACAGACAATAAGGCATACTTGACTGAGGTATGACTGAAATGACTTAGTGGTAGGATATTTGAATTTGAAAAAAAGAAAAGGCAGTGATTGGCCACAGATGAATATTATCGGCGCTCAGACGCGCATTTTGTGCCAGTCATTATAAGTTATCCTAGTAGACACAGTGAATTATCAAGTGGTGTAATTCCCAGAAGCTATTGAAATATTTAGAGGGACGCCATCATAAGGCCAGCAGCTCAGCTGAGTTTTGCTAGCATTTATTTAACTGTGTACTATATTCAAAATTCTGGTAAGACCGAAATTATTTCTTTGTACATTTTAATATTTGTTTAAGGTTTCGAGTGATTTGATACTGCAATAGCATAATCTGTTCCTTACAACAAGTAAGGGTTAGCTCTAGACCCCCCGCCCCAGTTCAGGGTCTAGAGACAAATAAAATACATAAACTCAAGCAAGGATTAGGAAGGACAGATCAAGTGTTGAGATCAGTGAAACATATCACCTATCCTATTCTATGGCAGGAAACTAATGAACATATTTCAGAATACGTAGTCTGGGAGAACTTATCCTATGTGAAACCAACTTGGTAAGATGTGTTGTTTGGTCAGAAAGATCTGACCCGTCTAGGTGTTGTTGTTGTTGTGTAGTGTTGTGTCCAGAAATGGTTAGAGGATGGAATTCTGACACATGACTAATACTTTGATTGCAGAGCTGTGAGTTTCAGTTGGCACCACTGTGGTGTCAAATGAGTTGTTGATTATTACCAGAGTGGACCCGTGCAGTGACTTTTGTCAGAGCAGCCTATTATAGCCCCCAAGCACGGAGAGGTGGGGCCACCAACCTTCTGATATTGCCCCCAAGCACGGAGAGGTGGGGCCACCAACGTTCTGATATTGCCCCCAAGCACGGAGAGGTGGGGCCACCAGACTTCTGTTATTGCCCCCCAAGCACGGAGAGGTGGGGCCACCAGATCTCAGCACCAGAGCTACACATTCAAGCTACGTGAGCGCCTGGTCTGCTGAGAATTCACCAACTCAACTTATTTGCTAACACACCCATAAAAATTCCATCCAATAACTGGACAATGTGTAGTCACCTTAGACAGGGAGTGATGAGGCCACCCCAACAGCACATCCATTAAAGTGTTCTCCCAAAATAGATTACTACTATAAACAGCAATAATATTAACTAGTCTAGTAACATATATATGTACACACCTTGCATTTATTATGTAATATTCATGCATTTCTTTCATAATTACTAAACCTTTCATATGTTCTGGCCAAAATAAAACCTTGGTCCAGAACAAATAAATGTAAGAAAATTACTATCCAATTTTTACACACTTGAGTTAGTTCAGTGTATTATAACATTTATTAATATTATTAGACTTAGTAAATATCTGTGTGTGTGTATGTAAACTACCACAACACATTACATATCATTACCCTAGACATTTAACGTAGCCACATTCATTAGTAAAAAAAAAGATAAGTGTGAGGTCGTAGTGGTAGCAAGAAGGGCCTTCTGACAATTCACAGCTACATTTTATCTCAGGAGCCTTCACAGCTGACCTCATGCATCACACGTAGTAATATCACCATCATACAATACCATCAAACCCACTACATATATTGGGTAGCTCGGTCTCGGGATTTAAATTAATCACATATATTGGGGTCTCTTTGTCCCGGGATAATTAGCCCAGTAAGTATATTAGGATCTCCTGGGGGGAGAATTAGATTAGGGGAACACATTATAAAAATTAAAAGTGTCCCTTAAAATTAAAAGTGTCCCTGAAGATAAAAGTTGGTGAATCTTCACAGCCAGTGGTAGTTAATTAATTAATTAGAATTATTTTAGTCTAGAGTAATTTGAATTACTTTAGTAGTTGGAAATTTTATTTTGCACATTGCTAGATTTGTTTAAAAAGTATGGCGGAGCTGGCAAAATACAGATCAGCTGCTGTGCTGACGGCAAAGGAGATGGGAATGGAGGGTCAGATTTTAATTCAATATGTAACGGCTGAATGTGATAAATATATTGAAAGGGAAGATAGAAAGGTAGCTGAAGAGAAGAGGTTACAAATTGAGGCTGATAGAGAAATTAAGAGGCTGCAGATTGAGGCAGAAGATAAAAGGTTGACTGCCGAAAGGGAGGCAGAAGATAAAAGGTTGACTGCCGAAAGGGAGGCAGAAGATAAAAGGTTGACTGCCGAAAGGGAGGCAGAAGATAAAAAGGCCGAAAGGGAGGCAGAAGATAAAAAGGCCGAAAGGGAGGCAGAAGATAGAAGGTTGCAGAGGGAGCACGAATTACGACTCAGGGAGCTGGAGCTACAAGGCCAGGCTCCTGAAAATGGTGCCAGCCCTTTTGCCTCAGATGCTACGCCCAGTCTGGGAGCCTCAAACTCAGCTATGGGGTTTCATTTAGACCATTTTGTTGAAAAAGACGATGACATAGAGGGGTACCTAGGACGTTTTGAGTTATTAGCTACTACATATGGGTTAGAGAGAGAGAGGTGGAGTTTAAAGCTATCACAGGGACTGAGAGGTACTTCTTACGAAGTCTTCGCAAAAATGAACAGAGAAGACCAGGAAAATTATGACATGTTAAAGCAGGCTTTGTTATTGAGGTACGAAAAAAATGGGGAATTTTATCGTAAGAAATTTAGAAATGCCAAACTGTTGTCTGGGGAGACATACCACCAATTCTCTGCCAGACTAGAAACCTATTTGGAGAAATGGACTGCTCTGGGGAAGACCCAAGATCTTAAAGAAATGATCATGATTGAGCAATTGAGAGAGTCCATGGCTCCAGACATGAGAAAATTTCTCATGGAACAAGGTGCAGAGAAGTTGGGGGAGGTTTTAAATGTCGCTGAAAGGTATCAGGCAGCCCAGGCAGAGGTAAGTGGTGCTAAAAAGAAGCACATAGACAATTTTAAAGCTCCACAGCAATTTAATAAATTTGATAATAGAGAGCAGGGAAATAAAGGTAGGACAAACTTTGAACGGCCAAGAAATGACTACCGAGACAGAAACTCACAGTTCAATGACCAAAAATCCAATGAAAGAAAACCGTTTAACCAAGGAAAAAGATGGTGTAAATGGTGCAAGAAAGATAACCATAACACCGAATTTTGTAGAAGGAAACCTTCAAACATTGCTGCAATGAAGTCGGGGACTCAAAGATTAAAGGTTAATCCTAAGGGACAGCAGGAACCTTATCACCCCCCAGTTTGTGAGGATGTTATTTGTAATGGGGTCACCATAAGGTGCCTTTATGATACAGGTTTGGATTATGATTCAGTTGTGAAGTCTAGCCTAGTGGACCCAAGTCAGTATACCACAGAAACAGTGGAAATACAAGGGGCAACTAAGGACATACCACTCATGACACTTCCCATCGCAAGGATAACGGTGAAAACTCGCTATGTGGAAGGAGAAATCAGAGCAGCAGTGATAGATGAACCAATCTACCCTCTGATATTGGGGTGTAGATACGTCTTCTTGGGGAATCCCGAGAGACCTGTGATCATGGCGACAGTGCAGACCAGGTCACAGAAGAAGGAGGAAGAAGGTGAACCTATAAATGCTCATCCAGAGGAGATGAGGAAGGCGCAGGCTGAGGATAGGACACTCAAGCCATGTTTTAAAAAATTGCCCAAATGCCACACACCTCCGAGCAAGGGGGAATATTTTATGAAGAACAAACTCTTATACAGGAAGGCCGGAACTGGAACAAATGGTCACAACCAGCTGGTTCTTCCCACTTCATATAGGGATAAAGTGATGGAACTCGGGCATGCGATTCCCTTCAGTGGTCACATGGGGATCAGCGCCACAGGACAGCGTATAGCTTGTCATTACTTCTGGCCAGGGATAACGGAGGATATAAAAAGATATGTCAAATCCTGCCCAGAATGTCAAAGGGTAGCTCCAAAGCACTGGACTGCTCCTGCAACTCTAGGGGAAATGCCCATAGTGGGAACACCTTTTGAGAGGGTTGCAGTGGATATTGTAGGACCTCTCACTCGGACCAAGAGGAGGAACAGTTACATCCTTACTCTGGTGGACACTTGTTCTATGTGGGGAGAGGCGGTAGCCCTGCCATCAATTGATTCAAAACATGTAGCAGAGGCACTACTTACAATATTTACCCGATTAGGATTCCCGCATCAAATCTTGACGGATAATGGTTCTCAGTTCAAGGGGAAACTAACGGAAGAAGTTTTTAAGCTATTTCAAGCCAGACACTTTCATTGTAGTCCGTACCATCCGCAAGGGAACGGCCAGGTAGAGAGGTTCAACGGGACTCTCATTTCTATCCTGAGAAAGCTGGCACACGAAAAACCGGATCTGTGGGATCAATTCCTGCCCGCCGCATTGTTTGCGTACCGGGAGGTACCACATAGTTCAACCGGGATGGCTCCCGCAACTCTGCTATTTGGGAGGCCAATAAAAGGTCCATTAGAAGCCCTATTAAGGACCTGGACAGATGAGAAGGCGGAAGAGACTGTTACCTCATCTTATCAATACGTGAACGAACTGACCACTCGTTTGAAAGCTGGATGGAAACTGGCAAATGATAATTTGAAACAAGCCAGGAAGAAACATGCAGCATATTTTAATAGGAAGGCAAAGGACAGAGAACTGGCAGTGGGAGAGAAGGTGCTGCTTCTACTACCCGGTAGCCAGAATAAATTACAAATTGGATGGCAAGGTCCATATACGGTTCTAGAGAAGGTGTCTAGAACAAACTATAAAATTGACAAAAAGGGGAAGGAGAAAGTTTATCATGTAAACCTGTTAAAGAAGTATCTGGACAGACCACTCCAGGAAAGCACCCCCTTACTGACCTTAGCTATCGCAACTCAAATGCAAAAGGAACCACTCACCTCACATGAATACCCATTACATCCTTGTGAAACAGCAGCACAGGTAAAAGTCAGTAAGCACCTGACTAAAAACCAGAGGGAGAGAGTTCAACAGTTTCTGGAGGAACATACAGATGTATTAACAGATAAACCAGGCCATACAAATTTGCTACAGTATGACATGAAACTGGTAGACTCAAACCCAATCTGTATGAGAGCCTATTCTATTCCGTTCGCGAAGGAGAAGGCATTGAAGGAAGAAATAGATTATTTGTTGAAGGAGGGGATTATTTCACACAGTGAATCATCTTTTAGCTCTAGTGTCGTATTGTTGAGAAAACCGTCTGGGGAACACAGACTGTGCATAGATTACAGGAAACTGAATGCTGTCACAGAAGGACAAGTGGATCCATTACCAGACACAAAACAGTTATTTGCCAGACTGAACAAGGCAAAATACTTTTCAAAAGTGGATCTTAGTAAAGGCTATTACCAGATCCCAGTGAAGCCTGAAGTGAGACCTTATTTGGCTTTTAGCACTTCGGATGGACATTATGAATTCAACATGCTACCATTCGGACTGAAAAATGCTCCGAGTGTATTTTCAAGGATGATGCGCAAATTGTTGGATCCCCTGAATAACCCATGTATCACGAATTTCATGGATGATATTCTCGTCGCCACAGAGACATTTGAAGAACACATTGAAGCTCTAGAAATGTTATTTAATAGGCTTAGGGAGGCGAACTTGACTGCTAGGCCAACAAAATGTTGCATTGGATGCAAAGAGTTGGAATTCTTGGGACACACTGTATATCAGGGTAGCATGACCCCTGATCCCAAGAACTTGGAAAAACTGCAGAGAGCACCTAGACCACAAACAAAAAAGGACGTGCGATCATTCGTGTCGTTATGCGGATTTTATCAAAAATATATCAAAGATTTTAACTCTATTTGTGCTCCTCTGACTGATCTGACTCGCAAGGGACTTCCAGATAAAATTAATTGGACTGCGCAAAGTGAATTAGCGTTCCAGGACTTAAAGGAAAAACTCACTAGCAAGCCTATTCTCAAACTACCTGATTTGACACAGGACTTTGTCTTAAGAACCGATGCAAGTAATGTAGGACTCGGAGCGGCTTTGTTGCAAAGATCATCTTCACCTGATGGGGAACTAAAACCAGTCGCTTATGCAAGCCGCAAATTGAATAAGGCGGAACAAGGATACTCCACAAGCGAAAAAGAATGTTTAGCGTTAATCTGGGCCATAAAGAAGTTTCAAATCTATCTGTATGGTAGGACTTTTGTGGTCGAGACGGACCATCAGCCTCTCGTATTCTTATCTCAGGCTAAGCATGAAAACGCAAGATTGCTGAGGTGGTCTTTATTGCTTCAACCTTATCAGTTTAGTATCCAATATATCCCAGGCAAATTGAATGTCGGTGCAGATTTCCTCAGTCGGCACCCCTGTGATCAAAATTAGAGTAATGGCAGGCGTAAGGAGAGATTTTATCTATGTGTATCACTGGTTTTAGAACTTGCCGTAGGCATGTTTTCAAGTGGGGAGATGTGTCACAAAATTAACCGTAATACAACGTTAAAATATCTCCAATGATACAACGTAGGGATAAAAACTAATGCGTAAGCTGCTAGAATACATGATCGCCCACGCCGCGGGTCATCACCCGCCATGGAAATTAAATTGTTAGACTTGACGGCAAAACGGAACGGGATGAGAACGGAGATCAAAAGGAAAAATCTGACTGACCGCGTGCTTGATACTAGCGAGGCTAAAAGGACGCAAATTGGTGGGGAAAGGAGGAAAAAGTCACGTTCCCCAAGTTGACATAAAGTAAAGAAATCGACAAAAGGGACCTTGGATATTATACGGCACAGTCATTTCTTGGACGTTTTTGCGATATTTTAGCCCGTTTATTTGAATGCAGTGATCAACGCATTCCAGAAGATTCTAGAAAATATTTGAAAAGTAACTTTTCTTAATAATAATGTTAGGAATATAAAACCTAGCTGGCCGGATGGCCCATCTTGAGCAGTGAAATAATATGCTTTCATTTATACAGACGGACAGATAATAAGAAAGATATTGACAAAAGACTGTGTTGTTCATATCAACGATCGACTACATTGAAATAAAACATGTCACTAATTTTCAAAAAATTGTAGCCTTGAAGACGCAAGTGCTAAAATCTAGTTGGAATGAAGAGACGGGGTGGGATGGTGAATTGTGGCTAAAAAATCTTTAAAAGGCAAAATTGTGTAGGGGAAGGCAGGGTTGGTTCAAAAAACAAGTGTGTTTTTGTGTGAAACGCAAGTAGAGACGGACGGACCAACAGACAATAAGGCATACTTGACTGAGGTATGACTGAAATGACTTAGTGGTAGGATATTTGAATTTGAAAAAAGAAAAGGCAGTGATTGGCCACAGATGAATATTATCGGCGCTCAGACGCGCATTGTGTGCCAGTCATTATAAGTTGTCCTAGTAGACACAGTGAATTATCAAGTGGTGTAATTCCCAGAAGCTATTGAAATATTTAGAGGGACGCCATCATAAGGCCAGCAGCTCAGCTGAGTTTTGCTAGCATTTATTTAACTGTGTACTATATTCATAATTCTGGTAAGACCGAAATTATTTCTTTGTACATTTTAATATTTGTTTAAGGTTTCGAGTGATTTGATACTGCAATAGCATAATCTGTTCCTTACAACAAGTAAGGGTTAGCTCTAGACCCCCCGCCCCAGTTCAGGGTCTAGAGACAAATAAAATACATAAACTCCAGCAAGGATTAGGAAGGACAGATCAAGTGTTGAGATCAGTGAAACATATCACCTATCCTATTCTATGGCAGGAAACTAATGAACATATTTCAGAATACGTAGTCTGGGAGAACTTATCCTATGTGAAACCAACTTGGTAAGATGTGTTGTTTGGTCAGAAAGATCTGACCCGTCTAGGTGTTGTTGTTGTTGTGTAGTGTTGTGTCCAGAAATGGTTAGAGGATGGAATTCTGACACATGACTAATACTTTGATTGCACAGCTGTGAGTTTCAGTTGGCACCACTGTGGTGTCAAATGAGTTGTTGATTATTACCAGAGTGGACCCGTGCAGTGACTTTTGTCAGAGCAGCCTATTATAGCCCCCAAGCACGGAGAGGTGGGGCCACCAACCTTCTGATATTGCCCCCAAGCACGGAGAGGTGGGGCCACCAACCTTCTGATATTGCCCCCAAGCACGGAGAGGTGGGGCCACCAGACTTCTGTTATTGCCCCCAAGCACGGAGAGGTGGGGCCACCAGATCTCAGCACCAGAGCTACACATTCAAGCTACGTGAGCGCCTGGTCTGCTGAGAATTCACCAACTCAACTTAGTTGCTAACACACCCATAAAAATTCCATCCAATAACTGGACAATGTGTAGTCACCTTAGACAGGGAGTGATGAGGCCACCCCAACAGCACATCCATTAAAGTGTTCTCCCAAAATAGATTACTACTATAAACAGTAATAATATTAACTAGTCTAGTAACATATATATGTACACACCTTGCATTTATTATGTAATATTCATGCATTTCTTTCATAATTACTAAACCTTTCATATGTTCTGGCCAAAATAAAACCTTGGTCCAGAACCAATAAATGTAAGAAAATTACTATCCAATTTTTACACACTTGAGTTAGTTCAGTGTATTATAACATTTATTAATATTATTAGACTGAGTAAATATCTGTGTGTGTGTGTATGTAAACTACCACAACACATTACATATCATTACCCTAGACATTTAACGTAGCCACATTCATTAGTACAAAAAAGATAAGTGTGAGGTCGTAGTGGTAGCAAGAAGGGCCTTCTGACAATTCACAGCTACATTTTATCTCAGGAGCCTTCACAGCTGACCTCATGCATCACACGTAGTAATATCACCATCATACAATACCATCAAACCCACTACATACAGGAATCACACATTCTATAAATAATATTTATTTATGTGGTGGGTAGGATTCCTAATTTTTTTATTTTACTAGGGCTGTGACCGTATGGCCTACTCTTTACGATTTCCAACTGCCGAGGGATTTTTAACGTTCGCAACTTGCACACTGGACCTCCTATTTATTCGCCTTTATCCGCGAAGGATAGGCATCCAATCTCACTACCCAGGAGATCAGGTGGAAGTATGAACAAAGTTTATTAGGAGGGAAACACACAACTGACATAATCGACTACGTTCTAACTTACATGAAATATTCATAACAAAATCAGTACAAACAGAACGATATTCTTCATTTTCTTCTTCAATTGAATTTGTTTGTCTTGTAATGTGATAACCGTTAGAAATTAAACATGTGCAGTCGCTGAAGTACATTTACGGTAATTCCGTACCTTCCGTCAAATGTGTCAAAAATCTCAAAATTTATTTCTACATCTAACTCGCCTTCGAGCAGACGTGAATAAGAGAAAATTATAGGTCACACCAAATATCAAAATACAATTGTAATACAAGCATAGACTAACTTTTTTTTTTTTTTTGTTTCCCCCCCCCCCCCCCCCCCCCCCCCCCCCCCCCAATCCTTTGAGGGAGATGGCAGGATAGTCAGTTTCCACAGTTGTGTAAATTAGATGATTGTTTAATTTTGTAGATCTCAACCTAATTTGGAAGCTTGGTACTTTCTATTTTTGGCGTTGTTACACTGGCATTTTGATTTAGCAACCACTCGCTCAATGATTGGACGGTTGTAATTAGAGATCCTTTCATTTATTTATTTTTTATTTATTTTCCAACTGCTTATATTTTTATCTTTCTTTCTTCCTAACTCTTGTTTGTTTGTTTTTTTTCCTTCAGTTTTATTGTTTCCTTCCTTACTTGTGTTCTTGTGTTCGTTTGTCTACATTTTTTCTGTAGCTTTTTAAATAAAACAATTCGTTCTTTCTGTTTTTGTTTAACTTCCGCTGTTGAAGAATAATGTCTTTTATATTTTCATTGCCTTTTGAGTGGCACTAATGTAATATTTTAGTGTTAATTCTATGATACTAAATTGAAAGAATTAATACTACCATTGCACCTCTGAAGTATCATGATACCATCACTGCAGTTGGTATTCGTGCAGAATATCTGCACCAGATCACGTGCTCATGTAGTAGTGATTTCTGCAACAATTAATTTAACATGATGAGGCTGCTAGTCCCTTGCACAGCCACGCCTAAGTCGCATTGACGACTTGTATGTTAGGAGCAGTGTTGCTAAACTGTGTCTTCTTTGAGACCCACAGGAAAACGTCATATAGTGCAAGGTTTCGTAAAAACTTTTTTTGATCCATGGGCCCTGTGACGGTATTGCCTCCCCTGCTTTGCAGTAGTGGTCCACCATTGGCCAAATCTCAAGAGTATCTAATATGGGCTTCAAAGGTATCTACCTTCACACAATATTACTCTTGGCAGAGATGTGGATAGAATGGTGATGACACTTCTATTACAAAGGGAGTCTTCACAAGATACCCAGAATACGCGAAAAAAAAAATACTGCTTTAGCTGAGTATGTTAACTCTGTAATTCTGCCGACGCTTTTGTGAAGGATTTAAGCACTTCTTAAGTTCAGCTCGTTTAAGCCCCCACCCCTGATTTACTCAGTCGAATTCTATTATTTTAGTATAGCTATGTTTAGAGTGTGTGTGGTAATTTGACTGAGACAAACACGCAGTTACTTTAAAATGATTAAATCGAAGTTAAATTTGTAACATTACAAATAACAAAATTTAATAATCACTTTAGGTTTTAACAGTTGGAAATAATTTGAATAGTTATGGATCAAGAAAAGTTATCCTTACAGTATTTAGGGAATGTGAGATATTACAAGAAGTTCAAGTGGCAGCATATATTTGAACTTAGCTGCCAATGACGGTTCTGCTCCTTCTTATGGGTTGGTTCTTTTCACTCTGCTCACGCTCGTCTCTGATCAAGGTTGTCGGCGGTAGCTCGTTTCCCAGAAACGTCAAGGAGAGTCTACCACGTGCGTCCTTCGTCTTAAAGCTGAGGCCACAGTTCCCTTCTCGTTCCAGAGATAGTACTTTCTGCTGGTACCAACAATAACTATGGTAAAGAATAGAACGAAACGCTCTTCTGGGTATTGCGTTTTCCACCCCATAGTTATTGTCACGAGATTGCCTCCCTTGCTTTGCAGTAGTGGTCAACTTATGGTTACAACGCAAGCCTATCTAAAAGTAGGTCGTCCAAGGTATTTATCTTCGAGCAAGATTACTCTTGGCAAAGATATATATAGAATATGAATGGCGTTTCTCCTTCGGGGAGCCTTCATAAGATATTCCCAGAAGTCAAGAACAAACGCTGCTTAAGGGCTGAGCAAATTTGTTAACTTATTATCTGGCCCGTCGCCTTTTGTGAAGGGTTTATGCAATGGTTCTGGCCCGTCAAGCTCCCACTTGGAGTAATCCAACGAATGCCCTCTTATAAGTAATGGCTCTCTCTCTCTCTCTCTCTCTCTCTCTCTCTCTCTATATATATATATATATATATATATATATATATATATATATATATGTGTGTGTGTGTGTGTGTGTGTGTGTGTGTGTGTGTATTTATCATAACTGGCTCATAAGTTTGATTTCTACATATAAACTGAATCGACTATTATTGCTTAGTTTAAAATAACATACAACAAATCTAATAGTCAATTAGTCTTTAACATGGGAAAATAAATATGGAACATTGGGTGAAAATTGAAATTAAGGTTTCCTCACTGAGGTTTAGGTAGGGCGTTTATAATGTCCGTATTTTTGCTGTAGCCTGTTACATACAACTTAGCTCCAGATGAGTCCTGCAGCTGTGGTTTACGTCACTTCTTGGTGATGAGGGCACATCTTCACTCAATCTGTCCGATTTCGGCGGTTGGTGGTGATGCTCTTCTCTCACACAAGCGGCGTTATTACCACAGTCGTCTGGTGGCTTGTAACCACCAACTGTGACAAATAGAAAGAAACAAATGCCTTCTGAGTACATTTGTTCTCCGCAAACTAACAGGCCCATTTTCATGCGCTTCACTCACCAATGTTAACCTCTCAGAAGAATTAAATTCCCGAGCACACAATGTAACTCAGGGAATATGATGAAAATTCACCAATATCCTTCTGTGTATTAACTAGGAAAATGCGTCTGGAGTGCATGAATAATGATTTGCCTGAATTACAATTAAAAAAGGTACATAATTCTCACAAGATAATATAATACACTTTAGGCACATGTGATGTAATCATCACTCATTGCTCGTCCAGTCGGAGTCTGGGGTCGCTCTGCTGACGGGTTTCTCGCACGACTAGTCAGAAACAATCTCCAGCTCTTGCTGTAATGGTTGCCAGCCTCATATATAACCACTTAGCAAGAAACCTGTAGAATTTACATTAGTAAATAAATTGTTTACACTTACCCCAAAATTTTGGGAATACACACTTCTCCTGGCAAAAATTTAGAATAGACCCACAGCCCTTTAGTTAGATGTTGTTCGAATCACTGAGGTCTGGAAATATAAGTTAATTCCTCTGACGGCTGGTGTTCTGTAAATTCCTGGCCTGGGAAAGCTGTTTGTATAATTCCTCTTATGACTTGATCTGGGAAATATGAGTTAATTCCTCTGACAGCTGGTGTTCTATGAATCCTGCCTCGGAAAAGTGTTGGTATAATTCCTCTTATGACTGGGTCTGGGAAATATGAGTTAATTCCTCTGACGGCTGGTGTTCTATGAATCCTGCCTGGGAAAACTGTTGTTAAAATTCCTCTCTGACTCCTTGTGATAAAATTCCCAAGTTTCCAGTCTTGCATTAAAATTGCGGGTTTACGTGTAAATTCCAAAGTTGCCTATACTCGATCTGTTACTTATAGTTGTGGAATTGTAAGTCCTTTCCTCTTTCCTCTGGCTTGTAGGAGGTGTTCCGTTAACGCTGCGATGCAGTCTGTCTGTGTGTGTGTGTCTGATTTCTACAGTATATCTCACAATCCTTATTTTCAAATCCCAGCTGTGTTTTCTGCTGAATGTTCCAATCAATTCATTGTAGATTCTGGCGAACCAATCAAATCTATCTAGCACTGTTTGGGCAGGGAAGTTTATCATTACTCATCCCACGCGTATTTGAAAATATTAAATTTAATATACACGCGTGGCCTCTTACAACAGTGATGTCATATCGTTACCTAAGACTTCCAGCGCATCTCTGTTTTTCACAATATTGTGACCCTGTGTTGTCTGGCGTAATGATTTCCGCCCAGATATCTAGCCCGACAGATTATCTAATTATTCTCTTTATCTGCGTGCCTCCGCCAGACAGATGTCTGGTCAGACCGTGTTGTCTTCTTTCATACAAGCTTGTGTCAACACGATCAGCCGCTTTCCAATGGGGTCAAATGTTGGACCGACACGTTTCCACAGGTGGTCAAACGGATTCAAAGAGATAAGCGGGTGACCGATCTGACGATTGGGTATTGTTACGATAATACCACAGTTCAGCTGGCGGAACGTAAATACGTCTGAGGAGTGGTAAACATTAAGGTACGCATTACTCCCGTAGAAAATACTGCCACAGGGGAGTGGCGTGTTAGAGACTTCACCATGCTATATCCATCATAGAGCAAAATAGTGAAAATAATGAATGAAAAGGCATGATTTATGCCAAATAAAAGCGATGTGAGAAAAATGAAGAAAAAGAAAGAATACTGCTGGAAGCCCGAAGGTGTGAGAGATCACACAAAAGAGAATGTTCAGACATTTTGTCACAGTTATGGGTTCCTATCTTCCCATACCACCATCCCAAATACTCAGACTTTACCCTCGATGAGAATTAAATTTAATCCCTCGGGATAAAACTTTCTTTACATTTAAATAGAATAGTTACTTTATATTCAAGTGAAAAGGTTAACAATACAGATAGAGTCTGTTTAAATATACATCTCTGTAGTGATATCCTCAATACAATCGATAAATTAGATAAAACATTATAAAGTATAAAGTCAAAATAAGGTAGAAATAAAATATTGGGTTGCGATTAGCTTCTTCGCCCCGCCTGCAAACATATCGCTTTCCATAGGCCTTACTGATAAAAATATTACATGTTTGAAACAAATCGACGCGTACTTTTTGTTCTAGACGGAATGAGAGAAGAAGGAGGGGAAAGGAGAGACAGAAGAATGCCACTAGCAGCACGCGTTATTTGGAATCAAAAATTGAAATGAACGCGCGAGATGGCTTTTGGCAGATTTGAAAATACGACGCAAGGCCACTACTTGTATCGTCCTATAGTCACGCAGTGGAAATGTATAAACACACACACCGCTCTCATTTCATGTATTGTAGCGTAAATTCTGACGAAACACAGACAGCGTCGTTTTAGTTTGAAAAAAAATGTTAGAGATGGGAAAAAGATGGTGGATTTCTAGATTCAAATAATATTGACGACTAACATGGAAAAAAATATGGAAACACGAAATATAATACTTAGGACCATAAAACCTAGATAGTTTTGTGGCATAGGATCTCCTGAACAATAATATCTTTTAATTTACAAAATCGTCCAATTAATTACCAAGATATTGCCATAATACTAAATATGTTCGGACAGACTGACGAACGAACTCATGTCTGCTTATCTTATCCATAACATATTTTTGAACACGTGTTTGAAAAGAGGCAGAAGAGGGTAAGAAAAGCCAAGTGGGGAAATCTAGGAGTAAGTGAGAGGTGGAATTGAATATTTGTTAGCCCAAAAATCAAGTCTATTTTTAGCTGTAATGCCAAGATCGGACGGACAGCGGAACACCTATTTGTTTGGAGTTTTTTTTTTTTTTTACTTTGAATTCAAAATTTGATAGACGCCGATTTTTATTGGCCAGTGTAGGGGATATTGAGAAAAAAATTGGAAGGCTGGACGCCATTTGATTTAAACGTTCCCTTAAACAGGTCGATTGATAGACCAGAAGTTTGACTTGCTTCATCATATAATAAAGACATAACTAAAGGAAAAGCAGTCAAAGTCTGGCAGCGGCACAGCTAAATGTGTGCCAAAATCATCGTATCTGTGTGTATTTCATTGAATTTGTGGGTTTTTTTTTTTACTGGCACTACGCTAGTGCCAGCTTCCTGACTATAATAATCAGTGAGAAAGTAGAGTTGCTGTAGTGGTACAAGCTCTCTACCACTGGAACTGTAGTCTTGGTACAAGCTCTCTACCAAGATTGCCCCAGGAAGGTTGAGACAGTGGCCGTTGGCCGAACAGACAACTATCTTCTAGCTTCTCGTGCCAGATAAGTGCAAAAGACCTGGCACGGGACTATTCATCAACTATCCACCTTACAATAATATAATTATCTAGAATAAAATCTATTTCACCCACTAAAGTGAATAGAATATTTGTGAATAAAGACAGGGGATGATGTAAAAACCCCCAACCCGCCATCTAGTACCAGTTATCATTAGTAAAGATATATTAACACCATTATTAGAATTTAAATTATGTGCTTGGACAGATTGTCCCTTTTGTTTAATTGAACTTGTATATATATATATATATATATATATATATATATATGCTTATATACATATATATATTATATATATATATTTAATATATATATATATATATATATATATATATATAAATTGATTTCATTTGATTTTGATAGTCCTGACCAAAATAATATTAGGTTCAGGACTAAATAAATTGTAAAAAGATTTGTTAAATACCAAATTTAAAACACTGAGTTAGTTGAGTTGATCATAGAATTTAATATCTGTGTGTGTGTGTGTTTGTGTATTGGATTACCATCACACCACACTTACATTACCCTAGACATTTAGACGTAGTCATCACTTATTCTAGTGAAAAATATAACTCTGAGAGAGATCATAGGGTGGTAGCAGAAAGGTTCCCTGAAAACACACCCCATAAATTGTTAGATTCAGGGGCCTTCACAGCTTGACCTCACTCAGTTACAAAGTAAATACAACACCAACATTCATAACATCAAAACCCACCACAATCTCCACTAATTGAATGTGTTCACAATGTAAATTGAATATGTTTTCATTTATGTTTACACTGATTGAAAAGTTTGAAACTTCCATTACTTTAAATGAATATTTTCACATCGACATTTACACTGGTTTAAGCTTGAAAACTTAGTTTACTTTTAAAGTGGCTATGTTTATAGGGACATTTTCACTGCTCTGAAAATGTAAGTATTATACTTAGAATGTACATCATTTCTTTCATCTTTCCCGCCCTGCTCCATAGGGAACCTGGAACTACTTTATGCTTTTAGTTCTCTTTGCAAAACTATTAATAAAGCAATCACCAGTCCGTGCAGTGGTGGTTCACGAGTCATCATTCTATACGCTGAGGTTGCCAGACTCAAATGAACTTTGACATCCAATAGCAAGTTTCGCACATTAAACTTCCCATGGTAATATATACATATATATGTTAGTTCACATGTTAGTAATAAAATATGAAATGTAAATCACAACTTGCGCCAATCCTGGCTACAGACTTGTTGCTCAGGTGAATAAAAGAGACGAGTCAGTCTCTTACACGCGTCTGGTGTGTCTTTAATGTGACAATAGATTCCCTCTCTGACTCCGTGTGTTTCTTCAGTTTTCTAGTCCCGGTGTTCCTTATTACAATGTAGAGATTTCATGTGCTCTGTAAGTCTTATTTGGTTCTCCAATAAAAGGTCCGGTTAAAAAAAGGAATTATGAATCTAAACTTCACTCAGGCGAGGACTGATGTTGTCTTGGCGAGCGTGAAATTTACAGTGAAATAAAACTGCGAAAATGGTCAGACTATATTCCTATCTTCCCAAGCATTGTTGTTATGAATCTAATCAGAAAGATCCAATCATTTCAAATCACGCAAATAGTGTGTGATGATTTAAAAAATACTCCGACATCGGATAATTTTGAACGTAAGGCAGAGGTCAACTTTCCCATATATGGTAATATGATGTCCGATGCCCTTGTGTACAAACTTACAGACAGATCTAGGAACTCGCATGACAACATGTGTAAGCAGTAATGCTAATTACTTTATTAGAAAGTAATGTTGTCATAACAAGTCGGCCCAGAAGCGATTATGTCACACTTGTCTGCCCACATGTGCCACACAGCCAGTAATCTCGTTATCCGTCGTATGAGTAGGCAAGAACTCCGTGTCTGTCCATCTGGGTTACCAAACAAGTCGTCGTATCAGGGTTCAATCTAAAAACGCCGGCGACTATCTTATCTCAGTTGCTTACCGCAAGCTAGGATGACCGGGTAACAGCAGGTGACATCAAAAGAGGAGTGTCGAATGATTTGATAAAATCAAATATCTGCTACTTAGCAAATAACGAAGAAAGAAAGAAAAGTGCGATAACTGACACCACATAATAAAAATCAGTACCACAAATGTACCGATACTGCCGGAGAGAAACAAAGATTGATAGGGCCCTTTGGTTGTCCGATAAAAGTTAAGGACCCATTTGATAGTCCGATAAATGTTAAGGGCCCTCTGACAGAAGTATGTAAATATATGACATGATATCTTCACGTTTTTGCTTCCACCTGTTTTCCACCTTTTCATCCTTATTAGTTATGCACGTTTGGTTAACGCAGTACCCCCAAACTTCGATTCATTCATCTGTCTCACTCATAATTTAGCCACGCCTAATTGTTTTCTTTTCTCTATTGTCTTAACAGGCACTAGGAATGTTTAAAATCAGACCGTTTCACGTGTAGAGAGAAGGGACGGGTCGTATAATTGTAGAATCAAGAGCGATAATTCAAAAGTTGTACCTTTTGATAGATGCACGTAGAAAGAGAAAAGGGGAGATAATCAATCACAGTTACCACCCCCCCCTCTCATCGTTCGTTCGTGAATGTAATTGGCTACAGATGAGCGGAGATCAAAAAGACAGTTTGCTCGCTGCTGGGGTCTGGCGGACGGCAAAAGGTGGCACAATTAACTTTGATTCAAAATTTGACCACGGAATTCCCCAAAGGTGTTATGTCTCACACTGGTCAGCGACTTATTGTCTATTTCACACACACACACATATATATATATATATATATATATATATATATATATATATATATATATATATATATATATATATATATATATATATATATATATATATATATATATATATATATATATATATATATATATATATATATATATATATATATTCCAGCTTTCAAACTCAGTTTATCTAGTACCCACACATTTTCAGACGTCTAGCTTCGATATTCTAGATCCATTATAACAGTGCAATTTCTTAGTTTTTTTTCGATTGGAGATAGTCATTTTGTGTTGCGGTAAATAGTTATAATAGCCTCTTTAGAGATTTAATTTTTAAAGTCCGTCATGATAGTTCACTAGGATTTTTGTGCTAATTGACTAGCGAATTAAAACAACATAGAGCTAACTTTTTAATTTAATTACTTGCTATTAACGAGTAACAGATATTTTGGTCAACTAGTAAATGCACTATTCATTATGAGTACTGGCGAAATAAATATTTATTTCTAATTCATTATGAGCAATTTTATAAATGACTATCCCTGACATTGGACTAAAGAGAAAATTAAGAATAGGCACGTGGAATGTAAGAAGCCTACATCAGGGAAAACTTTGTATGATTAGTAAAGAAATGGAAAGAACCAAAACAGACATACTGGGCATTTCTGAACATAGATAGGCCAGACAAGGTCATTTTATAACTCAAACAGGAGAGACCTTCATATACTCAGGGGGACCAAAAGATGCAGCAATAGAGAATGCAGTCAGCGACCCATAGCTTGACTGCTTGCATCAGGGTCAGCGAACCAGAGCTGACCAAGACCGTACTCCACCTCCACGTGGTGGTCCTGGACACAGTCTGCAGCAGTGCAGTCTAGCTGAGCGAGCACGGATCGCATAGGGAAGGCAAACCCGGTTCCAAAAAATGTAGTGCTGAAGTCGGATGTGTCTACCGAAAGGTGCAGCAGATATCACAGCTACGGCGTAAACAGACACAGCGCAACCACCGTCTTTTTTCAGGGTGAACGAGGAAGAAGAAGAATATACTCAGGGAAGGAAAAGAGCGGTCAGAGCGGGGTTGGTTTCCTCCTGACAAAGAAAGCATCTATAGCACTACTTGGATACAATCCAATCAGTGATCGACTTCTCATGATTAGACTCAAGAGAAAGAAAAGGAACATCACAGTTTTACAAGTGTATGCACCCACATCTGCAGCAGATGATGATGAAATTGAGGAATTTTACAACAGTTTACAAAAGACTTTCGGGAAAGTGGAAAAAAGGAATATCATGATATACATGGGCGACTTTAAAGCGAAAGTTGGCATCGAAAAAACAGAGGAAGAGAAAAAGGTGTGCGGTCCATTTGGTATAGGACATAGAAATGAAAGAGGAGAAAAACTAATCGAATTCTGCTTAGAAAACAACCTCTCTATTACAAATACCCTATTTAGACAACATCCCAGAAGGCTCTATACATGGACCTCACCAGATGGCAACAGCAGGAATCAAATAGATTACATCTTGATACAACAAAGATGGAGGTCAGGTATATCATCTACAAAGACACTCCCAGGAGCAGATTGTGTTTCAGATCATGAGCTACTAATTGCAGATTTTAAGTTAAAATTGAAAAAAGTGACGAAAGGTGCTCGACCTCTCCGTCTCGATGTAAGCGCCATACCACCTGAATATAACATAGAAGTACAAAACAAATTCGAAGCACTGATGGCTGTACAAGAGGAAATGACACCGGATGAGCTAGCCACACATGCGAGAGATATTCTCATCACATCAGCAGAAAACACGATCCCTAGAAAAGTGCATAAGAAGCAGATATACATCACGGAGGAAACATTAAGGCTCATGGAGGAAAGAAGAAAATTGAAGCAAACAGGAGTAGAACGGAACAGTGACAAATACAAAAACTGCACAAAAAACACCAGGAGAGAGATTAGAAAAGACAAGAAACAGTACATAATGAACACCTGCAATAGAATAGAAGATCTGCAATTTCAGAGAAAAGATGGCGATATGTTCAAGGAAATCAGAACGCTAACAGATGATTTTAGACCATCATTACATGCAATCAATGATAAAAATGGTAACATATTAACAGAAAGTAAGGATATATTGGAGAGATGGAAGGAGTACTGTAGAGAAATGTATGAAGATAGTACAAAGACCCCAGACATGACGATTGAAAGTGAAGAGAGAGAGAGCCAGAACCTATATTAGATGAAGTACGTGCAGCAATCAAAAGCCTGAAGAAAGGGAAATCACCAGGATGCGATGATATACCAACTGAACTAATCCAAGCAGGAGGAGAGGCCAGTGTCCTCGTTTATCATGCACTATGTGTGAAGATCTGGAACAGTGCAATCTGGCCCAAAGCATGGAAAAGATCTGTGTATATCCCTCTCCCAAAGAAAGGCAATTTAAAACTGTGTACCAACTATCGTACTATAGCTTTAATAAGTCATGCCAGCAAAATCCTCTTGCGGATTATCATGAAGAGGATAGAAAGAAAGTTAGAACATGAAATACATGAACTAAAGGCGGGTTTTAGACAAGGCAGAGGTACGAGAGATCACATTTTTAATATGAGAAACATCCTCGCGAAATGCAATGTAGATCTTCATGCCTGTTTTGTAGATTACACCAAGGCCTTCGACTGCGTACAACATCAGAAAATGTGGAACATCATGAGAGACATGGGGTTTCCTGCGCATTTGATCCATCTAATTGAAACACTATACCATGAACAACAAGCAGCTGTCAGAGTAGCGGGGGAAAGATCAGGATGGTTTGAGGTGAAAAGGGGAGTAAGACAGGGTTGCATCCTCTCTCCATACTTGTTTAACATCTAAGCAGAAAATATAATGAGATATGTTCGGAGTGACCAAGAATGTGAACATTGCGATCCATTCACAATTGGTGGAAATGCGATCCCAGAACTTAGGTACGCAGATGACACAGTTATTCTTTCAAACAGTGCCAAGGGACTAGAACAGTTAATCCTGTCTGTCAAAAAAAAAAAGAGTGAGGATCAGAACCTTTTTCTGAACACAAAAAAAAAATAAAGATAATGTCCACAGACAAAACAAGATGCCAACCAAACATCACCATCAATGATGAGGAAATTGAAAATGTTACAAATTTTGAATATCTTGGCTCCATAATTAACAACAATGGAGACTGCTCAAAAGAGGTCAGAAGGAGACTGGCCATAGCAATGCAGATGTTAAATAAAATGAAGAACCTATGGCATAACACCAGCAAATTAATAAAAGTAAAACTTCTGAGAACGTGCATCTTTCCGGTAGCAACGTATGAATGTGAATCATGGACCATTACACAAACATTAAAGAAAAAAATCGAATCTTTCGAAGCAAAGTGTTACAGAAAAATTCTCAGAATATCTTGGACCAAGAAGAAGAAAATTATAGACATCCTACACGACCTGAACATCGAGGAAAACTGGCTCATAAACAATATCATGTCCCGGAAACTGAAATATTTTGGCCACATTAAACGTCATAGTGGCTTAGAGAGAGCAGTGATGGAGGGTATGGTACCTGGAAGGCGAGGCAGGGGCCGACCAAGACGACGGTGGACACAGGACATTGAAGACACCTTGAACATGACAATGGAGGAGGCAGGAGGGCTGGCTAGAGATCGAGAGTCTTTCAGGCAGGCTGTGATGAGAGCGACGTTCTGCAAAGGACATGCTACATGATGATGATGAGCGCTTATTTCACGGGGTTTTTGTTAAACGATAAATAAGATATACACTTGTGTTTTTCTAATTTAAATTTAATAGCCGAGTGGATATTAATATATACTTCTACGCGGGTTATTTTTAGGATAGAATACTGATTGTGGTTAAAAGTTGCATTTTTCTTCCTATAATTCTAGTACGGGTCACAACCCTACCAGCGGCTTCAATATAAATCTGAGAAAACGGGTCTAAGTACAATAGACGCCAAACAAACATTCTTATGCACCCAGCGGGTCTTTGAGGTTTACCGGTTCGGCTCTCTCGGTTTACCCAGAAAGAGAGAAAGTACCAACAAAAGACATGAGAATAATTGTAACTGAACCTATAGCTATCCAGATTTCCTTTTTTACATTATCATCTTCATTCAGCCCGCTGTGGCGAAGAATATCAAATTTAACATTACCTGACTACCGACCACTTGTGTTGTGGCGAGGATTTATCCTGAAGAAAAAAAGATTTATCTACCTGACATTCTATTTAACTATCGAATATTTCAAGCTACTGTACACTGTGACATTTGATCTCGAAGTTGTGTTTCATACCTGGACTAATTGCTGTGACATGAACAGAGTCAATAATAATAAATAACAAAGTAAGCGTTCACCAAATAAGAGGATAAATCAGTCATTTGAGGAACTGGGGCTTACTTTGCCAAAAGAACCGACACTGAATCTGTTACCTGGAGCATGGAGATATGTTCAAGCTGTTGTCAACACTTATTTGGTAAGCGAGAATGAAAATGTGATCACATGTTTGTCAGAGCGAGAGAAAGCAGGGATGAATAATTCTTATATTGTGTAATCAATGTACTCACTTTGTTTTTTCCTTCTTATGTTTGCTAATACTGTTCATTTCAGAATAGACTAACTAGAAACTCTGTTCTTTACAGTATAGTCAAATTCTATACCATAGTGCTAATCTTTTGACTTTTTGGGGGTTAATTAACTTCTTCTTTTGGGAACTTGTCTCAACAGAGGCGATTGCGCTTATGTGTCTTTTCCTTTATTAATTCTGTGTTATATTCTGATATTTTGATAATAGCTGTTGTGAAGTTTCTTTATTGTAAATAAAAGTAACATAAAACTTAATTACCTGTGTCGGTCAGCTCGTCCCAATATCCCTATTCCATAAATATAGTTTCACGTTTGGGCGTCTAATTGTCGTCACTTACCTGTGTGTGTGTGTATGTGAGTGGTTGATATATAGATCAATATAAATATAGAGAGATATACTGTCTGATCAACAAATTTCTGTTGTAGAGATAGGCTGGACTAGAGTATCTTCTCAATCCAGGGACAGAGTCTACCTTTCACCATTTCACCATGTCACTCGTGAAATCTATTTCTTTACCTTACCTCTCACTGAGTTACCACCCTTTTCAGTTCTATTCAGTCGGGACCAAAATATATCTTAAATACCTATCTAAAATCTACGACAGGCTCCTTTGATTGACCGAAACAGTTTCAGGACCCCTTTGATAGTTCAGTGAAGGCTATGGGCGCCTTTGATTGTCCGACTAACTTGAAGGACCCTTTGATTATCCGGTAAATTTTAAGGTCACCTTTGATGGTCCGATAATGGTTAAGGACCCGTTTGATTATCCGATAATGATTAAGGTCACCCGGATTGTCCGATACAGGTTGAGGACCCCTTGATTCAGTAAAGGCTATGGGCGCCTTTGATTACAAAAGTTAAAGACCTTTTTGATAGTCCAATATAGGTTAAGGTCATCTTTGATAGTCCGATATTGGTTAAGGACCCGTTTGATTGTCCGATAATGATTAAGGTCACCCCAGATCGGTTAAGGAATTCTTTGATTGTCCGATAAATGTTAAGGACCTCTTTGATTGTCCGATACATGTCAAGGGTCCCTTTGATTGTCCGATGAAGTCTATGAGCGCCTTAGATTGTCTGATAAGGTTAAGGACCCCTTTGATTGTCCAATAAAGGTTATGAACCCCTTATTGGAAAATACGTATATAAAACCATAATTTAAAAGATCAGGTTTTAAATGTTAGGTTATTTACACGGACACCCTAGAATCCAATCATAGACCTCTAACAGGCCCGTGGACCCTGATGTAGTCAGACGTCAAATTAAGGATATCAAAAGTTAGTGTCGTTGGGGGTGGAAAGGGGGGGGGGGGGGGGAAGATCTAAACTTCATATGAAATATAGTTATGATGGGTGGCTTGGAAATGTGAGCGTTGTGTGTAACACGAGGGTATCCCCCACACTTGATCTGCCTCTGGAGAAAAGTAGTTTAGCAGTCTAACAAAGGGACATAAGCCATGGATTTAAAAATGATTTCCCCTCGAGATAATTAGGTTTTAAAAAAATAATAATTACAAAAACAATAGCTAATACAGGTGTATTCCGTTTCATGCATTATAACAAAATCATTATTTGTATGTTTGTAAGCTTATAAAATTTTTGATAGTTTAATGTTGTTTGTGTAGTGTGTAAGTTGATACACTCTTTGATAGTTTAAGGTTGTTTGTGTAGCATGTAAGCTGAGACACTGTGATAGTTTAGTATTGTTTATGAAGCGTGTAACTCGATACACTTTTTGATAGTTCAGTGTTGTTTGTGCAGCGTGTAAGCTGATACACTTTTAGCAGTGCTTAATTACGCCCCTTCCATGACCCTAAGCACGAAAAGTACTATAGTGCTCCCAAGATTTTTTTTTCGAAATGTGAATATTTATTCCCATAGTCAGTTATGACTGAAGGGGCTATTGTTATTATTATTATATGTGTATATATATATATAATATGTGTGTGTATATATATATATATATATATATATATATATATATATATATATATATATATATATATATATATATATATATATATATATATATATATATATATATATAAACATAAACTTGTGAGTATTTGGAAAACAGATGACAAAAAAATGCTGCGCGGGCGTGGAGATCTTTCTTATAACTTAGGAAGTGTATGATGTATATCTTGTGAATTTTGCTATCCGGACATATGCTTTGCTAGCTTATTTCCGAGTTGACGCCAACACATAGTGTGTAGACTCAGACTTCTGCAAGACTGAAGACACACAGTGGATTCCTAAGTTTCACATCTAATATCAATAATTGACTTTATTTTATTTTATTCCCCACTATTGCTCCTTCCTAACTGATGACTCTTTTTTGGTTCTCATATTTTGATATAATACACGAGGCGAACGCGATATGTGTTAAATATATTGAGTTTGAAAGTGTGTTCCCATGTAAGTCTGCAATGATTATCTAATAATCTAGATGAAGGTGAAGTATATAACTATATATTACTTCTTTATATTATTAGTCATAGACGAATAGAAGTAAGGAAAAAAAAAACAGTCTTTCGCACATTTAGCAATGAGGCTTAGTGCAAAAAGCAATCTTAAATAATTAAAAAGAAAAACTGTTTATAATTTTTCTGCAGCTACAAACCTTGTTTTTCCATTTAGCGAATTTATTAAGAACATATTTGAACTTAAATTTCACTGGAATGAAATATAATCGAAATAATGGAACAGGCTATGAACAGGCTAGACTTTGGGAAACTACTGCACATTCTCCGCGGGTGTTGTTAAAACGAGCTGACTTCTTTCGAACGTGTCCTTATATTTCCTTATGGCCTATATGTGATAAGCCGTGGTTTCGTCCTATGGCTCCGTCCTCTGATCTAGTAATCCGCCTTCCACATTGCCATGTCACATCCAAACACGGCTTGTGAAGACCCGTGCCCGTCAATCACTAAAAATGGGTGGTCTCTCGTAACAAACTCTTCTCCTGCTTGCGTGATGAGACAAACCGTGGATTGGGATTGGTCTCCCGATAGAGAAACGGTGTGCTCCTTATCACAAAGTTATTTCTCTCTTTGGTGGTTTCTAGTCCCCTTGTGTCGCCTGCCTGGCGCGCCGTATATTGTTTCCTTGTTGTATGCCCGCGAGCGGTTTTCCTTGAATCTATTCATTCAGTGTATCGCCACGTAGACAATATCTAAGCTTCTTAGCCGGCGTCATAGTATGTCCCAGGTGGCTTCGTCTCGAACGTCCTTTGATTACGACTTCAACCGGCTAGCATGCCATTGTGCCCAGATGTCTTCACACCATGTTGTCGCACCGGGATTTAGCCATTAAACGAATTTTTGTATGTGGCAGTCTCCCTCGCCAAACAATAACTTGTCTAACGACCAGGTGTGCTCCAAAAGATAACGTAAGGCTGGGAAAAATCAAAGGTGTGATTAAAGTTACACTTAAGTAAAAGCCGTGATTAAGAAAAATCACGTTAAAATGTTTGAAAGAGCAAAACGGGGAAGAAATAAAATAAGGTGATGAAAAAAGTGAAAGGCGATAAAGAATAGGGACACTATATCACACCGACTCGCCTGTTTTTCTGCACGGAAAATCTCAGAGTTGGCAACTGAAATGCTCAGACTTTAAACGAACAAGGAAAAACTGCAGATGTATCAGTAAAATTGAGGTAGAGTACTGAAGACAGAAAGAAGGGCATGAAGATAAAAAAAAATACCTTGAGCTGATGACACGGGACAGGAAGACTTGGCATACTTTTATTGAAGGCCTATGCTCCTTGGGGAGCTGAATGGTTATGACAATTACATGAGTAGTACACATTCAGACTGACCAAATATCATGAACATATTACATGAGTAGTACACATTCAGACTGACCAAATATAATGAACATATTACATGAGTAGTACACATTCAGACTGACCAAATGTAATGAACATATTACATGAGTAGTACACATTCAGACTGACCAAATATCATGAACATATTACATGAGTAGTACACATTCAGACTGACCAAATATCATGAACATATTACATGAGTAGTACACATTCAGACTGACCAAATATCATGAACATATTACATGAGTAGTACACATTCAGACTGACCAAATATAATGAACATATTACATTTTAAATTTGTAAATCTACAAAAAGCTATGGTAGTTTGACATGACACAGTCAATCTAAAAATCAATGCAGGGTGTATTTGTCCAAACGATTGCAAATTTACAAGTACACAACTGATATTTCATCCACAGACAGTCTGCAATGAACCTGTTTGTCAATAGTAATGCAAATCAATAAAGTATTTCTGCCTCATCCTCCCCCCACCCCCAGAAATAATATAAAACAAAAGACGATCTCCGTTCAAAGTGTACATTTATATCAAATTGCATGTCCAATTAGGTTTGTCTTTAATAACGGTTCCTATTCGGGCGTTATCTGACTCACTATGACGTCCGGCCATTATGAACGTTCCTTACAAGGGCTTGTAAAACATTGTTATCCGGTTTGCAATCTGCGGATATTACTTGGTATTGTTAGGCACATAACCGGCTTTTATGATGTACTGATGTAATACCGTGGCGGCGCTACATAATCACGAAGAAAGATTTAGAAGTAATAACACAAACCTGGAGCCTCAGATATGAGTTTTGTTAAGTGTATGTTCTGTTAAGTATGCGTTCTGTTAAGTGTCTGTTCTGTTAAGTCCATAAGCAATGAATGGAAGATTAAGATATGAGTGGGAACTTCTATACAGAAAAAAGTAAAATAAACAGAATAAATTCATTCGTTCATCTCTGTTTGCGCTCCAAGGATTAAGGTATCATCTCTACAATAAGTCTCATCGCAGGAAGCCTGCTTCAAAGCCCCCTCAATTTTGTATTGGAAGTTTATGTAGCCATCTGTTTTGAATGATGAGATTGCCAGCCTCATATAAATCTTATAATAGTCACCTCTTACTACATGATAGAGGACGCATGAGTCTTATTTCTTTGCCTTAACTAAGATCCCTCAGGAAGCCACAGGGTATGATAGAAGAAATGCTAGTACTGAACTTCAGTGAAATATTTGCGAAAGGAGTGGCTAAATCCAAGGCAATGGTCTTGATTGACTAGCTCAACTACATGTTAAATATTTGCGAAAGGAGTGGCTAAATCCAAGGCAATGGTCTTGATTGACTAGCTCAACTACTTGTGAAATATTTGCGAAAGGAGTTGCTAAATCCAAGGCAATGGTCTTGATTGACTAGCTCAACTACATGTGAAATATTTGCGAAAGGAGTGGCTAAATCCAAGGCAATGGTCTTGATTGACTAGCTCAACTACATGTGAAATATTTGCGAAAGGAGTGGCTAAATCCAAGGCAATGGTCTTGATTGACTAGCTCAACTACATGTGAAATATTTGCGAAAAAAGTAGCTAAATCCAAGGCAATGGTCTTGATTGACTAGCTCAACTACATGTGAAATATTTGCGAAAGGAGTGGCTAAATCCAAGGCAATGGTCCTGATTGACTAGCTAAACTACATGTGAAGTAGAATAAATCCTGCTTAAGGGAATGCCCCTTCTTTCATCATCATCATGTAGCATGTCCTTTGCAGAACGTCGCTCTCATCACAGCCTGCCTGAAAGACTCTCGATCTCTAGCCAGCCCTCCTGCCTCCTCCAATGTCATGTTCAAGGTGTCTTCAATGTCCTGTGTCCACCGTCGTCTTGGTCGGCCCCTGCCTCGCCTTCCAGGTACCATACCCTCCATCACTGCTCTCTCTAAGCCACTATGGCGTTTAATGTGGCCAAAATATTTCAGTTTCCGGGACATGATATTGTTTATGAGCCAGTTTTCCTCGATGTTCAGGTCGTGTAGGATGTCTATATTTTTCTTCTTCTTGGTCCACGATATTCTGAGAATTTTTCTGTAACACTTTGCTTCGAAAGATTCGATTTTTTTTCTTTAATGTTTGAGTAATGGTCCATGATTCACATCCATATGTTGCTACCGGAAAGATGCACGTTCTCAGAAGTTTTACTTTTATTAATTTGCTGGTGTTATGCCATAGGTTCTTCATTTTATTTAACATCTGCATTGCTATGGCCAGTCTCCTTCTGACCTATTTTGAGCAGTCTCCATTGTTGTTAATTATGGAGCCAAGATATTCAAAATTTGTGACATTTTCAATTTCCTCATCATTGATGGTAATTTTTGGTTGGCATCTTGTTTTGTCTGTCGACATAATCTTTGTTTTTTTTTTGTGTGTTCAGAAAAAGGTTCTGATCCTCACTGTGTCTTTTGACAGACAGGATTAACTGTTCTAGTCCCTTGGCACTGTTTGATAGAATAACTGTGTCATCTGCGTACCTGAGTTCTGGGATCGCATTTCCACCAATTGTGAACGGATCGCAATGTTCACATTCTTGGTCACTCCGAACATTTCTCATTATATTTTCTGCATAGATGTTAACAAGTATGGCGAGAGGATGCAACCCTGTTTTACTCCCCTTTTCACCTCAAACCATCCTGATGTTTACCCCGCTACTCTGACAGCTGCTTGTTGTTCATGGTATAGTGTTTCAATTAGATGGATCAAATGCGCTGGAAATCCCATGTCTCTCATGATGTTCCACAATTTATGATGTTGTACGCAGTCGAAGGCCTTGGTGTAATCTACAAAACAGACATGAAGATCTACATTGTATTCTCTGCATTTCTCGAGGATGTTTCTCACATTAAAGATGTGATCTCTCGTACCTCTGCCTTGTCTAAAACCCGCCTGTACTTCATGTATTTCATGTTCTAACTTTCTTTCTATCCTCTTCATGATAATCCGCAAGAGGATTTTGCTGGCATGACTTATTAAAGCTATAGTACGATAGCTGGTACACAGTTTTAAATTGCCTTTCTTTGGGAGAGGGATATACACAGATCTTTTCCATGCTTTGGGCCAGATTGCACTGTTCCAGATCTTCACACATAGTGCATGATAAACGAGGACACTGGCCTCTCATCCTGCTTGGATTAGTTCAGTTGGTATATCATCGCATCCTGGTGATTTCCCTTTCTTCAGGCTTTTGATTGCTGCACATACTTCATCTAATATAGGTTCTGGCTCTCTCTCTTCACTTTCAATCGTCATGTCTGGGGTTTTTGTACTATCTTTATACATTTCTCTACAGTACTCCTTCCATCTCTCCAATATATCCTTACTTTCTGTTAATATGTTACCATTTTTATCATTGATTACAAGTAATGATGGTCTAAAATCATCTGTTAGCGTTCTGATTTCCTTGAACATATCCCCATCTTGTCCCTGAAATTGCAGATCTTCTATTCTATTGCAGGTATTCGTTATGTACTGTTTCTTGTCTTTTCTAATCTCTCTCCTGGTGTTTTTTGTGCAGTTTTTGTATTTGTCACTGTTCCGTTCTACCCCTGTTTGCTTCAATTTTCTTCTTTCCTCCATGAGCCTCAATGTTTCCTCCGTGATGTATATCTGCTTCTTATGCACTTTTCTAGGGATCGTGTTTTCTGCTGATGTGATGAGAATATCTCTCGCATGTGTGGCTAGCTCATCCGGTGTCATTTCCTCTTGTACAGCCATCAGTGCTTCGAATTTGTTTTGTACTTCTATGTTATATTCAGGTGGTATGGCGCTTACATCAAGACGGAGACGTCGAGCACCTTTTATCACCTTTTTCAATTTTAACTTAAAATCTGCAATTAGTAGCTCATGATCTGAATCACAATCTGCTCCTGGGAGTGTCTTTGTAGATGATATACCTGACCTCCATCTTTGTTGTATCAAGATGTAATCTATTTGATTCCTTCTGTTGCCATCTGGTGAGGTCCATGTATAGAGCCTTCTGGGATGTTATCTAAATAGGGTATTTGTAATGGAGAGGTTGTTTTCTAAGCAGAATTCGATTAGTTTTTCTCCTCTTTCATTTCTATGCCCTATACCGAATGGACCTCGCACCTTTTTCTCTTCCTCTGTTCTTTCGATGCCAACTTTCGCGTTAAAGTTGCCCATGATTATCATGATATCCCTTTTTTCCACTTTCCCTAAAGTCTCTTGTAAACTGTTGTAAAATTCCTCAATTTCATCATCATCTGCTGCAGATGTGGGTGCATAAACTTGTAAAACTGTGATGTTCCTTTTCTTTCTCTTGAGTCTAATCATGAGAAGTCGATCACTAATCGGATTGTATCCAAGTAGTGCTATAGATGCTTTCTTTGTCAGGAGGAAACCAACCCCGCTCTGACCGCACTTCCTTCCCTGAGTATATGAAGGTCTCTCCTGTTTGAGTTATAAAATGACCTTGTCTGGCCCATCTATATTCAGAAATGCCCAGTATGTCTGTTTTGGTTCTTTCCAGTTCTTTACTAATTATACAAAGTTTTCCCTGATGTAGGCTTCTTACATTCCACGTGCCTATTCTTAATTTTTTCTTTAGTCCGATGTCAGCGCTTTCCGCAGTAACACAGTCAGATTCTTTGCACACGAAAATTGAGACTGAGTGGGGAGAAGAATTCTAAAAAGATCAACGGCTCACGAAACAGCAAAGTGTGTCGGGCACAACAGGCGTATCCGGACAAAGAGAAAGATAACAGTGACCACCGTAGAAAACTCTGGGGACTTCACCATCTTTGTGAACTGAAGAAATAAATGAATCAAAGAAAACATGGACAAGGACGACAAGGCCATATGTGGGAACATAATGTCAAGTAATTGATCATTTGAGCGCAAATAAATTAGTGCATTATTGATAATATCAAGTAATTGATCATTTGAGCGCAAATAAATTAGTGCATTATTGATAATATCCCTACGAATTTCCCTTATTTTAAATCTTTGTTTTCATGGGTTTTTTTAGGGGGGGGGGGATTTATTTAAGAGATCCCACGGAACCCCTAACGACGCATCGCGGAACCCTGGTTGGGAATCACTGCACTAGTCAGACTGACATCGTGGTTCTTCCTTGCTGCTGGAATTTATTCCCATGTGTGTGGCTCAGTGATTTTATTTCTTCATTTTTACCATTTTGTATGACCATTATCATCTTTCAGCCAGACTGTGGAGCACTGGCCCTCAACGTCCATTCCTGTTCCATCCGTTCAATGTCTTTACATGTCTTCCTCACCATTTTGATTTCTATCTCCATGTGACAAGTTGGACTCAAACTTTGCCGCCGATTTCGTACAGTCAGAAACGCCCGTTTCTTATCCTTGAATTGTGTTCCCTCCCCTCTTCTATATGCCTTCATTTTATTGTAAATTCTTGACTCCTCAAGTGTCAGTCTTATTTTTTACAGTTCCTGAAGCCACTTCACTCCTGTATAATTTGCTTCGTCTACACGGCTGCGATCGTAGCTCTTTCATCCTCACGATGTTTATCTTCAGATGTCTACGGAGAAGCTACCTAATTAGTAGTCCCCTACCCTCAGTTTATGATCTAACACCTGCACAGAGAAAAGTTCCCCGTAAACTAAGTACATGACTGTCGTGAAATATTCTAATCCACATATATAAATTATCAGGTACATATAAAGCCTAACAAATAAATTTAATAAAGAAAAGAGCAATGGTAAAATAACAGTGCTGTCACAATGACAGTACTCGAAATCCCCTTTGTTTTATGCTTCGTCTGCAAATTGTAACGTTTCCACGTTAAATATAAGCCACTGCATAAATACAAGCGTTTCCACAACACATTAAAACGGGTATTGCATTTCTAAGAAAAACATTGAGAGGCACACTGCGTAATGACCTAAATTAATCCTAACATTAATTATACTACGTTACCAAAACGAACGAACAGATGGACTCAAATAGAAAGAGAGAGGGGCGAATGAAAACAAGGACACATGCAACACTAAACTCGCGTCGCGCGATACACAATTACTACTATCACGCGTGTAAGGCCACATGCACTAACTTTTTTTTCAGACGGACAGTGATAAAAACACTAACCTTCCCAGAGTTAGGTTTTAAAATCCTGAAAAACGCTTATTAGAAAAGATGACATTAGATGGGTTTACGTTTGAAAACATTACAGTACCCAGACAGCACATCTTCGAAACAGGAGGTAGAAGAAATTGCATATTTTGAACGCAGCCACTTAGCTCTTTTAAATTTGTATATTTGGGTTCCTTAGGGCTTGCTGACAAAGAATATGTAAAACGTTACGCAAATAGTCTAGGAATTAATAAATTATAACCAAAATAAAATAGTGGGGATGCCTGACAGCATGAAATCATTTCTGCTCATAAAATTTTTTTATAACGTGTTTGAAAAAAACCTTACGTTACGGAAATAGCCTACCATGTTAACCCCTAATTGATTGGAGCGCAACAAATATAAGACTAAACACGATTGGTCGGGCTATAAATACTATCTTGTGTTGTTATGGGAAACGAATAGACGGGGTACTTTTTTGAAAAGATGTGGAGACGTGGTTTCATTGGGTAGAGCTGCGAATATACTTGATTCAGAGCGTCTGTTCATTGCCACATCTTGTAATAAACCTACTAAGAAGCAGTGCGTTGATCACCAGTGTATATTTTATATAAAATAAAGCCTGGAACATCGGCAGATCGGAGTTGTGCTATATCCATTGCCAGTCAACGAAACTGTTTATTATTCTATGAATTGTGGTAAGCTTGAAACATTCAATATCTTTTAATGAAAATTGAATGTAAATTGTTAATTTATGCCTGTATATATGTGTAGTTCAGTAGCGAACATGATGTAAAGCCTATAATGCTCCAGCCTGAACAGAAGGTGTCGGAGGAAAGTAAAACGGCATGGAATGGCCAAACAGTACACTGACACCTAGATGATTGACTAGAAAGAAATAATGCTGGAATTGCAGAGGCGTAGTAACCATTAGGGAGGGAAATACTGGTATAAAGTATTTCAGATGAAGCTGACAGTTGGCCAAACGCTCTGAACTCAATGTTTGTGATGTATTGTGCTCAGTGTAGAACTAGAGTATCAATTAGTTATGAAGTAGAAGGTACATCCTTCTTGTTTACAGGGACCGTGGTCTTATGGTATTGAGCAGCACCTGGTCAGAGCTTTGCTGAATCCAGAGTCGGACAGCATACTCCTTGGTCCATTTAGCTATCAGTGAGGTGTCTCCAGAGCCCAGGGGAGAAATCGAGCAGAGGAGTCTTTTCCTGCCGCCATCACGCAAGATAAGCTGATGTGGCCAGCTGAGCTCAACATTATGTACCCCCATCTTAAAATGACAGTGTAAAATACAATTAAGAGGGGAATTTAATTGTTTTAATATCAGGAACTGAGAACATCTCCAATACTAGTTCCAATAAAGACAAACTATTGAAGTCATGATGACAAATACCAACAGAGCTTGAACAAAACAAAACCAGTATTACCTCATATTACTACTACACAACTGACACACATAGGATACTTTTAATAATATATGTCACTACAATATTCATATTGATAAATTCTGTACATATAACTTGTAATTAAAATTGATTGTGATTCCTGGTTCCCTTTGTATTTGAATCAGGACACATATACATTCATGACAGCAATGAATACATATTGTTATTTGAAAAGTTATCAGTGACTCCTTTAAGATATCCTCGTAGAGTGTTTTATGTATGTGAGTGTCACAGTGTTGTCAAGTGTAGTGGAATAAATTAAATTGTTTATCTGTCTGTTGTTGTTTTGACTTACACTTCATCATACACATACCCTAGACATATAACGTAGTCATCACACTATTCCAGAATAATTCTGACTGAGGTATACATATGTGGCAGCAAGTAAGGTTATATATAATACACTACTCTTATTAGATATATATACCTTCACAGCTGATCTCAGTCAGTACACTAAGTCCCCTATAAATATTTATAACATCCCACTTCACCACAATGACGTAACTTCTTCGAGCGACTAGAAGCTTGCTCACGTACGACTTATGACATGGACACCTTTCCGTGTATCTTGGTTTGTTCCGTATACGGAACCCTTTTAGCCCAGGACATTTGTAGCCACGACTCTCTCTATTTCCCTGGTCAAACGAGTAAAATAATTCTTTCATCTCCGTTGGCACGGGGAATCTTCTTGTTTCCCGACGTTTTTGTCCCCATTCTTTTACACGTTGGTCTGTCCAGATGTCCACCAGATGTGGGAGATCTAAGACGGAATCTAGCTAAATTAACCTGGACCTAAGCATTATTTGTTGCTTGTGTCCCAGAGTGCCAATCGTCTCCTGTTTGCAGAATGGAATTAGTGTTCGTGGGTCTGATACCAGCTGCATATAAGGACGGAGTATTTCTATTAATTTTGGTGAGCACACTTAGCTATAAGATAACTACACTAGCTTAAACCTGAAAACAACCACGAGTTAATCTTCATTAATGAAGGTGTAAATTAATTCTAATAATTTTCCTACAAGTAAAATAACTACGAGTTAAATGTTAAAAGGACTGCGTATAATTACAGTGCTGTTCGTATAATCATACGCCGCTTGGGCCATGTACAATACTTTGGCTCGTCAGAAATTCTGCTTATCAGGAGTTTCTACCAAAGAACACTTCTGGCCGTGACCTGCAAAATTGCTTCGACTTAACCGAAATTCGGCTTAAGCGAGTTCCGCTTATCCAGACTGCACTGTATATTAATTATAATAATTTTTCTACCAGTCAGTTAACCATGAATTAATTTTCGCAAAGGACTAAGCACATATTAAGTATAATAATTACTCTACCAGTCAGATAATCCTCATTTGTGTTGTAAACTTTTGACCGTTTGTAAAAAGGTTAAACCAAATGTTGGGTAATTTACTGCTGGAAGTGGTTCAGTCTTTGAATTGAAAATTTGAGACATTGCCGGTCCAGTATGTAAAAACGATTGTAAAAGCTTTGACTCCCGATATAAGCTCTGACTACAGTTTTTCACTAGTGGTATGGCATAAAATTCGGAGTCCCGACATCTTTTTTAATCAACGCAAAAAAGACCGATTCCACAGCCCTGGTTCAAACTTTGTCTATATTGCTACCAAAATATATGTATTGTACGTTCTTTATTTTTAAGTTGAAGTCTTGTAAACGCTGAAGTAGCATTCTGCCCAAAAGTTCAATTTGTACTATGCATGTGTCGGGGGAAAAGGGGGGGGGGGGGGGGGCTCTTTCGCCTGTTCATTCGTAATTGTTAGACATACTAACCCACAGGCTAGGGGATCAATTAATAATTGTACCAACGTCGTCTACGGACATGGAAAAAAATTCAGCGCCACATTAACAGCCTAGTTCCTTCCAAACTTAGTCTTTTGTGATTTAAATGCTACAATTTTTTTTTCAATCGTTAACCTTCTTGTGGTTAGGAACGTTTCTTCCAACATAGACATAAGTGCTTCAATTATATTAGGGTATAATTTCCAGCCAAAAGACAAATTAACTCTAGTGGATCGTTGATAAATCTAAGCTAAAAAAAAACTTCTAGTTTCTATTTTCTAGCACTGCGGTAGGCAACCCAGGAGCTGTGAGGATCAACCTTAGAAACAGTGAGCTCTCTGAAGATCTACCTCGGTAAAAATCCTGCATGTTTTCATGTTTCAGAGTATTTGTAATACGTTCAGCCTGTATGTTGTAACGTTCTCTCTTTTTACCTCGCGATCTGCTTCCTGCAATCCCATTGACAGAGCGGTGGAGTATTTATATAAAACGATACTGTATCGAACGTTAACGTCACTCCAAATACAAGATGGCTTTCTATCTTATGCAGGTCATAAATAAAGTGAATGTTAGTTAGCTAGTTTGTGGGTTGTCACTGGGAATGTGGTAAAATTTAGACATGGTGTCACAGAGAGTTTTATGATCATTAAATTTTCTATATTATTCTTTCTTTCTTCCACCCGTATCCTCTATTTTATTATCACTCTCTATCCTTTTCCGGTATTTTTCGCATTCGTTCGTTTGCGAGAAATATATTTTCTTTCCCATTTTCACTTTGCCGGTTTCGTTTTCTCATTTAGGAACGCAGTAGATTACCTGACGCGTCAGTCCCTTGCATGAGATAATTTTAGGTGGGATTTCAGTCCATCAGACATGATGAGCAGACAAATTGTCTACATTTGCACCTGTCACGCGAGTTTCCTTGGCTGAGTTGCTCGGGGAAGGTGTGAATCGCGCCATACAGGCTCGCTCAGAGCAGACATTTGTCTGGAGATTTCCATCTGACAAATATTTTACGGCTAAGTTGCTCGGTGAAGTGTGGTAACTGCCACCTAAGAGTACGTACCGTCTACATTTTCACCGGACACAGCGTTTCTTCAGGCTAGTCGCTCGGAGTGAAGTGTGATATGACACTCATGCAGCGTGCTGGAATGAGAAAAAGTCTGGGTTTTTCCATGACACTCACGCATTCGCTCAGAAGGGCCATTTTCTTAACGTAGGTGTCAAAGACGCACTGCTGGCAGTTACGGCATGCGTCTAAGGTACGTAAGTGTTAATGGAAAGGGGAGATTATTTCGTTTTGCGAAATAAGTTGGGACCCCTTTGTCCTGGTTTAAGATATTAACCGGAGTTTGAAACTAGATTTTCATTCATTCTCCAAATTCGCAGTAGACAGGTTGTTCGTGAATAGAATAAGCTGTATAGCGAAGCTCCTAGTTTGTTCGAGAATTTACCGAGCTTCTAGACTTCAAATAAATCAATCAGCATATAATTCTAAAGTTTGCGATTACCTGTAGTTCTGTGTTGAGGTAAATATATTAAGTATCTAATATTTTGTGAAGTGTTTAAAGTGATAATCGCTTATTTCATATTTCACTAGTTAGATTTGGTGCAGAGTGCTTAATTTATATAGTCTGTATTATTTTATAGTGACGAGTTACAGTGGAAAACAGAAATTATAATTTCTAGCTTAAACTCAGTCGGCTATTAAGGAATTTAATTTTACTGCTAAATAATCAGACGAGAATAATTTTTCTAAAATTAACTTATAAATGCTAGATGCCTCATGAGTGTTGACGGAATACGTAGGTATTCCTAATTCATGATGATTGATTTTTATATAACTTATTTCACGGGAAAGTTTAAATGATAAGTCAAGCTGTACGCTTGCAGTTTAAAAATGTAAGTTATAACGAGTACCTAGTATGTATAATTATTTTATATGTGTTTTTCCTTTATTCAGTGAATACTGGAGTTAACCCAAAACTTTGCCAGCGTTAAGTACTGATGAGTGATATCTGTGAAGAACTAAAACATTTTCCTTGAAAGCCTTGGTGCATAATCTTTACAAGTACCCTATAGGTTAAATGAAGTAACAGGCCTATCGCGCCATATTTAATTCTTCCTGAGAAACAACTCAAGTACATTTTTAGCCTATGTGGCAAGTAACATATTAACGTCAGTAACATTCCGACGGAGTTTTGACTAGTGGTGTGGTGACCGAATAAAGTCCTAACCAGAAAAAAAGTAGTCACCGATCTGACATTCCTCAATTCTAGAAACCTAAGCTATTGACACTGTGCTCGTTGTTAATGTTCGTGCCGGGACAATTTTAATGTGACCTAAACAGCATCCGAAAAAATAAGAACACCCAAGGAATCGTTCCCTGAAGCAGAGAATTCATCCCGTCTTTTTGGAACTGGGGATTTCTTGGTCAAAGACTGCCTTTGACGATTCTGTATGTGAATGTCCTAAAAATTGTGTTTCCAGAAGTGGCTATCAAAGCTGTGAGTATGAACAAATGCACGTGATCACTGCTGACTGAATAGAGTGAATGCAGGACGGAGTGGTTTCTTTATTGTTGTAATTTGGCACCCATTTTTCTGTCTTAACTTTCTGTATGCAAGTATTGCTAATCATATTTCCCTTAACATTGAGCAGAGATATCAAGTCTGTCAATACCTTAAAAAGGGGGAAATATTAGACCCAATCATATATATCCTTGATTCCTTGGGGCTATCACTTTCTTCTAACAGGACTGTGGGCATACCTTGAGGGATAAGATCATACTGTGGGTCTATCATTTTTTGTAGCATTTGTAGTGACTGTATGACTATTTGTATATGCTTTGATGTAATTTCTATGTGTTGTGATGAAATTTTAGATGATAATTAAAATTTCTTTTTTTGAAATTAATCAGCGCGTTGGTCAGCTCGTTCCCAAATATCTATTTAATCATTTGTTATAAGTTTCCCACGTCTGTACATCTAACTGTCGTCTTGTATGGGCGTGCACGTGAGTGGATAGAAATATATATGATATATATATGTGTTTAGACTGTCTGACTCCTCTAAAATCTGTCGTAGAAGATAGGTGAAAGAGAGAAGATTTCTCGATTTCAAAGACAGCCTCTATCACAGTCTACCATCTCACTCGTGGAAATCTATTGCTATTACTATCTATCACTGTGACTATCACTTATTCAAATCTAATCAGAAGGGACCAACTCAAGTCTTAATTCTCCTATCAAAAATCTACGACACATGGGAGCACTGCGCTTTTAAGTGTTGGAGGGAGAGAGAAAATCCAACATTCACCAAGGTTAACAATTCTTGTTCTTAGTCTGCGTCACGTAGAGCAGTGGTCCACAAGCAGTGTGCCATGGTACAGTAGTGTGCCGCGAGTGTCTGTGCCTAATGTGCCTTGACACCAGCAGAATACCACAATAAAGTGGTATACAACATTTTATGTTATGGTAAAATATTATGATATAATCTCCCACGTATAATTTTACAAATTATAAGTTGAGTTATCATCATCCACTAATTCATCACAAAAAATTAGAGAACGTTGTCTTATGATTGCATCGAATTGTTACACCACGCCCACCTACTTAAATATTATAGTGTGGCATCGATTTTTATTGGGTTTTTTTTTTTGTTTTTTTTTTTGTTTGTTTGAAGGGCCATGAAGTTAAAAAGATGGACCGGTTGCCGATCCCTGCTCTAGCATGATGACGCCCTGATAAGGGCTAATCTTGTAAATGACAGCTAGCAGGCCACTTGAACAGCTGACATTCGGTCGACAGAGTTTAAAATATTACGTCATTTAAAAAGCACTTCTTTTATAGTTCCTCTTCCTGATTCGGCCGCACTCTTCATATCACCCAGGACGTGACTCAGCATTTTTTTAAAGTTTATGGCTTCGTTCTCAGAAAGTTCTCAGTAAGGAGCCGCGGTAGCATAGTGGTTAATGCACTGGCTTCCTAGCGCAGTGGTCTATGGTTCGATCCCCAGATGAGGCGGGAATTTTTTAGGCCACAAACGGCTCCTGGGTCGACCCAGCCCCAAATGGGTACCAGAGCAACTTCTGGGAAGGTTAAGGCGGCCGGCGTGATGCCGACCACATCACCCCTAGTGTGCCGACGGTCAAGATAATATGGGCCTAACACCATATTCCCAATATGCCTCAATGGGCGTGTAACGGGATCCTTTACCTTTTTTTTCTCAGAAAGTTTATCAGTTGTTCTGAGCATTTTATGTTGGATTAATTTTTTTCTTTTATATAGGAGTTTGCTCTAGTTTTGTTCAACCTAGACACAAGGTCCATATGTTATATTAAGGCACATGCCCAAATATAAAAGACAATAACGCCCATCTGTTAAACAAATATGAAAATACTGATGAAAGTAATCTTATAACCCCATCAGTCATAACTGACTGTGGGAATGTGCCCCTGAGGTGATAGCCCTTCAGTCATAATTAACTATGGGAATGTACCCTTGAGGTGATAGCCCTTTCAGTCATAACTGACTATGGGAATGTGCCCTTGAGGTGATAGCCCTTCAGACATAACTGACTATGGGAATGTACCATTGAGATGATAGCCCTTCAGTCATAACTGACTATGGGAATGTACCCTTGAGGTGATAGCCCTTCAGTCATAACTGACTATGGGAATGTGCCCTTGAGGTGATAGCCCTTCAGTCATAACTGACTATGGGAATGTGTCCTTGAGATGATAGCCCTTCAGACATAACTGACTATGGGAATGTACCCTTGAGGTGATAGCCCTTCAGTCATAACTGACTATGGGAATGTGCCCTTGAGGTGATAGCCCTTCAGTCATAACTGACTATGGGAATGTACCCTTGAGGTGATAGCCCTTCAGTCATAACTGACTATGGGAATGTGCCCTTGATGTGATAGCCCTTCAGTCATAACTGACTATGGGAATGCGCACTTGAGGTGATAGCCCTTCAGTCATAACTGACTATGGGAATGTGCCCTTGATGTGATAGCCTGTGGTGAAATTACAGTGATGCAACGTTAAAATTCCCCCATTTATAAAGATAATAGGTAAAATAACATGTAGGGATAAAAATATAGGTAAGATACACTGCGGCTTCTTCACCTACGCCAGCGTTTTCTAGCGCCATTGAAACTAACTAGTTAGAACATGCAGACTAAACGATTGATCCTGTTAGACGGGGTAGAAACGGAGATAAAAGAAAAAAATGTGACGGTCTGAACACGTGTTTGAATCTAAAGTCTAAAAGACGCAATTTCTAGTTTTTAAAGGAAAAAATTACGCCACTAGTTGACACAATGTAAGGAAATGGACAAAAAAACGACCTTAGCTCTTGTTAGAAACAGACGTATCTTGGACGATTCTATGGTAATTAGTCCTTTTAGTTTGAATATAGCGGCAAACGCCGTGAACTAGGGCACAAAAACAAATTTCAAAACGAACCTTGAAAAAAGTAGGTTTTTTCTTAATAATAAGTTTAGGAGAACGAACGAACGAACGAACGAACGAACGAACTTTATTTTCGAAGGGTTGAGAATTGGGCGCGCAGGCCCGTCTAACATTCTGCCCTTTCACTCTCATTAATCTTGCATACTATATCCTTTTATTCCCACGTATTACTTTAAGCATTAATTTAAAGGCATGTAACATTATAAAGTTAACATAACAGTATTCATTTACAGTATACAATCATAATAAAAAATGAGTAGGTTTTTTTTTTTTTTAAATAAACAAGATAGTGACTAAAGAAAAATAATAATAATAAAAAATAAAATAATATAAACAAAACAATAAATAAATAAGTTATGTATACCGACACTCACTTATGCGGTCAAAACGTCTAATCTGTAGTATTTTTGAATGTGTCATCAATCCTCAATACAAAAATTACAAAAACACATTCTCGCTTACATCCATACATTCTTGGCGGAAATTGAAATAATAATAATAACACTGTCTTGCGCACTTCTGTAGCAGAAAAAGTCTTTCAGCAATTTAAAAAAAAAATTATATCTGCATGTACATCACCCATTTAAGCAAACGGAAACATTCACATCTCTAAAGTACAGTGGTATGCGGGTACATTCTCACATACATTACATTATATAATAGTATTACATGGATATAAAACAAATTATTCCCATTAAAAACGAGCGGAAGAGGAAAAGAAATGTTGACCTATGGATGAGATGTTGACAGGCAAATGATGTTTCTATGGGGGTAGATAATCAGTGTTTAGAAAGTGTTTGAAAAGTGCTTTGTTAAATGAATATTGTGTAGGTAGGCTTTTTAGGTGGTGTGGAAGGCTGTTCCATAAGTAGGCTCCAGAGTAGGCTAGACTCTGTTTGAACAGGTCGATCCTAGGTTTGGGCAGACGTAACTGATGTAATTGTAGTCCCTCTCTTCTACTGGTTTGAAACAATGATCGTAGGTACGGCGGATCATTGTTTGATAGAATTGCGTGGGTCAGCCTGGCTTTGTTGTAGAGAAGACGTTTTTTCAGGGACAGTATTGTGGGTTCTTTTCCTGTCCTTGTGTGTGATATCGTGCGATTATCGGTGATCAGACGTATTGCTCTCTTATGCAGGGAGTGCAGTCTCTTTGAGGTGGAAGCAGGGCAACCATCCCATAGTGTAGAGCAGTAATCTAGATGTGTCTGTATATGTGAGGTGTAGAACAATAGTCTAGTGTCTGCGTCTAAGAAGTGTTTTATTTTGGCTAGCTGGTACGTCTTTTGAGCCAAGTGTTTGGTTAAATTCCGTACATGGGAGTTCCACGTTACATGTTCAATTTGTATTGATTCCGCGTGTACCTGTAGCGATCTTTTGGTGCAGTTTAGGAGTTTCTGTCTGGTGGTAATCAACATAGATTTCGTTTTTGCTGTGTTTAATGGCATACGATTCATATTACTCCATTTTGTTAGATTGTCTACATCGCATTGAAAAGTCATTTCAAGTGCCACGCAGTCATTGTCACTAGTGTAGATAGTACAATCATCTGCAAAGAGGTCACATGTTGAATACTTTAGATGTAGTGGTAGATCGTTGATGAACATTGCGAAGAGTAGGGGCCCAAGAATAGAAGCCTGCGGTACTCCTGTATCTATCTTCGAGAAATCTGATGTCGAGTTGTTGTGAAGCACTAACTGTTGTCGATCTCCCAGGAATGATTTGATGATGTTTAGTGGATTAGGGCCTATTCTGAGGGTTTCCAACTTTTGAACCAAGATAGTGTGGTCAATCATGTCAAATGCTTTTTTGAAGTCAACAAACACAGCACCACCTAATTTCCCATCATTTACGTTCGACAGCCAGTTATCTGCCATTTTGGTGAGAGCTGTGTGACAGGAATGTTTGGGTCTGAAACCTGACTGGCTCTCAATGAGCAGTTTGTTTGTTGTTAAGTGTTGAAATGTGGTGTTGTAAATGTGTTTCTCTAGTGGTTTTGAAAGAGATGATAGAAGGGATATTGGTCTGTAACTGTTGGGATCGCTATGTGAGCCAGATTTATAGAGAGGATACACTTTGGCAGATTTAAATGCTGTGGGAAAGTAGTTGTGTGCAATACATTGATTGTACACATAGGTTAAGGAGTCGCAAATGATGGGTGCAGCGTAACGTAGAATCTTATTGCTGATACCATCAAGACCAGATGAATTGTTGCTTTTTAATGCCAAGATATATTTGAGAACTTCGTGCACTGTTAGAAAAGGAATATCTCTAAGATCTGTTATGGTATGTTCAGTGTTGCAGAAGGCGGTCAGTTTACTAATATCGCAGTCCATTGGCTTTAGTGTCGATTTGAGATGGTTAATTTCTGTTTTGAAGTGGTTACTAAAATGAGTAGCCGTGAGGGAGCAGCTTTTTTGGTAAAGAGTTTAGTGACTTTGTTTTGTGTGTTAGTGTTCTATTGGCTGCCCAGACTTCTTTACTGTTTGCTTTGTCTTGAATCATCTTTCTGAAATGTAGTTTCTTTTCCTGACGAATAAAAACTAGCTAGTTTGATAGCCCATCTTAATCTGAGAAATAATATACTTTTAATTACACAGACGGTCAGATAACACGGAAGATATTGACGAAAGACTGTATTGTTCAGTACAGACTAGCAGACAGTTTTTTGTGCATATTTTCACTAAAGTTACATTTTGACGCGTCCTTGAGCCTAACGCATAAAAACAAAATGCAGGTGGACTAGGGGCAAGGTAGGAGGATAGTAGCTAAAAATAACTTAGCATAGAATCTTAGAAGTAGGGGGAGACAAAATTTGTGTAGTTTTTTCTTGTAGTTGGTCCAAAAACAAGTGTAATTTTGGGAAAAACCAAGTTGGGACGGACAGAGCGACAGAAAAATACTACACACTAGACTGAGACTGGACCGAAATTGGACTTTGTAGTTTGAATATTTGAAAGGTAGAGGGGAAGTCCGCTGATTGGACAGAAGCTTTCATATTATAGAAAGAAAGACGCCCGCTAGTGCCATTTTGTAAGAGACTGTCCATATACACAGTTCGTTAATGCTAGAAGAGTGATTTCCAGGAAATATTATATATTATCAGTGGGACGCCATAATCTAGCCAGCAGCTCAGCTGAGTTTTGCTAGTACGACGTAACTGTGTTTTCAATTTTGAATTGTGGTAAGGAGAAAAATTCATTAACCATTTTATTTAACATTTAATATTTTGAGTGATTGATACTGCCATGTCATGAAAAATGATTACGACAAGTGAGTGCTTATTCTAGGTCCCCAGCGACAGCCCAGGGCCTAGAGGCAAATAAATAGTATAGGAAAACATATCCAAGACTAGAGAAGACAGATCTATATTTGAGATCAGTGGGAACATATCACCCACCTTATTGGATGGAAGAGGAGACTATTGAACATATTTCGGATGCAATGCAGTCATGGGAAACTGGTGCTATTTGATACCACCTGGGTGAGATGTGCTGAGTTGGTCAGAGAGATCTGACCCGATCTTTGTAATTGTCTTTTTGCTTTGTTGTGTGTAAAATTGGTGCAGTAGGCAGTGTGTTGACACATGGCACAAATTTTGGTTTCAGAGTTTCTGGTCTGGCACTGTGCTAGTGCCAGATGCTTGAAGAGGTCCAAGAGTGGATGCCTAAGAAGCCTATCATTTTACTCCAGCTACTGTGAAGAGTGGGCCACTTGAATTCTTTACTGCATCGTCACAGGCCAGGTAAGTGAAAACCTGGCCTGTTGTGGATTCATCAAACTCTTCCCCAAATAAATAAATAACTAAACACAATCCTGGTGTAGAAAAACTATACTTCAGTTCAATATTTCAAAGACAATGACTCGTGTAAACAGAGATCGGGTATGATGACACCACCCCGACTAAACATCCAGTGCTAGTTTTCCAAAGACACTGTAGTTAGTGTTAATATTAACCAATGTAAACATATATCTCTGTACAAAAATTTCATTTTGATTATGCAATATATATATGCACTTTTATTGATAAATACATATTGTTTCATACGTCCTGACCAGAAGAAAATTTGGTTCAGGACTAAATAAATTCAAAAAATTATCAATTTTAACTTCTAAAGCCAGTGTTAGTTGATTTGATCATAGAGCTTATTATTAGTATTAGACTTAGCGTTTACATGTGTGTGTCTGTGTATTTAATTACCTACACATCACATTTCATTACCCTAGACATTAAACGTAGCTAACATACATAATAGCAGAAAAAGTCTGTTTGAGGTCGTAAGTGGTAGCAGAAAGGCATTCTGTAAATCACATAAACGTTTATCTTCAGGAGCCTTCACAGCTGACCTCATCCAGTACACTAGGTAACATAGCAACCACACAATAACATCAAAAACCACTACAAATATTGGGGGCTCGTCCGGGATTTAGGTTTATCAAAGATATTAGGGTCTCCTGGTCCGGGAATTAAACTATTGGGGGCATAAGTTGTATAAATTTAACAGTGTCCCTAAAATTAAAAGTGGAAAGTAAAAGTTGATGAATCTTCACAGCCAGTGGTAATTAATTAATTAGTATATTACCTTAGTAATTAGAATTTTTAATTTACCTTAGTCATTGTTAAATTGTGTGATATAGTATGGCAGATCTATCCAAATTCAGATCGGCTGCTGTGCTGACGGCGAAGGAAATGAACATGGATGGTCAGGTTTTAATCCAATATGTAACTTCAGAATGTGACAAGTATATTGAAAGGGAAGATAGGAGGTTAGCTGAAGAGAAGAGGTTACAAATTGAGGCTGATAAAGAACTTAAGAGAATGCAGATGGAGGCTGACAAGGAGGCTAGGGCATTGGAGGCAGAAGAAAAACGACAGCAAAGGGAGGCAGAAGAAAAGAGATTGACTGCCGAAAGGGAGGCAGAAGAAAAGAGATTGACTGCCGAAAGGGAGGCAGAAGAAAGGAGACAGGCTGCTGAGGCAGAAGATAGAAGATTGCAAAGGGAGCACGAATTACGACTAAGGGAGTTGGAAATTCAAGGCCATGCTCCTGAAAATGGTGCCAGCCCCTTTTCCTCCGATGCCACGCCTAGTCAAGTAGCCTCAACCTCAGCTATGGGGTTTCATTTAGACCATTTTGTTGAGAAAGACGATGACATAGAGGGGTACCTAAATAGATTTGAACTATTGGCTACTACGTATGGGTTAGAGAGAGAGAGGTGGAGTCTTAAGTTATCCCAAGGGCTTAGAGGTACTTCTTATGAAGTTTTTGCTAAAATGAATAGAGACGACCAAGACAATTATGACATGCTAAAGCAGGCTCTGTTATTGAGATATGAAAAGAATGGTGAATTTTATCGTAAGAAGTTTAGAAATGCCAAACTTTTGTCTGGGGAGACATACCACCAATTCTCTGCCAGACTGGAAACCTATTTGGAGAAATGGACTGCTCTGGGGAAGACCCAAGATCTCAAAGAAATGATCATGATAGAGCAATTAAGAGAGTCCATGGCTCCAGACCTGAGAAAATTTCTCATGGAACAAGGTGCAGAGAGGTTGGGGGAGGTTTTGAATGTCGCTGAGAGGTATCAAGCAGCCCAGGCAGAGGTAGTTGGCTCAAAAAAGAAACATATAGAAAATTTTAAAGCCCCACAGCACTTTAATAAACTTGATACCAGAGAACAAGGTAATAAAGGTAGGACAAACTTTGATAGGCCACGAAATGATTATCGTGATAGAAACTCACAGTTCAATGACCAAAAATATAATGAAAGAAAACCTTTTAACCAAGGAAAGAGGTGGTGCAAATGATGTAAGAAGGACAACCATAACACCGAATTTTGTAAAAGGAAACCTTCAAACATTGCTGCAATGAAATCGGGGAACCAGAGATTAAAGGTTAATCCTAATGGACAGCAGGAACCTTATCACCCCCCAGTTTGTGAGGATGTTATTTGTAATGGGGTCACCATAAGGTGCCTATATGATACAGGTTTGGATTATGATTCAGTTGTGAAGGCTAGCCTAGTGGACCCAAGTCAGTATACCACGGAAACAGTGGAAATACAAGGGGCGACTAAGGACATACCACTCATGACACTTCCCATCGCAAGATCTTCTTGGGGAATCCCGAGAGACCTGTGATCATGGCGACAGTGCAGACCAGGTCACAGTCAAAGGAGGAAGAAGGTGAACCTATAAATGCTCATCCAGAAGAGATGAGGAAGGCGCAGGCTGAGGATAGGACACTCAAGCCATGTTTTAAAAAATTACCCAAATGCCACACACCTCCAAGCAAGGGAGAGTATATTATGAAGAACAAATTGCTATACAGGAAGACCGGAACTGGAACAAATGGTCACAACCAGCTGGTTCTTCCCGCTTCATATAGGGATAAAGTGATGGAACTAGGGCAAACGATTCCCTTCAGTGATCACATGGGGATCAGCGCCACAGGACAGCGTATAGCTTGTCATTACTTCTGGCCAGGGATAACGGAAGATATAAAAAGATATGTCAAATCCTGTCCAGAATGTCAAAGGGTAGCTCCAAAGCATTGGAATGCTCCTGCAACTCTAGGGGAAATGCCCATAGTGGGAACACCTTTTGAGAGGGTTGCAGTGGATATTGTGGGACCTCTCACTCGGACCAAGAGGAAGAACAGTTACATCCTTACTCTGGTGGACACTTGTTCTATGTGGGGAGAGGCGGTAGCCCTGCCATCAATTGATTCGAAACATGTGGCAGAAGCACTACTTACAATATTCACAAGATTAGGATTCCCGCATCAAATCTTGACTGATAATGGCTCACAGTTCAAGGGGAAACTAACGGAAGAAGTTTTTAAGCTATTTCAAGCAAGACACTTTCATTGTAGTCCGTACCATCCACAAGGGAACGGCCAGGTAGAGAGGTTCAATGGGACCCTCATTTCTATCCTGAGGAAGCTGGCACATGAGAAACCTGATATGTGGGATCAATTTCTGCCCGCTGCGTTGTTTGCGTACCGGGAAGTACCACATAGTTCAACCGGGATGGCACCCGCAACCCTGTTATTTGGGCCAATAAAGGTCCATTAGAAGCCTTTTTAAGGACCTGGACAGATGAGAAAGCAGAAGAGACTGTTACCTCATCATATCAATATGTGAACGAGCTGACCACTCGTCTGAAAGCTGGATGGAAACTGGCAAATGATAATTTGAGACAAGCCAGGAAGAAACATGCAGCGTATTTTAATAGGAAAGCAAAGGACAGAGAATTAGCTGTGGGAGAGAAAGTGCTTCTTCTACTACCCGGCAGCCAGAATAAGTTGCAAATTGGATGGCAAGGTCCATATACGGTTCTAGAGAAGGTGTCTAGAACAAACTATAAAATTGACAAAAAGGGGAAGGAGAAAATATATCATGTGAACCTTTTTAAAGAAGTATCTGGACAGACCAATCCAGGAAGGCACCCCCTTACTGACCTTGGCTATCGCAACTGACATGAAAAAGGAACCACTCACCTCACATGAATACCCATTACACCCCTGTGAGACAGCCGCACAGGTAAAAGTCAGTAAGCACCTGACTAAAAATCAGAGGGAGAGAGTTCAACAGGTTCTTGAGGAACATACAGATGTATTAACAGATAAACCAGGACATAGAAATTTGCTGCAGTATGATATTAAGCTGGTAGACTCAAACCCAATCTGTATGAGAGCCTATTCTGTTCCGTTCGCTAAGGAGAAGGCATTGAAAGAGGAGATAGAGTATTTGTTGAAAGAAGGGATTATTTCACACAGTGAATCTTCTTTTAGCTCCAGTGTAGTTTTGTTGAGGAAACCGTCTGGGGAACATAGACTGTGCATAGATTACAGGAAACTGAATGCTGTCACAGAAGGTCAGGTGGATCCATTACCGGACACAAAACAGTTATTTGCCAGATTGAACAAGGCAAAATACTTTTCGAAGGTGGATCTTAGCAAAGGCTATTACCAGATTCCAGTGAAGCCTGAAGTTAGACCTTATTTAGCTTTTAGCACCTCGGAAGGACCTGACCCCAAGAACTTGGAAAAAAACTGCAGAGAGCACCTAGACCACAAACAAAGAAAGACGTGCGATCATTCGTGTCGTTATGTGGATTTTACCAAAAAATATCAAAAATGTTAACTCTATATGTGCTCCTCTGACTGATCTGACTCGCAAGGGAAATCCAGATAAAATTGTTTGGTCAGCGCAATGTGAATTGGCATTTCAAGAGTTAAAGGAAAAACTCACTAGCAAGCCTATTCTCAAATTGCCTGATTTGACTCAGGACTTTGTGGTGAGAACAGACGCAAGCAATGTAGGCCTGGGGGCTACTCTGTTGCAAAGGTCCTCTTCACCCAATGGGGAACTGAACCCAGTCGCTTATGCAAGCCGCAAGTTGAACAAAGCGGAACAAGGATATTCCACAAGCGAAAAAGAATGTTTAGCGTTAATCTGGGCAATAAAAAAGTTCCAAATCTATCTGTATGGTAGGACTTTTGTGGTCCAGACAGATCACCAGCCTCTCGTGTTCTTATCTCAGGCCAAGCATGAAAATGCAAGATTGTTAAGATGGTAATTATTGTTGCAACCATATCAGTTTAATATTGCATATATCCCGGGGTCACAGAATGTCGGTGCAGATTTCCTCAGTAGGCACCCCTGTGATCAAAATTAGAGTAGTTGGCAGGCGTGAGGAGTTAATTTTATCTATGTATATCACTGGTTTTGGAACTTGCATTAGTGCATGTTCTCAGGTGGGGAGATGTGTGGTGAAATTACAGTGATGCAACGTTAAAATTCCTCCATTTATAAAGATAATAGGTAAAATAACATGTAGGGATAAAAATATAGGTAAGATACACTGCGGCTTCTTCACCTACGCCAGCGTTTTCTAGCGTCATTGAAACTAACTAGTTAGAACATGCAGACTAAACGATTTATCCTTTTAGACGGGGTAGAAACGGAGATAAAAGAAAAAAATGTGACGGTCTGAACACGTGTTTGAATCTAAAGTCTAAAAGACGCAATTTGTAGTTTTTAAGGAAAAAAATACGCCACTAGTTGACACAATATAAGGAAATGGACAAAAAAACGACCTTAGCTCTTGTTAGAAACAGACGTATCTTGGACGATTCTATGGTAATTAGTCCTTTTAGTTTGAATATAGTGGCAAACGCCGTGAACTAGGGCACAAAAACAAATTTCAAAACGAACCTTGAAAAAAGTAGGTTTTTTCTTAATAATAAGTTTAGGACAATAAAAACTAGCTAGTTTGATAGCCCATCTTAATCTGAGAAATAATATACTTTTAATTACACAGACGGACAGATAACATGGAAGATATTGACGAAAGACTGTATTGTTCAATACAGACTTGCAGACAGTTTTTTGTGCATATTTTCACTAAAGTTACATTTTGACGCGTCCTTGAGCCTAACGCATAAAAACAAACTGCAGGTGGACTAGGGGCAGGGTAGTAGGATAGTAGCTAAAAATAACTTAGCATAGAATCTTAGAAGTAGGGGGAGACAAAATTTGTGTAGTTTTTTCTTGTAGTTGGTTCAAAAACAAGTGTAATTTTGGGAAAAACCAAGTTGGGACGGACAGACCGACAGAAAAATACTACACACTAGACTGAGACTGGACCGAAATTGGACTTTGTAGTTTGAATATTTGAAAGGTAGAGGGGAAGTCCGCTGATTGGACAGAAGCTTTCATATTATAGAAAGAAAGACGCCCGCTAGTGCCATTTTGTAAGAGACTGTCCATATACACAGTTCGTTAATGCTAGAAGAGTGATTTCCAGGAAATATTATATATTATCAGTGGGACGCCATAATCTAGCCAGCAGCTCAGCTGAGTTTTGCTAGTACGACGTAACTGTGTTTTCAATTTTGAATTGTGGTAAGGAGAAAAATTCATTAACCATTTTATTTAACATTTAATATTTTGAGTGATTGATACTGCCATGTCATGAAAAATGATTACGACAAGTGAGTGCTTATTCTAGGTCCCCAGCGACAGCCCAGGGCCTAGAGGCAAATAAATAGTATAGGAAAACATATCCAAGACTAGAGAAGACAGATCTATATTTGAGATCAGTGGGAACATATCACCCACCTTATTGGATGGAAGAGGAGACTATTGAACATATTTCGGATGCAATGCAGTCATGGGAAACTGGTGCTATTTGATACCACCTGGGTGAGATGTGCTGAGTTGGTCAGAGAGATCTGACCCGATCTTTGTAATTGTCTTTTTGCTTTGTTGTGTGTAAAATTGGTGCAGTAGGCAGTGTGTTGACACATGGCACAAATTTTGGTTTCAGAGTTTCTGGTCTGGCACTGTGCTAGTGCCAGATGCTTGAAGAGGTCCAAGAGTGGATGCCTAAGAAGCCTATCATTTTACTCCAGCTACTGTGAAGAGTGGGCCACTTGAATTCTTTACTGCATCGTCACAGGCCAGATAAGTGAAAACCTGGCCTGTTGTGGATTCATCAAACTCTTCCCCAAATAAATAAATAACTAAACACAATGCTGGTGTAGAAAAACTATTTTTCATAACCCTCCACTCCCAAAGGAGCATAGGCCTTCAACAAACACATGCCAAGTCCTCCTGTCACTGCCATCATCTCAAGTTCTTTCCATGTTCTCCTCATCATTTTCACCTCTGTTTCCAACTCTCTTCTCCATGTACTTCTTGGTCTTCCTCTGCCTCTCTTGCCCTGGGGGTTCCAGAACAAGGACTGCCTTGTAATGCTATCAACAGGTTTCCTCCGTGTGTGTCCTATCCATCGCCATCGTCTTCTTCTCATCTCTTGTTCCACTGGCACTTGTCCAGTTCTTGTTATCAGTTCCACATTGGTAACCTTGTCATACCATTTTAATCCCTCTATTCTACGCAAGCACCCATTTATGAAAGTCTGTAGCTTTTTGGTTGTTGTCTTTGTTGTTCTCCATGTCTCCGAGCCATACAATAGGACTGACTTCACATTTGAGTTGAAGATTCTTATTTTCGTGTTGGATCCTATTTCTCTTGATCTCCATATATTTCCCAATGCAATGAAAGCTCCTCTTGCTTTTTGTATTCTTATTTTGATATCGCTGTCTGTCCCTCCAACTTTGTCTATATTACTGCCAAGAGAAAAACTATACTTCAGTTCAATATTTCAAAGACAATGACTCGTGTAAACAGAGATCGGGTATGATGACACCGCCCCGACTAAACATCCAGTGCTAGTTTTCCAAAGACACTGTAGTTAGTGTTAATATTAACCAATGTAAACATATATCTATGTACAAAAATTTCATTTTGATTATGCAATATATATATGCACTTTTATTGATAAATACATATTGTTTAATACGTCCTGACCAGAAGAAAATTTGGTTCAGGACTAAATAAATTCAAAAAATTATCAAATTTAACTTCTAAAGCCAGTGTTAGTTGATTTGATCATAGAGCTTATTATTAGTATTAGACTTAGCGTTTACATGTGTGTGTCTGTGTATTTAATTACCTACACATCACATTTCATTACCCTAGACATTAAACGTAGCTAACATACATAATAGCAGAATAAGTCTGTTTGAGGTCGTAAGTGGTAGCAGAAAGGCATTCTGTAACTCACATAAACGTTTATCTTCAGGAGCCTTCACAGCTGACCTCATCCAGTACACTAGGTAACATAGCAACCACACAATAACATCAAAAACCACTACATAGCCCTTCAGTCATAACTGACTATGGGAATGCGCACTTGAGGTGATAGCCCTTCAGTCATAACTGACTATGGGAATGTGCCCTTGATGTGATAGCCCTTCAGTCATAACTGACTATGGGAATGCGCACTTCAGGTGATAGCGCTTCAGTCATAACTGACTATGGGAATGCGCCCTTGAGGTGATAGCCCTCAGCTGATTTATTTTCCTGGTATTCATTTCGACGTGTTATTTTCTCTCCTGCTTATTGAAATACTTTCTTGTGGTCCAGTCTGAGGTGGCGCCACTTGGTGAGATCGGCAGCTTCATCCTCCCACGTTGCTGGATGTATGTCCAGTCTGAGGTGGCGCCACTTGGTGCGATCGGCAGCTTCATCCTCCCACGTTGCTGGATGTATGTCCAGTCTGAGGTGGCGCCACTTTGTGAGATCGGCAGCTTCATCCTCCCACGCGTTGCTGGATATATGTCCAGTGCCTTCATGGGATGTGGAGAAGATAACTCTTAATGACAATAGAAGGGGCGACTACTTAGATCACTGAGCCAAAATCTGATCATTACAAACACAAAGTTCCCCCATAAGCGCATACATGCATACACTAGATGTGAACTAACAAAGAATGAGAAATCAGTGATCGACTATGCCATAGTTAGGAAAAGCTCTTTCAAGTATGTCCGGGATGCTAGAGTCTGGAGGGGGCCAGAGATTGGAAGTGATCACTACCTACTAACAATTAAAAGAACAACTGAAAGAGTTGCTTGGCCTATAAATTGCCAAACATCACGCAAGAAGCTAAGTAAACGAACAGGAGAAATGAGCATTAAGACCTAAAAGCTGAGAAAGCCAGAGATTAAGTCCAGATATCAGGGGCATATTGCTACAACAGTGAGAAACACAGAAGAACAGCCTGATGACCTGGAAACCCTCTGGCTTAAATTTAAGGACATCATAAAGACATCTGCAGCAGAAGTATGTGGTGAAGTCCGACTTGGGAACAAGAGAAAGAGGACACCTTGATGGACAGAGGAAATCAAAGAGAAAATCAGAGAGAAGAAAAAGACATGGAAACAATACTTATGAGCACAGCAGAAAAAAACAGAGAAATATAGAGAATATGTGATACTCAGAACAGAAGCACAGAACAAGGTGCTAGCAGCAAAATAGAATTCATGGGAAGAATTTGGAGAAAAGCTAGAAAAAGATGCGCAAGAAAACCAGAAATTGTTCTATAAGACCCTAAAGAACATGAGGAAGGAAAAACAATGCCCTCTCAAATTTATAAAGGACAAGCAAGGCAAATTGCTTACTGCCCCGAAGGAAGTAATGGAAAGATGGAAAGAATATTTCTCAGAACTCCTTGATGATGAGCAAGGCCAAGCATCAGAAATGATAACCACTAGCACAGAAGAGAAAACCAATGGTGGTGAAGATGACATAAAGATGGAAGAACTGAAGGCAGCACTGGAGAAAATCAAGATGGGCAAAGCAGCAGGGAATGATGGTATAACACCAGAAATGGTTAAGTACATGGGAGCAGCAGGCGACCTCTTACTCTTAATGGTCCTACAGGCAGCGTGGTGCAACAAGACCATACCAAAGGATTGGGAGATTGCCATAATCACACCGATTTTCAAAAAAGGTGACAACCGACTATGTGGAAACCATAGAGGCATATCCCTTCTCAGTGTCCCTGCTAAAATCTACTCTATAATCCTGGAGCAGAGACTCAGACGCCTTGCTGAGCCACAAATAGATGAGGTCCAGTGTGGCTTCCGAGCAAACCTAAGTACTCAAGCCCCAATCTTCACACTCAGACAGCTGAGTGAAAAGGCCCTTGAGTATAAAGTATTTGGAGCGAGATCCATCTTTGTTTCTTAGATCTGGAAAACGCGATTGACAGGTCCCCTGGAGCAAACTTTGGGACTGCTTGGCAAGCAAGAACATTCCAGCACCTCTGATTCATGCTATACAGATCTTCTACAAGTCTTGCAGAAATTATGTGAGGACGGCAAACCATAAGTCAGAAGAGTTCAGGACCATCACTGGTGTAAGACAAGGTGATATCCTGTGGCCTTATCTTTTCATACTCCTCATGGACGATGTCATCAAGGCATGTAAGGAGAGGACAAGAAAGTATTCAATTGGGTGCTGGAAGATGAGACAGGTCTGTATTTCAGAGCTGGCATTTGCTGATGATGTTGCCATGATTGCTAAATCATAGGCACATCTTCAATTCAACCTGCAAATTTGGAAGGAAGAGCTGGAGAAGAGAGGGATGGTCATAAGCAGCTCTAAAACAAAAACCATGGTGATATCACGAGAGGAACGACGGCATCAGATTAAGCTAGGGAAAAGTTCCTGGAGCAGGTCAACCACTTTAAATACTTCGCAGCTGTCATAGACCGGAAGGGAGGCATCAAAGAAGAGTTGGCTACCCGAAAAGCAGCAGCTGGGAGACTTTTTCAGGCCACAAATCGAGGATTCCTCAGCAAAAGAAAAATTGGTAAGAAGACGAAGAATGATGTACACCGCTTCACCTATGTCCCAGTCTTAATGGATGGATGCGAGTCATGGGCAATGGCTACAACCCACAAAAGTCAGATCCAAACCTCAGAAATGAGGTATCTGAGGAAGGTGGTTGAAGTAACAAGAAGAGACATGGTCCGCAACCAGACGATATGTCAAGGCCTGAAAATCCAACTCCCGCAGACCCAAGTAGAACATTGCCAACTAAGATGGTTTTGACATATCTGCAGCATGGGAGGAGATCGGCTACCACGACAAGCATGATAAACTAAGAGCCAGGGATCCAGACCTCCAGGACAACCTAGCGTCCACTGGGAGGACAACATTAGACAATATTTGAAAGACCGAGGACTGAATGGAACCAGGCCAGGAGGAAGACAGCCGATATGATAATAGGGCGCTTTCTCTTCCAAACCTCTACATCTCACGGTAGAAGAGGAACGACTAAGTAAGTAAGCCTTTATGTCTTTCTTGCACACATCTTTGAACCTCAGCTGTGGTCGCCCGACTGTTCTTTTACTATCTGCCAGTTTTCCATAGAAAATATCTTTGGGTGATGCGACCATCTTCCATGCGGCGGACATAGCCTAGCCAGCGTAGTTTGCGCTGCCTAAGCACTTTGTCGTTCCACGAAATACCAAGGATGTGGCGTAGGCACCGTAGATTGAAGGTATTGAGCCTACTTGTTTCTTGCTTAGTATAGGTTGTACATGTACCGCTGCCTTACAGAAGCGACTGGTGACGCAGGGAGTAGTATTAGCCACATCTTCAGAGCTGTTCAAGTATTAGTGTTAACGGCCAGCCCCTCTCACACCCCTGACCCGGCTGTTCAAGTATATGTGTTAACGGCCAGCCCCTCTTACACCCCTGACCCGGCTGTTCAAGTATAAGTGTTAACGGCCAGCCCCTCTCACACCCCTGACCCGGCTGTTCAAGTATAAGTGTTAACGGCCAGCCCCTCTCACACCCCTGACCCGGCTGTTCAAGTATAAGTGTTAACGGCCAGCCCCTCTCACACCCCTGACCCGGCTGTTCAAGTATAAGTGTTAACGGCCAGCCCCTCTCACACCCCTGACCCGGCTGTTCAAGTATAAGTGTTAACGGCCAGCCCCTCTCACACCCCTGACCCGCTGTTTGGACATCATAACCACAAACTGGCACTGCGTCCTTCCCCTGGGGTCTCTGATGAAACAAAGAAAGAAGAGGACGACTGTGTTTTCAGTGATGCATGTCGTAAGAGGCAACCAACTAATATGAGGTGGCTGACAACCTAATCATGTAAAACTAAATACTACAGACGCAACCACAGCACTGGGGCGTTGACCTAGCCTTTCTTCAAGGCGGTTGTAGTAATAGCTACATGCTCCATGGGGAACAAAAAGAAAATCAAAGAATCACAGCATGTTAGAACCGTGTAGAGATGGACTTTCTGGCCATGTGTAGACTTGTCTGTGATACTCTTCAGAGATGTGGCGGATAATTAAAGAAAATATAAATGTCGGGCAGTCGTAAGAAAGAAAGAAGGGAAACGCGTATCAACAGAAAAGAAGCTGAAATGATATGCACTTTGGGGATTCCAACCAGGGACCACCCACACGACATGCCAACGACTCACTAGTGACAAGAAGGAATCGCGACAGAACACACAACCAGCTCAAGCACCCGACATCGCCAGAGGTAGTCGCTGTCCTAACACTTTACTGCACTCGAAGCGAGACGAAGGAGGCCCGATTAGAATTACATGTAGTGTCTATCACTTCTCTTTCTGTATTTCTTTCCTTCTTTCGTTCTCTTTTTACGGCTGCCCACAGTTTTCCTATTTTAGATAATATTTGCCACTCAAAGACCTCGAGTTTCTCTCTGTTTATTTCTGTATTCAGAGATGTAGGAATATGTCTTCACTTCTTTGACACCATATTTGACTAATAATAACAATCCATTTTACACACAACTATTGGGGACTTCCCGTATATTCATGTTTGTCTTTTCAATGTATTCCTTTTTTTCTGTTTACTCTATTATACGGCTTTAATACCACGTTCAACCTGACCCGAGGTCGACCTTTTTGGTTATAATTGGGGCTATATTCTGGGAATTTTCAAATCTAATTTTGATGCTAGACTGATGTTAGCCATGAATAAGGTTGGTCCTGAAAATGGCCGCTAGCTGACTGTCTGGATTCATTCTGCCGTTTACTTACTCCTAATATTGTGTCAATCAATGGGACATTTTCCTCAAATTACCTCTACATAGATTGTTAAAGGTGGTGTGGCCGGATATCAGGGAGTACACTGGAAAATCTTATATATTTGCTGGTACTGGCTATGTACTCATTGTCTCATCTAATTCAGATTATGCTCATCTCGTACCCATCAGTCTATCTTTTCATGGATCATCTACTATCTCTGTTTCCTTTTGTTTTGAAAATATACGCATGTGCTACAGTTAATAAATGTCATGCTTACTTACTTAGTCATCCCTCTTGTACCGTGAAGTGTAGAGGTTTGGAGGAGAGAGCGCCAAACTATCCTATCGGCTGTCTTCCTTCTGGCCTGGATCCGATCTAGTTCTCAGTCCTTCAGAGACGGCCTAATGTTGTCCTCCCAGAGGACTCTGGGTCGTCCTGGAGGTATGGTATGGATCCCTGGCCCTTATGTTATGCATGTTGTTTAAATATCTGTTTATATATGTTCTGACTTAGTAAGAACGCACTATTTATCAGCTGTCATTTAGTTTCCATACTGAACGACAGCTGATGAATAGTGTATTGTTATAAAATGTTTGCTGTCGAAGTAATTATTAACTAAAACACATTAAAGAATTTTCTTATTTTTTGGGTAATAAAATTAAAGCGTTTCACATGCCGTGTATTTGACGCCTGCTGACAATTGACTATATAAATATTATGATTAGCATGTTATTTTTTGTTTCGTTATACAAGGGCTGTACCTCTACTTTCTTGTACAAACATTGTGTTTTTTCTACGACTTGTTTGCCGACCAAACATTTCCTTCAACTATATTGTAATCTTACTTGAAGCTGAATAAGTACTTTAATAGGAAAATGTATGTTTGTTCTGTGTCATCGTGAAATTCCACCTAACTTTTTTCTTTGTGTTTTTTCCTACTCCCTAAATTTAAAAAAATTTAATCACAATAAATGTTTGTATTTTTATTTCATAACTGTTTCGTTCATTATTTAATTATTTGTTTATGCATTCGGATTTTACCTCCGACACCGGAGCCCTTCTGCAACGATATTAATTTCTCAGTTCTACTAGAGAATATCTCCCAATATCGATACCATGTTGTTGTTGTTGTTGTTTTCGATCCAGCGTCGCTTGGGCTTTAGCCCTTCGGCCCAATAACGTGTAGCAATATCATGTCAAGCTGGAGTGTCTGTGGACTTTCCTTCCCACCCGGTCAGAAGCCAGACGCCTGTGCCATCTCAGCTCCTTCCCATCCACAGAGGGTTTGAGATGCCATGTTAAATTAAAAACAAGTGAAAAATAATTTTTTTTAAATTAAAAAAAAAAAAAACTCATAAGGGAAATATCCCCTTCAGTGAAGACGTATAGTTTTGTGATGAAATCAGTTGTGCACTTTTAATAACTTTCGTTCTCTCCGGCAATATCATTCATTTCTTCATTTTCCTCACCGATCGTTCTATTATTGGCATATTTTATGCACCTACATTTTTTGCCTAGCCACTCCCAGATCTGTTTGCTTTTCACCATGTAAATCATAGCATGACAAAGCTAACTGAACAGGTCAGCGATTAATAATTTTATCACCTTAAGTCGTCTAGCCACCTTTGATGCAGACACTAAACGTGAAGAGGAATAGCGACTGAGGTCATTCATTTCCGGGGCCAGCGACAAACAGGCAAGTGACCACCTGGGTTCACGGTCTGTCTGTCTGAGACAGCCGTCTGAGAAAGCCGTCGGAGAGATGTGCGAAGACACAGGTGATTATTAGATAATCGCTTCCAATGGACGTTCTGTATCAATAATACAGATAACCCGTCTAGGGAGATTATGTTGGGGAGGAAATGAGATCACAGATGTGTTCGCCCGTCTGTATAATAGCGACGGAAGTAAACATGCCATTTTAAGAGATAGGTCATGTGTTTATATTTTAAAATATTTTAAAGCACGCGGGGGATAGAAATGCTTTAAACATCCTGATCCACATAGTTCTAAAGAGATTGAATTGGTTTAATTTGAGAGACGGAATAGACATTGGATTTCATTGGCAAATTCATTCGTCAGAAATGCCATATGGAACTTGGAGCGAAAATTGAGATTTATAATCTAACAATTTGAGACTTACACACACTGCACTGCTAAACGTCAAAATAGCAACTCCTGAGAGAGAGCCAGACGAGAATAGGACTTAGATTCCATACGAAAGGATCAGGACAGAGTATTTGGGCAACTTTGAAACTTAAAAGTAAACCCGAATTTTTAAATACAAAGACTGGAGACTTAAAGAATCAGAATCAAGTCATAAGAGGGATTCTAAAATAACCTAGACCCAGTATTCGAAGCATCTAACCTAAGTTGCTGTGTCCATTCTTACTGTGCCAGGAGATTGTAGATCCAATTTGGGGTAAGTTGAGAACTTACATTTTACAAACGTGAATTTGATATGTTTTTTTTTTGCTAAGTGGTTGTATATGAGGCTGGCAACCTCAACATATGAAAAAGTATATTCATAAACCACTACAGCAAGCGCTTCATGCTAGTTCATACAGAAAAGCGAAAGTAGCAGCAACTCCAGACTCTGAATGGAGCAGTGATGAGTGACGATTACATTACATGTACATAAAGTGTATAGTATCATTTTGTGAGATATATGTACCTTGTTAATTATAATTCAGGCAAGCCATTGCCCTCGCGCTTTCCAGACACATTTTCCCCATTAAAGTAACCAGAATAATAACGGTGATTTCTAATCATATTTCCTGATTTAAACTGTGTATACTCAGGGAGAATAATTATTCAGAGAGGCTAACGTTGGTGGGTGAACAGCGAGACAATGCGCCTGTTAATTTGCAGCCCACAAGTGTACTTAGCAGAGGCATTTGTTCTTTTTATTTTGTCTAAAGTTCGTGGTACGGAGCTGCAAGACTAAAGTTTCTACGCCACTAGTTGTGAGTCAAGAGCAGGGATTCAACACTAACCACCTACATTGGACATCATTGTTGATTCAGTTTTTATAGGTATGAAAGCAAACGTATGAGCAAGACTCTTTAATATATATACATCTAGACATATATTTACATCTATAAAGCAAATACTTATAAAAGAATTTCGCTGGATTTACACTTGAACGGGCTAAAACCATTGCTTAATTCTTAACAAAAGGCGACGGATCAGATATTAGTTAAATAGTGCTTGGCCCAACACAGCATTGTTCTTGACTTGTGAAAACATGTCGTGGAACGCACGTGAGATAGAAGCGTTTTTATCCTTCTATCTACAACTTTGCCAAGGGTAATCTTGTTCGAAGGTAGACACCTTTGAAGACCCATATTAGATACTCTTGAGTAACTCCGAAATCGGCGAGTATTTATCTGCCAGAATGGCGATAGGACACCTGTCATTGTACAGGAAAAAAAGGGATACTCGCGTAAAATCAGTATCAGATTAGACATATTTAACACCGTATTCCACATATGCCTCAATAGGCGTGTAACGGGATCCTTTACCTTAGACATATTAACCGGAGATTTCACCTCAAGTAATAGCGGGCGTACGTTCAAAAAACAAAACAAAAAACTCTTGAGTGTTGGCCACTGGTGGACCACTACTGCAGAGCTAAGGGGAGGCAATCCGTGACAAGTTTTTATAATGTTTAAATGACAATAAAATATTTCACACATATAAACACAGCTCGACGATTGACAATGATGTTTGCTATGGTCAGGGCCGTAGATCCCGCCCCCTCCCCCTTTTAGGTTTTGATGAGAAACATTTGTGGGGAAATGATACTGTACCAAATGCTTTGCGCCGAAACTTTTTTATAAACTCCCGCTTTTTTTTTTTCGTCGTTGTAAAAGAGCTCTCCCTGCAATTTGTGTAGAGATAACTCTAATCTGTTTTCGAAGAAACAAGCTCATTGTTCTGGTTGTGACAATGCACCCACGTTAAAACATGTTTAATGGTAGGCTATTACTTGTTCACATTGGCAGCCCTGTGTTTAGCAACTGTTTACAACGTCATCGCTTTTATGCGATCACTATTTTCATGTTGTTTGTTTAGCCATGTTTCGCACCAGCGCTTACGGAAATTAAATACCCCCCACTCTGATAACGCCAACATATTTCAGTTCTCCTCATATACTCATATACATATTTACACAGTATGTACCGAAACCGAATTAAACTAGTTTAGGACAATTAGAATCTGTGTCCGGTACAGGGCCGGCTATTGGGGCTCAGTCACTTCTAGGTCAGGGTCAGTCTTTTGTCTCTGTAACCTATTTGACCCAATCGGGCTGCGCTTACAGGGGGCCTGCATTCGAGTTCCAGCGTTGAAAAAATAAAGGGCGAAGATTATTTCAAATAGATATACGGAAAATATGCTTTTACACTGTATTAAAAAATTTTATTAGCGATATTTTGACATGAAACATGTTACAACGAAACATTAATCTTCAGGGGCACCCCAATAGAATCGCACAAATCAGGCCCCGCAGTTTCTAAAGCCGACCCTGTCCGAGGTAACAGAGGTTCAGTCGGCCCCAGCCAACTAGTTTATATTGTGACCTATGACCTTGTACGTATATTTATGTTGTCTTTATGGGTATGGGTGTCCGGTGTGGCTGAGTGGATACAGCTCTTTCCTCACACAGCAAAGTTACCAAGTTCCGAAATGGAAACCTGGTAGCGTCACGGCCCAGTCTACCAACAGTAATGGGGTACGTGACTCTGCTTTTGAGTTTGGGAACGCAAAGGCAGCTAGAACAGTAATTGGTCACCTCACGTCATAAAGCTTTGACCTAATATATTGGTCTCTAACACTTAACTCCCCATACGGCAGAATCTGCTATGGGATTACCTTTTTATATGAGTATGTGGTCACCTCACGTCATAAAGCTTGACCTAATATATTGGTCTCTAACACTTAACTCCCCATACGGCAGAATCTGCTATGGGATTACCTCTTTATATGAGTATGTGGCCACCTCACGTCATAAAGCTTGACCTAATATATTGGTCTCTAACACTTAACTCCCCATACGGCAGAATCTGCTATGGGATTACCTTTTTATGTGAGTATGTGGTCATAATATATTGGTCTCTAACACTTCCCCATACGGCAGAATCTGCTATGGGATTACCTTTTTATATTAGTATGTGGTCTCACGTCATAAAGCTTGACCTAATATATTGGTCTCTAACACTTACGGCAGAATCTGCTATGGGATTACCTTTTTATATGAGTATGTGGTCACCTCACGTCATAAAGCTTGACCTAATATATTGGTCTCTAACACTTAACTCCCCATACGGCAGAATCTGCTATGGGATTACCTTTTTATATGAGTATGTGGTCACCTCACGTCATAAAGCTTGACCTAATATATTGGTCTCTAACACTTAACTCCCCATACGGCAGAATCTGCTATGGGATTACCTTTTTATATGAGTATGTGGTCACCTCACGTCATAAAGCTTGACCTAATATATTGGTCTCTAACACTTAACTCCCCATACGGCAGAATCTGCTATGGGATTACCTTTTTATATGAGTATGTGGTCACCTCACGTCATAAAGCTTGACCTAATATATTGGTCTCTAACACTTAACTCCCCATACGGCAGAATCTGCTATGGGATTACCTTTTTATATGAGTATGTGGTCACCTCACGTCATAAAGCTTGACCTAATATATTGGTCTCTAACACTTAACTCACCATACGGCAGAATCTGCTATGGGATTACCTTTTTATATGAGTATGGGATTAACTCCCCATAAGAATCTGCTATGGGATTACCTTTTTTATATGAGAGTATGTGGTCACCTACGTCATAAGCTTGACCTAATACCTTTTCCCCATACGGCAGAATCTGCTATGAGTATGTGGTCACCTCACGTCATAAAGCTTGACCTAATATATTGGTCTCTAACACTTAACTCACCATACGGCAGAATCTGCTATGGGATTACCTTTTTATATGAGTATGGCCTCGCGTAGTCTCCGGGGGAGGCTTCTTACTACTGAAGCCTCAGGCATGTCGTAAAGTGTGGCTACTATAAGGTCGTGCGAGGGGCTGGGTACCTCATTATGACAAATAAATTGCTACAGAACCTACTGCTGCTAGAGAATGAGAATGCGTGGTGCAGTCTCCCTGCAAGTGGACAAGCTATAGTGCCAGCCCCACAAGGTGTGCAACGTAACATGATAATGATGATGATGTGCGTGTTAAAAATCTTCCTATATTGTGTATTGCATTTGTAAACTAATATTTAAAGAGACTCAAGCTAAGACTACCAGCCCATTGATTAAAAAAATGCGAGATTCAACATGGGTTGATAACGAAACGTTGGTTTACAAATTTAAACAACGTGACTCCTGTATTTTTATTCATGAAGGTCGTATCTGCAGCAGATTGTTGTTGATGCCGAGCTCGTCGCTACGTCTCAGACAGTGCCACGAATTTGTTTGTGTTCTGTAGCTATTGGGTGTTGCAGTATAAAGTGTCTGTCATTGTTGGGAAGCTGAGCTCGTCGCTACGTCCCAGGCAGTGCCACGAATTTGCTTGTGTTCTGTAGCTATTGGGTGTTGCAGTATAAAGTGTCTGTCATTGTTGAGAAGCCCGGGACCTGATATAACCAACAACTCCATGTACATGGTAGATGGTTGAAAGGGGCGTGCTACAAAGAAAAGTAGCAAACACATTAAAAAAAAAAAAGGAAGCCCGGCACAATTCATCGTTTGCTTCTCGCGGCACAGTTACCACGTCCCCGTTGAAAGCCTGGTAGCAACTGAAAAGGAATATTTAGTAGAAAGGTAATCTGTATCTCTCTCTTGATTGAGTTAAATAGAGGCAGAGGATTGGTATTCTAGTCACATTTCTATCCCTTCCCTGATTGATTTGATTGTTATTTCATTTACAATTATTTTCCGGCTCGAGCCCCCAGGTAAAATAATAAAGAACTTATGTTAAACTTATTACCACATTGAAGACAACAACCATATATGTGACAAGTTAAAAAAGTAAAGCAGACACGGTTGGTTTAGTTAATCAAATATAAAATAGAATTTTCAAAAGGAAAATAAAACAAATAGAATCCCACTATACAGAATGACAGTTACACTGGTATTATTACAAATTTAGTGTTACATTAGGCAAGTGTCATCACTTGGTTTCAAAGTTTGTGAAGTTGTATGTTTCGCTTCTCAATAGATGTTGTTTGTTACTCAACCTTTGGGAGATTTGTTGGTCTTCTGGGATTGATGTTGGCGGGTTTTGACTCAATGGGTTGCCTCGGCTCTCAGTTCATTACAGTCTCTTACTTCAGCACATTTGGTTGGTACTGCATAAAGACTTTCAGTCTTCACCATTAGGACTGGAAAATACATACATTGGAAACCTCGTAAGTTTCCTGCTGAGGTGAACTTGATCTTCCCTCCCCTTTCTATTTCTGACCATCAGCTAATTATGTGCCCCTGATAAAGCAGGTGTCGTAATTTTATTTGAGATAGGTCTTAGAAATAATGGTCCCGTCAGAGTGGGAAATGATAGTGAAGGCTCTGTGATAGTAAGGGTTAAGAAATGGATAGTTGATTCACAAGGGTGCTGAAAAGAGTAAGGACAGTCTCTGAAATCGGGTACTTTCTCCGATTTGCCTATCTTACGACAATTTTATTTATCTTTAGACTCCTAAACCTCTCCTGGCTAAACAATTTTTTGCCAGTTACTCAACACTCATGTACACACACCAATTTGGTGCTACAAACATACAGACGTGAATACAGGTATGGGTAATAGGTCGGCCAACACAGTAATATAAGGTTTATGGCGTTTATTTATCATTTAAACCAAAATGACAACATTTAGCATGGTACAGTCAAAAAAATCATAGTTACAGAAAAATACAATTTAACAAGGTGGGGGTGGGGGGGGTGTCTTTCTTAGAATAGTAGTATCCCAATATGCCCTTCCCGCTTGTATAGACCAAAAAAAAAAAACCAGTCCAAAGACAAGTGGTTATCGGAAAGAGACAATTTAACCAAAAGATAGATTAATTTATTCTGATAGGGGTTATTACACTATGTAGTATGGGGTGTAGGAACAGAATCCTAGTATTCTCCAAGTTATCCCTTGACTAAGCAGATTAAGGGAGGGGAAATAAGAAAAGGTAAACAATCCCCCTTAGAGAGGAAAAATACAATGACTGAGGTGTAAGGATATTTACCAAGTAAAGAAGATTATAAGTTTAGCTAATATATCTCATTGAATCTGGCAATCCATAGAATCACACAAAACAGCACAACAAATGTATGAGTCTTTTCCTTCGTTTTCCAGCCCCAGACTATCGGGTTTTGGCGTTCAGCAAATTTTCCCGTAATCGCTGGAAGGCACAGGTATAGTTATGAGAAGGTAGTGGTCTCCTGGATTTCACCGCTGGTGGTGGGAAACTTCTATAGCGTGATGACAAAGACTGAACAGTGAGTTATGTTTTCTTCGGGGTTTAAATCCAGTGGAAATAATAGGACTGTCAGTGTACAAGCATATATTCTTTTCCACAGTAGAGCAGTAAAAATTATATATATATATCGCTTCTGGCAATTGTTCTTCTCCAGTTATTTTACATAATTTATTGCTTTATGAGTTTTAAATGTTCTTGGGTTGCTTTATCTCATGTAAATTTAGAGAGCGAGACCGCACAGGGCCGCCACAAGAAGATTATATTTAAAAGGTTCATAAAATTCTGGATGGTAGAAGAACCAAGTCTGGAGGACTCTATAATTGCTGGGACGCAAAGGTATATGATCACCCTATGTGAAAAAATAGAAAACATGAAATCGTACACCCAATACTAATCATATTCTGACGCGCACTAAGTCTACAGTTAAGACTATTTTAAACACTAGCGTATTCAGTTATATATTTAAGAAAAACTCTCCGCGAGTCTAATGGTTAAAAACACACGTATATACAGAACTAAACTGTATTAATTTGTTATAAATCCCTTTGCGGCTTCTAAATAAATTTAAGCATCTATTATATTGGGCAATAACGTATAGATCTATCATTTAATTTTCAACTGGAAACTTTTGAGATGGGTTTATTTAATAGGTTTAAATTAACACAAAATCCAGTGAAATAAAATGAAAGAGCTAGACCACTGATCACTTGAAACTAATATATTACCGCTTTCACAAACAGAGTGAATTAAAGTCTCCAATATAGAAGATATCCGCGAGAAATCTTGTTCTATAAGCTAGTACTTTATTCAGACTCTCTGGCGCAAATGATAAACGCATTCTTCAGTGGTCTCAATATATAATTAAAGAATTGAAGGATCAGGGGGACACGCGAACTTTCACAACTTTTTTGATATCAGGGGAATTCTGCGTTTCTGCGCCGCTGCAAAGCTTCCTGACTTCCCTCCGTCTCTGTTCGACCGCCAGCGCTTTCCGCGCTCTTCTCTCTTTCGCACTGAGGTGCTAGACGAAGGCGTAAAACTACTTCGTCCGTTCTGGGGACCTCCACTGCCTTTGAGGATACCGCTCTCCCGATAAGCTTTGGCAACTCCTACTAGGTGGGGTGCCAGAAAGGTGTAGAGAAATGCTTGATTATAATCGCTCTAGAGATAGGCAGTAGGCGTGGTTTAACCTCCCCTAAGGCAAACCGAACCTCCTGGATCCTCGCCTGATAACTGTTTATCATATTAATTATCCAACGTTGGTAAAAATCCACGTGGAAATGACGCATACTAATGAGCCCGCGTGGAATCCACGTTGACTATTGTGTTTCACACAAATCCAGGGGCTGCGATGCTATTTAAGGCTACTATCCTTTATCATCCATCAATTCAGGGACTTCAATTTTCATACTCTACGTCACACTAAATATGATCATTAACTTAGTAGTCTAGTGGCAGTAAATGCTCCTTGTTAAGGCATTTATTTCATGTAGTAGTAGCCTGTTCAGTCATAACATTATAGACATGCGCCCCTGAGGCAATAGCCCCCTTCAGTCATAACTGACTTTAGGAATGCGCCCTTGAGGGGATAGCCGTCAACTGCTTATTTTGCTGGTTCCTTTCGGCGTGTTGTTTTCTCTTCTGCTTGTTGTGAGAGTTTCATTTCACGTAGGGACCATTGACACTTGATGCGATCAGCAGCTTCATCCCACCAGTTTGCTGGATTTATGTCCAGTGCCCTCATGTCTCTCTTGCACACTTCTTTGAACCTCAACTGCTGTGGATGGGCTGTTCTTTTGTCATCTACGAGTTGTCCGTAGAAGATATCTTTGGGGATGTGACCATTTTCCATGCGGTAGACATGGCCAACCCAGCGTAGTCTGCGCTGTCTAAACAGTGCATACATGCTTTGAAGGCCAGCATGTGACAGCTCCTCGACATTTGTCACTTTGTCTTTCCATGAAATACCGAGAATGTGGCGTAGGCACCGTAGATGGAATGTATTAAACCTTCCTTCTTGCTTAGCACAGGTCATCCATGTCTCGCTGCTATAGACGTGTGCTGGTGTCGCAGACATAATATACCGCAGGTTTGGTCTTTGTTGTGAATATGGAGCTTCCCCAAGCACGCGATGTGAGGCGGGAATACATTCTTCTTCTATGGGTATTTATTTCATGTATAGCCAATATATATATATATATACGTGAGAATATAAAAATGTAAAAATAAGGAGTGACATTTTAACGACACCGTTGAAATCATAACCAGGACATTTAAAATGTCACACCATCATAAATAAAATATACACCACAACAGTTAATTACAAATCATATCCGGGATGTGTTCTGTGATCAGGTTCCATAGAGTTGTCTATGACTTTGTAATGTTTGATGTGCTTTCAAGCAGGACGTACTGATGGTGACCTGATCCCTCGGGCTATAAGAGTCATGGGCCACTAACCACCCATCCGACGTAGATTATTAGTTCCGCATCTGTCGAGTGAACCCTCTACTGCTGTGGGCCCTCGGGCACTACCCGACTGCCCGATGGCTCAATCCGACTCTGCTAATAAGAAACTATAAGCGAGTGAGGATGACTGCAGCGCAAGGTCTTTAATACAGGCATTTACAGCAATCACATTTTTGTTGCTTCGCTCCAGCTCCACTCCGGCATCGCTAGTATCTGCTCCAGCTCCGCTCCGGCTCTGCTCTAGCTCCGGGCAAAAACCTGTTGCTCCACTGCTCCGAGCTCCAGTTCCAGGCTCCGCTCCAAAGCCTTGCTTTAATATTTGAATATGTGCCTTAATATAACTGACGGACCCAGTGTCTAGGTTGAACGGGGCACGCCTCGCCAAAAAGAGGCACAATTTTTTTTTTAAATGTTATAAAGACGGTAATAAATGGTGCAGTGGAGGGATTAAAAAAAATTTCCTGTTTCGTTATGTATGGAGCCACCATTACAACTGGTCCGTTTGTAGAAAGCCTCCACTGAAGCGTTGGTGTGTTGTTGTGGTGATGGTGTATGTACTAGTTTGTTTCACATGAGGTTGCCAGCCGCATGACCAACCTCATGTTAGTCTTCTTGTACGACATGCCAGAGGGAGCTGTAGTCCTATGCTTTTTAGTGCATGTATCAATCAATAACCACCCAACTTTTCTAGTGCATGTATCAATAACCGCCTAACTTTTCTAGTGCATGTATCAATAACGCTCACCTTTTCTAGTGAATGTATCGAAAACCGCCCAACTTTTCTAGTTGATGTATCAATAACCGCCCAACTTTTCTAGTGCATGTATCAATAACCGCCCAACGTTTCTAGTGCATGTATCAAACACCGCCAAACTACTCTAGAGCATGTATCAAACACCGCCCAACTATTCTGGTGAATGTATCAAAAACCGCCCAACTTTTCTAGTGCATGTATCAATAACTGCCCAACTTTTCTAGTGCATGTATCAAAAACCGCCCAACTTTTCTAGTGCATGTATCAAAAACCCGCCCAACTTTTCTAGTGCATGTACCAAAAACCGCCCAACTTTTCTAGTGCATGTATCAAAAACCGCCCAGCTTTTCTAGTGCATGTATCAAAAATCGCCCAACTTTTCTAGTGCATGTATCAAGAACCACCCAACTATTCTAGTGCATGTATCAAAAACCGCCCAACTTTTCTAGTGCATGTATCAAAAACCGCACAACTTTTCTAGTGGATGTATCAATAACCGCCCAACTATTCTAGTGCATGTATCAATAACCGCCCAACTTTTCTAGTGCATGTATCAAACACTGCCCAACTTTTGAACAGCCCAACTTTTCTAGTGCATGTATCAAAAACCGCCCAACTTTTCTAGTGCATGTATCAATAACCGCCCAACTTTTCTAATGCATGTATCAATAACTGCCCAACTTTTCTAGTGCATGTATCAAACACTGCCCAACTTTTGAACAGCCCAACTTTTCTAGTGCTTGTATCAAAACCGCCCAACTTTTCTAGTTGATGTATCAATAACTGCCCAACTTTTCTAGTGCATGTATCAATAACCGCACAACTTTACTCATAAAAAACCCAACTGAATTAATGTATCTAAGACAAACACCCCTTCAACATATTCTTCCGCCAATTTACACAACGAATTTATTTATATTATAAGAAAAATAGATCGTCCTATAGCAGATATTGACGTAGGGAAGTAAAGTGATAGAGACTTCACTATACTAGGTATCAGTTTTATGAGGTAGAGTAACAAGTTTCCTTCCTCTTTGTCTTTCCTAACTCAAGAGCAGTAACACGTACCCATTCACAGCTGGGTAGACTGAAGTGTGACGTTTCCTGGTTTCGAAACGCATAACTCTGGCCCGCGAAGCAAGTGCTCTAACCACTCTGCCAATCACCGTTCTGAAAACGCAAAACTTTTGAGATACTTGAACATAAATATATGTTTACTGATTGTTTTCAAATGTACGTTAGCCTTTCGTGGCAAAGGTGCCAGGTTCCAAACACGATGGCGTCATTCTCAAGTGTGCCTAGCTGTAAATAGGTACCTGACAGCTCTTGAGTTAGGGAAGGCAAATGCAGTGAGAATAGGGACTGGTCACTCCACCTCTCGAAGCTGGAACTAGCTTACACTTCACTCCCTCTACGGCAGTATCTGAGACTGCTTTTATCTTTTCTTTTAAATATCTCCTGGGGGGGGAGAGAATAACATCTATTTTGTAGCTTGGGTAAAACCTAAAAGCTATCTGGGACAGCAAAAACATCTAGTTTATTTTACACGTTACATACATTATTCTAATCATCAGGTACTGAATTTCGTTCAGCAAGGGACGCTACGTGCAATTTCTGTCGTGAGTCGCAGGTAGTTGTTTGCCCCTGGTGTCGGTGGATCGAGTATGATCATACAAAAGCCCGTATCAGCCACAACTGCGGCAGTTTTCGCTACCTTCTTGATGTGGAGATGTTGGCGCAGGTTTTCCACGATGGCTGCACATTGATTTCTGCGCTCATATGGAGTCTGTGCTTACTTCTTTGTTTCCAGTTTGGAATTGTCAAAGGTGAGTAATGATTGGTAAAAAATATGTAAATAATCTTGATTTATTCCGCATGGCTGAGTTGTCCACATGTATGGATTGAAATGAACAACCATGCGTTCTAAGATACCATCCAAATGAGTCTGTCACGTCGTTAGGATTAGGATTAAGGTTAGGGTTTAGTTTAGGATTCCTAACCCTTACTCCTTATTACTGTGTCTAAATTCTTTTTTAAGACCGTATCCAGCACATCCAACTGTTGTTCATGACAACCCATATGTGTAATGTGTAGGCTAGGTGGTTTTTATTTATTTGAGTGTAAACGTGTGGTTGTGTATTTTATACGTGTATATATAAGAGGTGTGTATAAATAATACTGTTTATTTCAGCGATTGTTTATGTATATATGAATAATTGTGTGTGTGATGTTAGAGCGTATATGAGCATATGTGATTCCTCGTCTTCATAGATTCTTAGCCGGTGACTGACAAAGAAAGAAGTGATCATCTGGTCTAGTGGCGTCGTGTAGGGCAGCGACAAACACTTCGCACGTGGCTCGATGTGTAAATATGTATTTATATGTGTGTTTAGTGTGTGTAATGTCAGTCCGGTTTGAAACAAAGAACCGTGAGATCTATGGCCCACGTTGTTAGAGTTTGGGTTCCTAAACCTACCTCTTGTTACTGCGTCTCTCAATTCTTATTTAAGGCTGTATCAAACACGGTCCACTGTTGTTCATTTACACCAAGTGTGCGTTCATTTGTGTTTATGTGTTTGTAATGTCGGTGCGTATGTGTGTAGGCCTATGTGTGATTCTTCTGCTTGTTGGCTCCCTAGCCGTTGTGTGACAAAGAAATCAGTGACCATCAGGCCTAAAGGCGTCTTGTAGAGCAGCGACGAACTCTCCCCACTTTGCTCCGTGTGTGAATATGTATGAGTGTATTTATATGTGTGTTTAGCGTGTGTAATGTCATTCCGGGTTGAAATGAAAAACAATGGGATGTCTGCTTGATGTCATCCAGATAAGTCGCCTACGTCGCTAGGGTTAGGTTTAGGATTCCCTTACCCCTTATTTAGTGTCTACGCAGGCTTGGCCATGTCCGCCGCATGAAAGATGGTCGCATCCCCAAAGATATTTTCTACGGACAATTAGCAGATGGGAAAAGAACAGTCGGGCGATGACAGCTGAGTTTGACAGATGTGTGCAAGAGAAACTTTAAGGCACTGTCCATAAATCCAGCAATCTGGGAGGATGAAGCTGCCGATCACAGCTGAGTTTGACAGATGTGTGCAAGAGAAACATTAAAGCACTGTCCATAAATCCAGCAATCTGGGAGGGTGAAGCTGCCGATCACAGCTGAGTTTCACAGATGTGTGCAAGAGAAACATTAAGGCACTGTCCATAAATCCAGCAATCTGGGAGGATGAAGCTGCCGATCACAGCTGGGTTTCACAGATGTGTGCAAGAGAAACATTAAGGCACTGTCCATAAATCCAGCAATCTGGGAGGATGAAGCTGCCGATCACAGCTGGGTTTCACAGATGTGTGCAAGAGAAACATTAAGGCACTGTCCATAAATCCAGCAATGTGCTGCCGCAAGCTGGGTTTCACAGATGTGTGCAAAGAAAACATTAAGGCACTGTCCATAAATCCAGCAACATGGGAGGATGAAGCTGCCGATCACAGCTGGGTTTCACAGATGTGGCAAAGAGAAACATTAAGGCACTGTCCATAAATCCAGCAATGGGAGGTTGAATGCCGATTCACACAGCTGGGTTTCACAGATGTGTGCAAGAGAAACATTAAGGCACTGTCCATAAATCCAGCAATCTGGGAGGATGAAGCTGCCGATCACAGCTGAGTTTGACAGATGTGTGCAAGAGAAACATTAAGGCACTGTCCATAAATCCAGCAATCTGGGGGATGAACCTGCCGATCACCGTCCAGTTTGACAGATGTGTGCAAGAGAAACATTAAGGCACTGTCCATAAATCCAGCAATCTGGGAGGGTGAAGCTGCCGATCACAGCTGAGTTTGACAGATGTGTGCAAGAGAAACATTAAGGCACTGTCCATAAATCCAGCAATCTGGGAGGATGAAGCTGCCGATCACAGCTGAGTTTGACAGATGTGTGCAAGAGAAACATTAAGGCACTGTCCATAAATCCAGCAATCTGGGAGGGTGAAGCTGCCGATCACAGCTGAGTTTGACAGATGTGTGCAAGAGAAACATTAAGGCACTGTCCATAAATCCAGCAATCGGGGGGGATGAAGCTGCCGATCACAGCTGAGTTTGACAGATGTGTGCAAAGAAACATTAAGGCACTGTCCATAAATCAGCAATCTGGGAGGTTGAAGCTGCCGATCACAGCTGGGTTTCCATGATGTGTGCAAGAGAAACATTAAGGCACTGTCCATAAATCCAGCAATCTGGGAGGATGAAGCTGCCGATCACAGCTGGGTTTCACAGATGTGTGCAAGAGAAACATTAAGGCACTGTCCATAAATCCAGCAATCTGGGAGGTTGAAGCTGCCGATTACAGCTGGGTTTGACAGATGTGTGCAAGAGAAACATTAAGGCACTGTCCATAAATCCAGCAATCTGGGAGGATGAAGCTGCCGATCACAGCTGGGTTTCACAGATGTGTGCAAGAGAAACATTAAGGCACTGTCCATAAATCCAGCAATCTGGGAGGGTGAGGCTGCCGATTACAGCAGATGTGTTTGCAAGAGAAACATTAAGGCACTGTCATAAATCCAGCAATCTGGGAGGATGAAGCTGCCGATCACAGCTGAGTTTGACAGTGTGTGCAAGAGAAACATTAAGGCACTGTCCATAAATCCAGCAATCTGGGAGGATAAAGCTGCGATCACAGTTTCACAGATGTGTGCAAGAGAAACATTAAGGCACTGTCCATAAACAGCAATCTGGGAGGATGAAGATCACAGCTGAGTTTTGACAGATGTGTGCAAGAGAAACATTAAGGCACTGAACGTAAATCCAGCAATCTGGGAGGATGAAGCTGCCGATCACAGTTGAGTTTGACAGATGTGTGCAAGAGAAACATTAAGGCACTGTCCATAAATCCAGCAATCTGGGAGGGTGAAGCTGCCGATCACAGCTGAGTTTGACAGATGTGTGCAAGAGAAACATTAAGGCACTGTCCATAAATCCAGCAATCTGGGAGGATGAAGCTGCCGATCACAGCTGAGTTTGACAGATGTGTGCAAGAGAAACATTAAGGCACTGTCCATAAATCCAGCAATCTGGGAGGGTGAAGCTGCCGATCACAGCTGGGTTTGACAGATGTGTGCAAGAGAAACATAAGGCATGCAGCCTGGGAGGGTGAAGTGCCGATCACAGCGAGTTTGACAGATGGTGTGCAAGAGAAACTAAGGAGTCCATTAAAATCCACCAATCTGATTGAAGCTGCCGATCGCACCAAGTGGCGATGCTCCCTACGGAGCCACCTCTGATTGGGCGAAAAGAAGTTCTCACAACAAGCAGAAGAGAACAGAGTTATGACTGAAGGGGCTACTGTTCCTGTGTCTCTGAACTTTTTGTAAATTGGCCATTTCAAACACACGTCCCTCTGTTCTTTATTTCACCCGTCAGTACGTTTATATATATATATATATATATATATATATATATATATACTTGTATGCGTGAAAACTTCTGAGTGTATTTATATGTGTGCTTACCTTGTGTGTGTGTTTGAGTGTATAAAAAGAAAAAGACGGGTAGAGAAACGTGGCACATCTTCTTCTCCCTGTGACATAACAGTAGTTGAACCTGTGGCATAACAATAGTTGAACCTGTGACATAACAATAGTTGAACCTGTGACATAACAATAGTTGAACCTGTGACATAACAATAGTTGAACCTGTTACATAATGTCGTGAGAGGTTCAGATGTTATTAAAATATATGATATCCCAGACAAAAAGATGTATCAAAGGATACCAGTATAGCGCCAGATAAAAGACTGGTCTTATAAGAAATACCCCCTTCTCTGAAAAGAGTAAAGGTGTATCGACAATCAAGGTAGGGTCAAGCTGTATAAACCTTCAAGTATGATGATAGTGAATGTTACTTAAGGTCTAAATGCTACCTCTCCAGATCCCACCCTGAATAATGGTTATTATATTTACTGTTATTGTATTATGGCTAATTGTCTAGGGGATTAATTAATTTAATAAATATGTAATATACATACAAACAGAATCTAACTCAACTTGAATGATTAAGTAAGACTGAATGTAAATATTTACAATTTATTGATCCTTTACCGTTTCTCTTTTCGGATAGGAAAAATGAAATAAAATTCAAATGCTTTTTACATAATAGAAATAAATAAGTAAGGAATTTTCATTTCCACAATAGTTAAATATGAAATTTATATTTAAAATGTCAATTTTGTTATTCATATATATTTATATATAGTTGTTTTTTCACTGGACTGTAAAGTTGGTAGAAGTTCAATAAATCTCTCATTAGTCATCATTCAAGTGTTTGTTTGATGTGTGGTTTAGTTCTTAACAAAATAAGACTCGATGTGCCGACTAGTGGAGTTATATGTCCACCTATCTTTGATAAGTTGAAGCACACAGTGTCTGGATCTCCAGGCTGGGAACCAATCTGGTGACTCGCTCTAAGTATATTGAGAACGTCTCGCACCAATAGAGTTCCTCAGTATTGCATGTCTCGAAGACTGATAGTCATGTCAGGATAAAACCTGGAAAATACAAATAATCGCAATCCTTGTATAGTCCAGCACTATTTTATCCACACACACACAATGAACGTTACAAACAAACTCAGACAGTGTGCTAACAGTTGCACATAACACTTTACTTCAATACCACTTACAGCCAGTTCAATGTGATTACATTTTCCGTATAAATCATAAGTTGATCCAATTGTCCATCATATGCTTCCTTACAATGATTTGGTTAAGTACAAATTATGAAGTAACACCTTGATTAATACATGTAAACAATTCCTGACATCCTTTCTTATTGTCCTGTACAGTGTGACGTTCCTTTACGAAATATTCCATCAAATACATTATCAAACTTACAGTCGTAGATTCTGCCACAATTCTCAATTATCCTACACATTTCCAATGCTGGCTTTCGTCCCTAATCGTTAACACATGCTTGCTTTCAGGCCGGCAGCACACTCGTTCTGTAATTTTTTTTTCTTAACACATATAACACACTAGCGAACACACAAGTGGATTATACACAGGAAAAGTACATAATTATATATATATACACACACACACACACACACACACACACATATATATATATGTGTTGCGTGCATATTTTGACGCACATATTACAAAAATCGATATGGCTATTTAATATGGGAAAAATATAGACATTCATTCATTTGTGTATGAAAATGCTGTCTTTGATCCGGCGCAAGGATATTGCGCTTACGTTTGTACTTATTTTTTAGGGCCAGAAAATATATTAATTTGCTTATTGTGTTTATGGCCTGAATTCATATGTATTACATATTATTAGTACAAGTAGAATCAGTCCTATATTGTATATTTTGGATGGGTAGGAGGGACTAGATTCTTGTTATTCCGGTCTAGCGGAAGTATGAGTTGTCTTGACAAGTCGTGATGAGTTCCGATGTACCGTGATAATGGCGGGTACGCACTTTTCAAAGGGCTGGTAGATTCTTAAGGAAATATGATTCATGAAGTGGTTTTCTTCTAAAGGAGATGGTATCTCTACTATAGTTTATGTTAGAGACTCTCCTAAGGTACGGTACAATGTATAATTCGGACTCCATGTATTGCCAGACCCTATTTTGATGATCTCATGTCGATTCGACCTAGATGGAACATTGTGCTTCGTATCGCTAGGGTCGTGTTTTGTATCGACGAAGATGACAGACTTTCCTGCAGCGGTTATGGCTACGTGAATTAACCTGATCACCGTAGAGCTGTATGGAAACATTTATGAAATCATTTATATACCCATTATAAATTAACTCTGGCTTATATTCTCCTTCCTATGAATGAGTGAACGACAACTCAGGGAGGCAGCCATGTTAGATTTCGGTCATCATCATATGTTTTGATCACTGCCAAGAGAACAGATTATTTATCCTATTATCGGACAGTGACAGGGAGATCTCAATCTTGCTAGAAACCCCCCTTTCGTGGTTTCATAATATATACTACAAACTATGGACGTCAAGTAACTTTAGTTATTTACCGATCTGCCTTCACTGACGCGTTTAGTCAGATAGGGGGATGCGGCCATAATATATCATGACATTGAACTTTTGATGTACTGCCCATTATTTCTGAATGTGTCATGACTTCAGATCTGCTATGTATACCTACAAATTGATATGTCAACATACCATGATGTACTCGTATGTCCCAGTGTGTACGTCTGAATAAATTGAGTAAACAAAGATTCCAGCAGTCTGCATTGGTGCCTTGTAGACACAAGTGTATGAGTGGTTATATTGGTCAGCACACGAACAGTACACCATTCGCGGTAATCACACTCTACACTTCTACTTCATACATACACCATCCTGCGTCGGTTGAAGTGACCAAGTTTAGGGCCTGCTTCCCCTGGAGCCTTTGCCTTCCCTAACTCAGGACTAGGGTGAGTTACCCATTTACAGCTGGGTAGACTGGAGCATGCCTGATCTCAACAACACACCACTCTTCCTTACAGAGCATACAGACTGACACTTTACAGAGTGGAAAGAAGAAAAGAAACTTTACAGTGGCGAGCCAGATTCCTGGGTCCAGCTTACGCAGTTTTTGTGTTGAGAATCACAGTTTACAGCTGAAAGAACATTTGTTTGACCACATCAACACCAGTAGGACAGCTATACAGTCGATGTCAGCTTGACCTGTATTACCGATAGGATGCTGTATCTAGGTCAGCGCTTGTTGACAGTTTTTCGCTGTACAGACAGTATTACACAGGACAGTGGTATCAAGTGTAGAAAATATCTGGAGCAGTATTGTTGACATTTCTCAACGTACAGAAGAATCACAGTGTTGTTGAACATAAAGTGCATAGTTCATCGTTGGATCTTCATATGCTCAACAGAGAAAAATTGACAGTGTAATAGTTTAAAATTAAATCTATTACTGAATAAAGTGGCAAGTTATTAGTATTAAAAATAAACTGTGCCTGCTTTACAACACTATACCTGCAACACATTCCATTCATGACATAAATTATATTGTATGCTATATGCTATTTATGCTTACATGTTATTTGTTATGTATTAAATTAGTTTATGTTCTGTGTGACTAGTACAAGGTATGCCGAGTGACATTGGTCTGGTACTAGTATTCTATAGGTACACATTTTCTTAATTGGAAATTTGTTAGCAACAATTTGCTGCTATTTCTGTTAGTTGTGATGAGGTGTTCTTTTCTTCGTTGTTTTTGTTAATAATTTTGTGTTCCTTAGTTTTGTTTGATTTGTTTGTATAATTGTAGGTCTCATCTTTCCTTTCATTTCAGTTTTTTACACCCTTATGTTTATACACTGTGGCGTTATTTGTCTTGTTATCTTATTGCAGTTATCATCACGGTTTCTGTGATCATTTTTTTTTTCATTTCTCCTATTTAATTTAATTTGATCTCTGCAAATGTGTTCATATTGTCTTTTCTTGTTTGTCCTTTGTAATGTCTTTAGTTGACATATGACGTATAGTGGTATACACTGATAGTATAGTACAGATCAGTACTTTATGATTGTTATTGTTATAAAACAAAATGTACAAGACCTTTGTAAGGCTTGTCTCCCAAAGTGATTGGTAAAGGGAAATATTTTTTCCACAGGTACTCAAGTGATCTTTGATTACATTGAGGTATACAAGACCTTTGTAAGGCTTGTCCCCACAGTATTTGAGATACAGTTATTGTTGTCCACAGGTACTCAAGTTATCATTTGGTTATTATAAACCATACAAGTTTGGACTAAGACTAAGTCTATGGTATAGACTTGTCTCCCATTAAAGTGAAATAGGGTAATTTATTTACTTTTTCAGGTTTCTGATTTAAGAAAACAATATGTCTACATTAGATTATTTCATTGCACAAGGAAAATCTCTTGATAAGACTGGAAAAGACTTAGAACAATGGGCTGTTGCTCAATATGACAAAGCATTAGCTGCAGAAGAAAAAAAAACTGCTGCTGCTGTTGAAGAAAGAAAAGCTGCTGCTGAGGAAAAAAAAGCTGCGGCTGAGGAGAGAAAACTTCAAATAGAAGAAAAAAAAGCTGCTGCAGAAGAAAGGAAAGCTCTAGCTGAAGAAAAAAGATTAGAAAAAGAAGCTGATACTGCTGCTGAACTTAAGAAATTGCAGATGCAAGTGGAGGAAAGGAGATTTGAGGCAGAACAGAAGAAATTAGAAGCTGATGCAGAGCAGAAAAAATTAGAAGTTGCTGCAGAACAGAAAAAAATTAGAAGTTGCTGCAGAACAGAAAAAATTAGAAGTTGCTGCAGAACAGAAGAAATTAGAAGCTGCTGCAGAACAGAAGAAATTAGAAGCTGCTGCAGAACAGAGAAGATTAGATAGAGAAGCTGAAGAGAGAAAAGCAATAAGAGAACATGAGTTTGAATTAGAGAAATTAAAATTGACATGTATGAGTAATGTTAATCAGGCATCTGGTGGTAATGGTAAACCCTTTGTGTACAAGGTCAAGGTACCAGCGTTTTACCCTACCAGTGATGACATAACATTTTGGCTTTCTAGATTTGAACGGGCTTGTCGATCTCATAATGTTGACAAATCACAGTATGTGAATCAGTTGTCTGAAAATCTAAAAGGGGGAGTCTCTGAGTAAGTTATATTTTGTTGAAGAGGCCGACAAAGATAATTATGATGCTGTTAGGGCAGCTTTGATAAAGAGATATCAGCTGTCTGAAGAAGGTTATCGTCTTTTGTTTAAAACAATGAGACCTGAGGTAGGTGTAGAATTCTCAGATTTCATCTCAAAAGCACGAATTACACTTTCACGATGGATTGAATTATCCAAAACAGAGAAAACATTTGATGGTCTTACGGATTTATTGCTAAGAGACAAGGTCATGTCTTCTGTAAATAAATCATTCCTAGAGTTCTTACATGAGCGTAAACCTGGTACAATAAAGCAAATGGAAGAATATTGTGACCAGTATGCCACGGCACACCCTGACATGATTCTTAGTAACTCTAACATTAAAGAGAGTATGCCAGTTGCTTCGGCAACAGAATATAATCAGAATTACTCACACAAATTCCAAGGAGCTAAAAATAAATTTGATAAAAAGGTTAATTGGAATAAGTATCAAAACCAAGATAACCGCTCAAATCAGAGTTTTTCTTTGAAGAACTGGAATCGGGCTGATAGTCCTCGACACGCGAGGGGTACCCATAATGTTAGAAATTCTCGGAAAGGGAGTAGCTATAGGAACTACCCAAGTGCTTCATGGAGACAAAAGAAACAATATTACAGGGATACTCAATATAATGAGCATGATGATTATGATCATGAATGTTATGATTCAAACCCAAATAGGGGTTATAACAGAGGCAATAATAATTATAGAGACAATTATAACCGAGGTAGATCACAACACAAAAGACATGGTAAATCGTATTACCAGGCTAACTCTGCACAACAGGAGTTCCACGACACCGATAATCAGAATAATGATAAAAAAGACTCCAACAGTGTAGCAAATTCCGCTTTCGATTTTGCTAGAGCATCTGAGTGTTCGCAATGCAAAACATTATTCGATCCAAACACAGTGTCTACTTTAAGCTGCGGTCACCCGCTTCCCGCTCTCCATGCGTCAATTGCGCATAATGGAAGGGGTGCTCTTGTCTTTAATAGGGGCCTAATAGATGGTACTCCGGTATCAATTCTTTTCGATTCGGGGTGCACTACCATTGGAGTGAGGCAATCACTCGTAAATCCTTCTCGAGCTACAGGCAATATAGTCAAATGTGTAACATTTGGTGGCACATTGGAGAAGTACTCCACTGCCATTATCAATATTGCTACGCCTTTCTTTACAGGAGAGGTGCAAGCATGTCTCTTGCCGAATCCGATCGCTGATCTTATCATCGGTCGCATTCACGGGGTGAAAGAATGCACTCCACAGCAAATTTCTAATTGGGAAAATGTTAATATGCAATCGGCTAATGCAGTAATCACTAGGGCTCAAGCTCTTAATATGCCACAATCTTCACATTCTGAAGATAATGATGCGCAGATCCAAGATGATCCCTTGGAGATTTCCCACGATTCCTTTATCAAACAGCAGGAAGATGATCCTACTCTAAAGAAATTCTTTACTCTGGCAACAAAAGGTGATCCGAATAAGGATACTAATCGTAAATCTTGGATTACGATGAAGAATGGCGTACTTGTACGTATGGTACAAGACTCCGCTAAGTCCATTCATTCTCAAATCCTTGTGCCTAAAAATATGAGAGTTAAAATCTTACAGCACGCTCATGATTCGCAGTGTGCTGGACATATGGGTTTTTCCCGTACTAAAGCTAGAGTTCTTCAATCTTTCTTTTGGCCTGCTGTGAATAAGGACATACGAATCTATTGTCGATCTTGTAAAGTATGTCAAGAGATTAAATCCAGAGGTCCACGCCATGATGCACCTATTCAGGCTGCAGACATTCCCATTCGGCCATTTCAAAAAAATGGCGATAGACATCATTGGTCCATTTAAGATAAAGTCTGCTAGAGGACACCAATTTATTTTGACGTGTGTTGATATGTGCACACGTTGGCCGGAGGCTGTTCCTCTAAAGAGCATAACTACTGCTGATGTCGCAGATGCTCTTTGGTTAATATTTTCTCGTCTGGGGTTTCCAGCAGAAATATTATCCGACCATGGTACCCAACTCATATCGGATACCATGTCTCAAGTAATGTCGACTCTGAAGATAGAGAGATCGCTGAGTAGTATTTATCATCCTATGTCCAATGGGATGGTGGAACGTTTGAATAGAACTCTGAAAAACCTACTAGGTAAGATAACGGAAGATCATCCTCAGGATTGGGATAGGGTTTTACCCGCGGCTCTCTTTGCATATAGAGAGGTCGCCAACGAACATACAGGATTTTCTCCCTTTGAACTTGTCTTTGGCGCGAAACCGCGAGGTCCTATGTCCTTACTTCATGATCTTATAACTGCTGATAATATTGTCGATGACACAAAATCCTCTTATGAATATGTCATCGCACTTAGACACAAGATTATTGAAGCATGCAAATTGGCAACTGCTTCTTCTGAATTTGCGAAACAGAAGGCAAGGGAATTTGCCAATAAAAAGAGATGTTTGCGTCAACTTTGTCCAGGTGACAAAGCATTTGTCTTGCTACCTTGTAGGGAAAATAGACTTCTCATTTCTTGGAAAGGTCCGTACGATATAATATCAAAAGTTTCCGATGTTGACTATATCGTCGATATTGACGGGAAGCGTAAAACCTTCCACATCAACATGCTCACGGAATTCCATGAACGTCCTGATTATTTACAACCTGTTTTCCAGGCAACGGATGATTTTCCAGTCCAACATGGACAGTACTCATCTCTGTCAGTAATACAGGATGAGGAAACGAGTTTCTCGGATGTAAATTTACCTTTTCCAATGATTCCTCTTCACTCTAATGAATCATGGAAAGATGTTGCAATTTCTCCAGAATTATCTCCAGGAGAGCAGAAACAAGTTTCTACTTTGTTAGAACAATTTCAGGATGTCCTTACTGACATTCCTGGTCAAACGGATGTCATTCAACATGACATTATTCTTACTGACCATAGTCCTGTAAGAGTCAGACCGTATCCTATCCCGATACATTTTCAATCACAGGTAGAGAAAGAGTTAGATGAGATGATAGAGTTAAAAATTATTGAACCATCCACATCAGCATATTCTTCGCCGATGGTTATAGTACGGAAAAAAGACAATAACATACGTCTTTGCGTGGATTATCGCAAATTGAATCAAGTGACTAAATTCGATGCTGAACCTATGCCTTTACTAGAAGAGCTACTTACGAAACTATCGAATTCTCACTTCTTTACTAAACTCGATTTGTCTAAGGGATATTGGCAAGTTCCACTATCCGAACACGCCAAACCGTTTACTGCTTTTTCGACGCCTAGGGGTCTATTCCAATGGAATTTCATGCCTTTCGGTCTTATGAACGCCCCTGCAACATTTGTACGCATGATGCGTCGAATCCTATCTCATCGCTCAGATGTCATTGCGTATCTTGATGACATCTGTCTTTTCAGTGATACTTGGAACGATCACTATAATGGTATAAATGAACTATTGTCTATCTTACGCGAGCATAACCTGACAGCGAAACCATCGAAAGCATGTATTGGTTTTAGCGAAATATCTTTCTTAGGACACCGTGTTGGTCATGGGTTCCTAAAAACAGAAGACCATAATACAAGTAAGATACTTAACATTTCTATTCCTAAGACTAAAAAGCAAGTACGAAGTCTCTTAGGTCTAATACAATTTTATGGACGATTCATCCCGAATCTGTCCTCCATTATGTCACCTCTTTCTTCCTTGCTAAAGAAAGGGTCTCCTAATGTAGTCCATTGGACTCAAGAATGTCAATCCTCTTTGGATAAGGTTAAAACTATGTTTTCTACTTCACCTATCCTAGTATTGCCTTCTAAGGATAAGACATTTATTCTTCGTAGTGACGCTTCATCCACCGGGATTGGAGCTGCACTAATGCAAGAGTACTCTGGAACTCTGCATCCTGTGATGTATATTTCTCGGAAATTAAATGCCGCAGAGAAGAATTACTCGGTCCTAGACCGTGAATTATTGGCTATGGTTTGGTCAATCCTTAAACTGCAAAGATTTCTTCTGGGCGCGCATTTCATTGTGGAAACTGACCAGAAAGCTCTTACGGCTATTCAGAGTAAAAAATCTGAAGAGCGCGAGATCAACGCGATACGCGATTGCTCTACAGCCATTTCATTTTTCGGTGCGAGCTATCCGTGGGTCAGAAAATGTGATGGCAGATATTTTGTCTAGATGCCCACATGATTCATAACTGTTATACAACTTTGATACAGTTGTTTCTATGTTGAAATGTGTACACATATGTAATATATCATATATTGATTGTAACACTACTTAGCGGTTCATTGATATTTATTCACCGCTGATCTTTCAATGTTTTTCGTCTTTGATGATCATGATGTTAAGATATCTTAGATGAAATTTATGTATAAACTAATGTGGAAATTGTGTCATTGCTAATATTGTAGTATGCGTTGGTGACACCTCTCTGGAAATATATTTATACTTAGAGAAGTACTTTCTCTAAGGTCATAAAACTTATGCTTATCATCTGCGCATTGTATTGGTGCGTTGTGAGCCTATTGTATGTTGCTCCTAGATGTATTTCAAAAAAAAAATGTACCATTTTTTTTTCCCGAGGGGTGTGGTAATCTGTTGCGTGCATATTTTGACGCACATATTACAAAAATCGATATGGCTATTTAATATGGGAAAAATATAGACATTCATTCATTTGTGTATGAAAATGCTGTCTATGGTAAAAGCGAGAGAATCCATGTTTGATTCACACTTTTGATTATAGGAGTAATCGTTCTGGATATTGATCCGGCGCAAGGATATTGCGCTTACGTTTGTACTTATTTTTTAGGGCCAGAAAATATATTAATTTGCTTATTGTGTTTATGGCCTGAATTCATATGTATTACATATTATTAGTACAAGTAGAATCAGTCCTATATTGTATATTTTGGATGGGTAGGAGGGACTAGATTCTTGTTATTCCGGTCTAGCGGAAGTATGAGTTGTCTTGACAAGTCGTGATGAGTTCCGATGTGCCGTGATAATGGCGGGTACGCACTTTTCAAAGGGCTGGTAGATTCTTAAGGAAATATGATTCATGAAGTGGTTTTCTTCTAAAGGAGATGGTATCTCTACTATAGTTTATGTTAGAGACTCTCCTAAGGTACGGTACAATGTATAATTCGGACTCCATGTATTGCCAGACCCTATATTGATGATCTCATGTCGATTCGACCTAGATGGAACATTGTGCTTCGTATCGCTAGGGTCGTGTTTTGTATCGACGAAGATGACAGACTTTCCTGCAGCGGTTATGGCTACGTGAATTAACCTGATCACCGTAGAGCTGTATGGAAACATTTATGAAATCATTTATATACCCATTATAAATTAACTCTGGCTTATATTCTCCTTCCTATGAATGAGTGAACGACAACTCAGGGAGGCAGCCATGTTAGATTTCGGTCATCATATGTTTTGATCACTGCCAAGAGAACAGATTATTTATCCTATTATCGGACAGTGACAGGGAGATCTCAATCTTGCTAGAAACCCCCCTTTCGTGGTTTCATAATATATACTACAAACTATGGACGTCAAGTAACTTTAGTTATTTATCGATCTGCCTTCACTGACGCGTTTAGTCAGATAGGGGGATGCGGCCTTAATATATCATGACATTGAACTTTTGATGTACTGCCCATTATTTCTGAATGTGTCATGACTTCAGATCTGCTATGTATACCTACAAATTGATATGTCAACATACCATGATGTACTCGTATGTCCCAGTGTGTACGTCTGAATAAATTGAGTAAACAAAGATTCCAGCAGTCTGCATTGGTGCCTTGTAGACACAAGTGTATGAGTGGTTATATTGGTCAGCACACGAACAGTACACCATTCGCGGTAATCACACTCTACACTTCTACTTCATACATACACCATCCTGCGTCGGTTGAAGTGACCAAGTTTAGGGCCTGCTTCCCCTGGAGCCTTTGCCTTCCCCTGGAGCCTTTGCCTTCCCTAACTCAGGACTAGGGTGAGTTACCCATTTACAGCTGGGTAGACTGGAGCATGCCTGATCTCAACAACACACCACTCTTCCTTACAGAGCATACAGACTGACACTTTACAGAGTGGGAAATAAACAAGGAAAGAAGAAAAGAAACTTTACAATATGTTGGACCCCACTTGTCTGTTGTTGCTACTGTTGGTGGTGGATATGTAATTGTTGGGACTGTTTATGTTCTTGAGTCAATCGTGCTAATTTCGCGAATATATTAATTCTGGATGCAGTAAGATGCAAACTCAACGTAGGCACATCAACAAGTGCCAATACTGTGATAGTCCAAACTCGTTAATTGAAAGTTCATACATTGTTTATTGACATCACATCATACGGGACGAAAACACTCAACGTTGACGGTTAATAGATAATTCGACATGATGATTATGGACGCATGTCCTCAATAATAATTCAAATAAATAGTCTCAGAAGAATCCTCCAGCAAATTCTGACTAGGTCTCTGAGTGAATACATCAATAGTCATAAAGGTCATGAAGTAGTCAGTACAAGGTTATTTTGATCACGGTTGACCTTTCCTCAAGGACAAGAGATTCTCATTATACTTGGTAGTATCTAAGATCCCGATCTAAAGAAGTCCTCATCAACAAAACATATTAGAACGTAGGTGCAGGTTCCTACTAAATACCTTCTAGGCATGTAAAGTTACTAAGGCATAGATACTTGAATTACCTCTTGTATTAGCCGTGACTGACCCCAACGGCTTCCTAATATTATATAGATAACGTAGATCCACGGTAGTTACCGCCGATCCCCTTGATAGGCATTTACTGGCATACAAAAATATATCTACAGCTGTGAATCCATTTCGGTACAGGCTAGTCACCTGTTATCGACTAGATACTCACGACTGTGGAGAACGATCATTATTATCACAATAAGTATATACTTGGCTCTTCCAACGACTCAGCACTTACGTGGATGACCACCGGCTACAACTGCTAATCCGCAGGACCGGGTCTCAATATAAAATACTTTACCCAAAACACGGGTCTCGAACTCCCAAAGCTTCACTATTCGAACTTGGGATTCTTGCTTCTCAAACCCATTCATGACGTCAACCGACTGTCTAGATACACGTGCGGACAGGATAACCCCCTATACGCCTTAGTGCACAACCGTGCGCTAATGAAATCAAACTCACCAATAAGACTTACTCTCATGTAAGTCGGTGCGTAAAGTTTATTACAGAGGTAGGACCATGTATTAATAATATAAGACTACCTTCATCTGTAAAGGAGTGCAGAGGTCTACGAAAAGGGCTCTACAGATTCCTTACCAATCCCCCCAAAAAAAAATTAATTATATTAATTTTTTTCTTTAATACCGACACTAGAGGTAAGTCAAGTTTACATATTCCTATTTTACCAATATATCATGATAAAAAATAATAAAATATGAAATTCCAGTTAACTCAAACAACAAAAGGTATGCATAAAAGCATACATCCACAATTGCACACCTTTGGTACAATGTGGTCAATGAAATGAAATATCATATTAGAAATATTGAATTAAAACAAATGTAAACGCAAATACAAAGAAATGATGAGAAACCAATGAATAAACAGAAAAGTGATGGATATGCATTTAAAATGACAAGTGAAAAAATGAATAAAAATGAAAGAATACAATTTAAACACGTATAAGAACAACGCACTTAACTGTGTGTCTAAGTCCTTTTGAGGTACTAATGAAAGTACTAATGTTAAATTAATGTGCTTAAATATTGATAAATCCACTTAAATATTGTATAGTTAATTACATTAATCATTATTTTAACTAACTAAGTATCTAAGTTTAATAATCTAATTAATTCATTTATTTCACCCTAATAATGTTATTAATTACTTAAATACCGAAAGTTCCATTTTCCTGTTAGTGAACAGTTTATAATATAACAAATTCAGTTCCACGAAGAAATCAGAGTGGTAGAAATGTTATTTCGGTGAGAAAATATAATCCTTTTCCAACGTTATTATCTTTTCAATGTCATAATTAAGTGAATGTTATTATCACAAGGATAGTCATATACCTTAAAGTTCCATGTTATTTTGATACATAAGCATTGTAGATTTCACTTGAATGAATGTTAATGACTCTTATAATCGAGGTATCACACGTAAAAAGTTACACTCGACGAACTGTCAGTGTCCAAGTTCAGTTGTCTTTAGTGCGTAGCTGTTAACTCGATTCATTCGGACATCTTGACAAGATGTCAGCGAGAACATTCTGTGTGCCAGGTATGGATCGAATCGTGAAATTAAATGGTTGTAACGCGATCGCATACCTAGTAGATTTGGCAGATTTTACGTCCTTTGTGTTGAGTGCAGTAAGAGCTTTTTGGTCTGATTCCACAATAAAGTGTGATCCAAGCAGATATCTTTGAAGTTTATTTATTGACCAAACAAGCCCGAGAAGTTCTTTATCTAAAACTGAATAATTCTGTTCAGTTGGAGTTAACTTCCGTGACACATAGAGAACGGGATGCAAGGTGCCATTATATTCTTGTAGTAAGACACTTCCCACGCCGTAATTAGAAGCATCGCTGCGTAATACAAATGGCAAATTCTCGTTAGGTAACCTTAAAACAGGATGATTAGAAAAAAATTTCTTTATGATATCCAACGCGATTTGATGTTCGTTAGACCACCGAATCACGTTAGCTGCACCTTTCCTAAGTAATGAAGAGAAAGGAGCAGTAATGGACGAAAGATGTGGTATGAATTTCCCATAGTATTGTACTAGTCCTAATAGAGATCGCACTTGTTTCTTTGTTTTAGGTGTGGAGATGTTAAGGATTTTGGAAACATTACTGTCCTCTGTGTATAACATACCGCGACCAATACGGTGTCCCAAAAAAGAAATCTCGTGGAAACCCACAAATGCCTTTGATGGCTTAGCAGTTAAATTATGATTTTGTAATGTGGACAGTAATGAGTTTAATCCTTCTAAATGTTCTTCCCATGAGTCACTGAAAAGACAAATGTCGTCTATGTACGCAATGACGTTGGGATGATGAGATAGGATTCGACGCATCATGCGTACGAACGTGGCAGGAGCGTTAACTAACCCGAAAGGCATAAAATTCCATTGGAATAGTTCATGAGAACTAGAAAAAGAACAAGTAACTATTACAAGAAAGAGATGATGACTGCATAGGCTGAGTCATCAAAGAATGTGAAATCAAAATTGAATATCCGTAGGTTACTATCTGCGTGACGCAGAATCGGGAACCAATTGTAATCGGAGAGAATGGTGGTGGAAATACACACCATTGTCCCGCTCGATAGCCATGCGAGCATCTCTATTGGTCCTAAAAGTAACCACGGCGTCACCATACCTGTTATTGGTATGAGGTAACAGACGCACGAACCTAACGTCTGCCGTGTGGTTGAGAAAATCTCCTAGTGCTTGCCAACTAGTTCGCTGTGGCAGATTTTGCACAAGGATGGTGCGAGAAGATGCACCTCTACCAATATAAGTGGTACCATAGTCACAAGAATGTGAACAAGGTTGATGGGTAACATTAGCTCTCTTAGGTATATTATAATATTTATTATTTATACCTTTAGGATTATTCTGAAATGTACCATACTTTTGTACTTGATTATTATTACTTATGCCAGACAAAGGTGTAGGTGTACGGCATGTCGTAGACACCTGCTTGCTGGGCAAAGTTAAAACTTTACTGACAACCTTATTGGTATTAATTTTCCCAACGGAGTTACAACTACTCTTATTTTTATTAGGAACATCATTTTCCTTTTTCACAAACGTAACTTTTTTCTTACGATCAGTTGCCTGCTGATCAAGTCGAGGGAAGGTATATGTCCCCCGGAATGACTTATTAGTCTTCACAGGTTGCGTTGAAACTTTAATATCCTTCTTAAGAATGGACGCATGTCGTAAAGGCTGTAATGCATTAGCAACAGTGGCGTAATGAACAATGGAATCATTTTCGTTGCTAGATTCCAAGATCTTATCATTACATAGCAATTTAGTAATATGTGTATGTGAAACAAATGTAGGAATAGTCGTAAATGCACGGGTATCATGTATATTTCGCTCTTCCCAATCAGCAATCTGCTGTGGGGTACACTCTTTAACCTCATGTATGCGACCAAGTATAATATCACTTATAGGTGCAGGAAGAAGGCATGCGTGAATTTTTCCTGAAAAAAATGGTGTATGAAGGTTAACTATAGCTGTAGGAAAAATCTCCACAGTCCCTCCAAAAGTCACGCACTGCACGGTCTGGCCAGTAGCACATGATGGGTCGACCAGCGAAGTCCGTACACCGATTGTGCTACAACCTGAGTCAAATAAAAGAGAGCATGGAGTGGAATTTAAAAAACCCTTATTTAATTTAAGGCTTCCTGTTCCATAGTCAGTAGCTGACGTGGCCGTACAAGCCGCTGGTAGGCTTGGTATAATTTGCCCGCATCGCAGCGTTGTGATCGCCTTGGGCTGGAATGGGGTATTACTCTCATCACAAGACTTGACCTGTTCGAAATCCAGAGAACATGACATAGCACATGTGCATTAACATTATTATCCTGTTCCTTGTTTGAATGTGTATCACTCAAAGCAACATTAGAATGTCTACGTGTATTACTCGACGATCCACCTATTCGACGCGATCGATTCTGATTATTATCCCCAAAATTGCTAGTATTTGCATTTTTGTTTACGTTAAAATCACGGTTAGTATGACCATTACCATTGTGCCATTGACCATACTGTCTATTTTGATAACCTTGTCTGTTATTGAAAGATTGTGATCTAAATTTCCCATTATGATAATAATTATTGCTTTGATTATTTCCAAAATTATTCTGATGAAAATCTCGTGATCTGTGAGATTGGCTAGAAGATACATTATATAGAGAAGTTTGACAAATTGTTTCCCTTTAAAAGAATTGCAATTCTTGTTATTTCCCTTTCTGACTTTTCTATCTCTAAGATTCATTATCAATTTTTTCTGTTTTTCAGCTTCTATTTTCAACTCTACATAATCTGACTTCCACTTCTCATAATTCATTTTGATTTGTTCTAGCTCTCTAGCAATCCCATTCATAATATTTAAATCTTTAACTTCGAGTTCTGCAGCAGCAGTTTGAGTTAGATGTTCAACATCGATAGTGTGTTTCCTGACATGTTCTTTATTAATGGCCTTTTCTTTTTCAAGTGCCTCAATGGCATTTTGATGGTTATTCGTAAGTTCCTCAACCCTTAATTTCAAAAGAGGAATCTCAGATGTCAGTTCTTGAATCTGAGCCAAATGAGCATGACAGTCTGTCTTTATAGCCATATTTAACTTATCAAATTCTCCAATGACCTTATTCTCCTTGTCAAGTAATATTTTTACTGAGCGTACTTCATTCTCTAACTCATTTTTCTCCATGAGTAATTTTTCAATATTTATCTGTTTTTCCTGAGACACTTTCTCCTGATGACATAGCAGATTCCTGAGTTCTTGATTTGCCAAGGTAAGATCTGCTACCTTCTTATCCAAAACTTTCATGTTTTGTTCCATCGTTTTTTCCATATTACACTTTTCTCTCAAAAGAGTTACCTCAGATGTCAGGCTCTGAATTTGAGCCACGTGTGTATTGCAATCTATCTGCAAAGTAGTATTAATAGCAATAGGTTTATTTTCATCGTCACTATCTTCTTCGAAAAATATGTTCATTAAGGAGGTCACCTCATTATCTAACTCTCTTTTCTGACCAAAAGAGGAGTCATGAAATTTCTTATTATCCTCTATCAACACCGTCACTTTATTCTTCAACTCAGCATTTTCAAAATCCATAGCCAACAACTTCTTCTCATATTCCCCTTTTTGCTGTAGCAGCTCATTCGTAAGGGCAATCTCCCTACCCTTGTGCTTCGTTATGGTTTTCTTCAACTCATCCACCTCAATAACACTACTGTCTTGAGTAGTTATTTTTCCTTCATCATAAAAAATGGTGGATAATAATTTAGCAAGTCTCACTGCTTTCTCTTGTGAAAAGCCATATTTGCACCTAAGAAAAGCAAAATTCTTGAGATCCTGGGTAATTTGAAGTAAGAAATGTTCAATGGCATATTCCTCACAACTTGAACCCCATTTACCTATTCTATCTCCCTCCCGGAGAAAATGATCCAAAATATCCATTATGTCTAATAATTTTTTTCACTCTAATAAGTGTTACTTAAAAAATATTCACTTTTTTACCATCTAATCAGAGGTACCAGTTCCTGTCCAAGAACTGTACATTAAAGTCATCATATAATAGTCAAATATATATATAATTAATAAAGTAATCTATGCAATGAAATGTTATGAGCAATAACGTGACAGACAATAGGCACAATACTGACAAGACACGATAATCAAGACAAATGAAAACAGTCGTAGAAATCAACAAAAATAAAAAATGTGGAACTAAAATAGAATGTCGTAAAAAATTACGATGACATCTACGATCCGATAATACACAAGACAGTTGACAACACAGTGTAAAAACATATGTTTTGTATAAAACTGAACGATAGTCAGGTTAGAAGGACAATAATCACATACAAAATACATCATAAAACTAAGGTACGAGTAAAATAACTATGAAAACAACAATTAAAACTTGACGGAACAGCTAAACAAATACTATCATAAGAAGCAAGTAGCGATCGGAACTACAGCAAGGTTTCTAGCCTTGAACCGGAATTATCGCTCAATTGAAACTTATAAATCAAAACCTACAGAACATCTGACAAAGAGCCCGAATCGGCTTCGAGATGAACCTCGTTTGTCAGATCGACCTCCCTACCTCCCACGAGAAACATCAAACATAGAACATGCAACATGAAACATGAATAAAAGTAGTGGACATATTACCAAGCCAAGGCACAGCTAAACGTAAAACGGTGTAATGACAACACGACGTTTTTACTTATCTCAACCGGCTAAAAAAAAAATATCCCTCGCATCCAGGACTGCATGTATGAGACATCTATTTGACGAAACATAAAGCCAGAGTCCAATGTCGAAACTTGACAGTTGAAGTCCCTGGGTTGTCCTTGACTTGTGATGACCGTTAGAAGTGCTGCAAGGTCCAGGATGTTGTCGCCTTGAAAGATACCATATTTCTTTTCAACCGAGTTTGAATGAAGGCTTGAGTTCGATTCCGCTAATGAAAACTGGATATTTTCAGAGCACACTGCGCCACCATATTGTTGGACCCCATCTTGTCTGTTGTTGCTACTGTTGGTGGTGGATATGTAATTGTTGGGACTGTTTATGTTCTTGAGTCAATCGTGCTAATTTCGCGAATATATTAATTCTGGATGCAGTAAGATGCAAACTCAACGTAGGCACATCAACAAGTGCCAATACTGTGATAGTCCAAAACTCGTTAATTGAAAGTTCATACATTGTTTATTGACATCACATCATACGGGACGAAAACACTCAACGTTGACGGTTAATAGATAATTCGACATGATGATTATGGACGCATGTCCTCAATAATAATTCAAATAAATAGTCTCAGAAGAATCCTCCAGCAAATTCTGACTAGGTCTCTGAGTGAATACATCAATAGTCATAAAGGTCATGAAGTAGTCAGTACAAGGTTATTTTGATCACGGTTGACCTTTCCTCAAGGACAAGAGATTCTCATTATACTTGGTAGTATCTAAGATCCCGATCTAAAGAAGTCCTCATCAACAAAACATATTAGAACGTAGGTGCAGGTTCCTACTAAATACCTTCTAGGCATGTAAAGTTACTAAGGCATAGATACTTGAATTACCTCTTGTATTAGCCGTGACTGACCCCAACGGCTTCCTAATATTATATAGATAACGTAGATCCACGGTAGTTACCGCCGATCCCCTTGATAGGCATTTACTGGCATACAAAAATATATCTACAGCTGTGAATCCATTTCGGTACAGGCTAGTCACCTGTTATCGACTAGATACTCACGACTGTGGAGAACGATCATTATTATCACAATAAGTATATACTTGGCTCTTCCAACGACTCAGCACTTACGTGGATGACCACCGGCTACAACTGCTAATCCGCAGGACCGGGTCTCAATATAAAATACTTTACCCAAAACACGGGTCTCGAACTCCCAAAGCTTCACTATTCGAACTTGGGATTCTTGCTTCTCAAACCCATTCATGACGTCAACCGACTGTCTAGATACACGTGCGGACAGGATAACCCCCTATACGCCTTAGTGCACAACCGTGCGCTAATGAAATCAAACTCACCAATAAGACTTACTCTCATGTAAGTCGGTGCGTAAAGTTTATTACAGAGGTAGGACCATGTATTAATAATATAAGACTACCTTCATCTGTAAAGGAGTGCAGAGGTCTACGAAAAGGACTCTACAATATATATATATATATATATATATATATATATATATATATATATATATATATATATATATATATATATATATATATATATACATATACATATATACATATATATATATATACATATATATAAATATATATATACATACATATATATATATATATACACAAATATATATATACACATATATATATATATATATATATATATATATATATATATATATATATATATACATTTCTCTTACCCTCACGTAGAATACAATAGCTATAACAGGCTGCAAATGGGTATCTAGGTCTGCTACGTAGATACAGCTGCAAAATATTTGACAGCAAGCGTTTGCCGCTTTCTTCTGTTCCGTACTGTATTTTGAAAATGTTGTGGCCTCAATTCAGCCCAAGTTCAAGGTCTTATATAGGGTCTCAGCGTACCTCGCAGATGGTTGGGGCATAAGCGGTGTTTAGGAATCCAAAAACAATGCGTCTTTTTGCCTTCGTGGTCAATGTGCAGAAATTTTAAAATCTATTATCTTTCTTAATTGTGGACCGATTTTACTCATTTAAAGTTAGTATTATACTGGTAATTTATCTCTATCAGTCTAACTAAAATTTGTTTAGTTAGCAAAATGCATTTAAATATATGCAGCCTTTAACTAACTATATTGGGGCTACCCCGATGTATAAAGGTCAATTAAAACGTTTTTTCTCTTTGAGTACCATAGTATTTGAGGAAGTCTTTATTCATATCTCTTAAGTAATATCCCCGTTGTTTAAACTAGCTATAAATTTCGTTTAAATATCTTTAGTCTTTGAGAACTTAAATATCTTCGTATATTTTCAGTTACACAAAATAGGCCTCTATGTTAAGCATAAACGGTTTCCTTATACACACCAGAAAAAGGAGCGTTCTCATTGGCTGTTATATCGGTCCGTATTATCCTATTATTTTGAGCGGTAATGGTCAGAATATTTAGAACTCGTGATGTGAGACAGATGTCATTTCACGACACATAACAATAGTTGAACCTGTGACATAACAATAGTTGAACCTGTGACATAAAAATAGTTGAACCTGTGACATAACAATAGTTGAACCTGTGACATAACAGTAGTTGAACCTGTGACATAACAATAGTTGAACCTGTGACATAATAATAGTTGAACAATAAATAAGTAATCAAACCACACGAAGAAAGAACCAACAGTTCATCATTTATTCATTACCACTAGCTCCCTCAGGAACAACGATCCAAGGGCGTAACTTAAAGTATTCGACAACAGAGGTGGGTCCTACCTTTAGCACCCCCTTCCCCCTCTTCCCCCCCCCCCCCCAATAAAGAAACACACTTGCAAGTATATTTTTAACAGTAAGTAATATTATAATAGCGTCTGATCACATCCCCTTCACGGCTGTCACCCGGGCCGGACCATCGCCCCTGCACCCCTGCACAGATTTTCAACGAGTTCATACCAAGCCTGCCTATCGTGTGCCATCTATTCAAAGTCAGTCCATGACGTCTCTGACCCGACTCTGTCTCTAGTTCCCGTCTGCTTATGGTTTTTCCGGTTTACCTCCAGCACACTTACTGTGAGCCGCGGTGGTTTTAGGTAGAGTCCCCTTGATGTATAGAGAGTTACGCGATCTAATATTTGGCCGCCATTTTCGGCTGTACCAGTATTGCAGGAAAATGGACCCAATCGCGAGTTTCAGACCCAATTAGCATTTTCGTTTAGGTTAACTAATAATTTGAAATAAAATTAGATGCAAATACAGTAGCACATATTTGTACTATTCTTTGTATTTCAACTAACAAAACAAAAAGAAGAAAACTAGTTTACTTACCGGTTTGTTGAATAGAATCAGTAGCGTGAATTTTTAACACATACTCCGTTAAATTGTATATGCCGTTAGAATTCCACTATTTGGCAACAAATATTCCGTTATAATTGCAACACTTAGCAAAACATACTCCCTTCGAATTGAACTATTTACCTAGTTTGAAATGTGGAAAGTGGTGAATGACTGTTGTAGACACTGACAGTTTTACTGGATCCAGATGATCACATCAGTTTTTGTTTTCATTAAAAATGCGACAATGTACAGATAGTTTTAACAAAATATATATATAATATGATTATATAAATTATGTAATTATATATATATTATTTAATTTTATATCATTTTATAATTATTATATATATATATATATATATATATATATAATATATATATATATATATATATATATATATATATATATATATATATATATATATATATATATATATATATATATATATATATATATATATATATATATATATATATATATAAAATGTAAAATATAGAATAGGTGTTAAGAATAGACAGACCTAGGGAACTGCATAATATAGTCAAACAATATTTAACACGACCAAATGTTAATATATTGTGGCTGGGAATGTGAAGGTCTGATGCTGTTCTTACAATGCATATGACTTTTAACAGATGGAAGTCAATTAAATATCTGTTAAAGTCAGTTATATAACTGGAACCAGCAGGCCTTTGCACCCCTCCATTTTAATATTATTTTTGTTCAGTTTCTTCTTGATTTTGTTTGTTATTTTTTTGTTTATTTATTTAACGTATTAGCATAATTGTGATTGTCCCTATTTACAATGATTAGACAAATGTGATGCCACTTTCTCATATCGGCAGTTGTTCATATTATTTGGAATTGAAAATAATATATATCCTAATTATAACCCATCAGAGGTTGAACGCGATATTTTTCTTTATTAATTTTAAAAAAAAAAATCTTACTCGATGCTTATTCTCGCTACTAGCCCTGGTATTGTCCAGCCGAAAATGGCGTCTACGTCGTTCAGCCTCGTTTTCGATTCTGACATAGTTCGCGTAACTCTCTATACATCAAGGGGCTCTAGTTTTAGGCATAGGCAGCATAGGTAATATAGGCTACATAAAGACATAGCGCGTTCTTCATGAAGACACTCTTGGGGCCGCCAGGTAATGAATGGATAATCGCCACTACAGGCCTATAATAGCCTTCAGTCATAACTATGGGAATGTGACAGCCTTCAGTCATAACTATGGGAATGTGACAGCCTTCAGTCATAACTGTGGGAATGTGACAGCCTTCAGTCATAACTATGGGAATGTGACAGCCTTCAGTCATAACTGTGGGAATGTGACAGCCTTGACCTTTGGTTTTTTCCTGGTGTTCCTTTTAGCGTGTTCTTTTCTATTCTGCTTTTTGTGAGAGATTCTATTTTGCTCAGTCTGAGGTGGCGCCGTAGGGAGCATCCCCGCTTGGTGCGATCGGCAGCTTCATCCTACCAGGTTGCTGGATTTATGTTCAGTGCCTTTATGTCTCTCTTGCACACATCTTTGAACCTTGTCGCGGTCGCGCGGCTGTTCTTTTGCTATCAGGATAACTGCCACTATATGTCTATACCCTAACGTTAACCGATATGTGACCGCCACAGAACAGGACTTTTTTTTTTTTTTTAAAATGAGCGAATAACTTTTTTTTTTCGATTCGATATTGCCCTGGCAGTTAGTCATCGTCACAGCTAGTCATCGTCACAGCCATGTTTAAAAGTGCATATAACAACGTCATACTCGTCGACCATCTGTGTCAACAGCGGTTCTCAATAATATAGGAAGGTACCCCGTGAAGTGCTGCATATTTTGCTGTCCCTGGTGATGACGTTACCAAAAATGTAGGCTAGGACACAGTTATAATAAGCCATTAAATCAATCATATCAAGTAAATTTATTAAGTGGTTTCCTGGTCTCTTTCGGTCCACAGATAATGCCGAGTTGCTCCTAATAACAAGAACGTATTATATATATATATTCCCTTCATCTCTGCATTTTTTTCCTAACTCAAGAGCAGAGTCAGGCACCCATTTACAACTGGGTAGACTGGCGCATGACGACACTAGGTTTCGAACTCGGTAACATTGCTGCGACAAGCCTAACCACTCTGCCAATCGGTGAAGAGGTTGGTTTCTTGAATTAGATTTTAAGACAAGCATGCCATATGGCTGGTTCACTGTTTTACCTACTACTTCCTTAGACGCATGAAGCACTCGTGTCAGTCAGAATCCCTCCTCACATTGTCATCGCGGGCTTGGGACCGGTTTAGGCGGAGTTTTAAGTCATTATAATTATTTAAATTTTCTGCTGGCAGCCGAAATGTTTCAGAATAGACTGTTAATAAAATTAAATATTGTAATGTAAATATTAGTGACTATACATATTTGTAAAAGTTCGTTGCCAACCGGGTCTCCTTAAACTTCCTAGAACTGTCCTTTACTTAAAAATTCAACTAAATTTGAGTCATAACTACTTATAAGATCGCAACTAGCGACAAGAACCCTACAGATGCCAGTAGAAGAAGTTATCATGACGCTGGAGGTGGATAGGACACTTACTTACTTAGTCGTTCCTCTTCTACAAAGGGGTGTAGAGGTTTGCCAGAGATAGCGCCATACTCTCGGCTGTCTTCCTCCTGATCTCATTCTTCTGTCATTTACTAGATACCGTATTAAAGTATTTGTGTTGTGTAATCTGACCTATACCGTATCAGATGGGGACAACAGAAAGTGATTGCGTCATTAGACTAGATCGCCCTAGGTACATATCCGGTGTTATGTGTTGCGGATCACGCTAATGACCCCTGTCTACGAAGTACTATTTTTGTGGTGCCTCGTAGACAGGGAGGATATTGTGATCCGCTTCCGTAGCTAGGCAGTGGTGCCGTTCGGAAGGTCATGGGTTCGATAGCATTTTTCCATAAATGTTTTCTTATATTCCTAGCAGACCTGATCAAGAGCGTCCAGCGGTTTTTTTTTTTTACTGATTGCTTAATGTTGTCTTTTTCTTGGCTTGTGCGTCACCAATTTCATTTGTGAGCTAGTATTTGCCAACGATACACTAGAAACATTTTAACTTATAAGTTTAACTGGACTTACCAAACCCAGATATCTTTTCCAATTTTTACCAGCCCACTGGGGTGTACAAAATAACATTATTGTTCCCGACTTCTGACAGTCGTATTCAAGCGGTTTATCCAGATTTTACGCTGTAGAAGAATCGGAGCTCTAACATAGAGTTGTCCGATAGGATTATCATCATCATCATTGGGAACATTTTTTTAGCAACCAGATGTTTCCCAATACTGGAAGTATTTTTCTCTTTTAACTGTGAACCCCAAGAGCACGGTCCTACATCAACTATTGGCGGGGACATTTTGTTCATCCAGTAAAACAAAACACCAGATTCGGCGTTCACCTCACTAGTCTTTGTTTTGTTAGAGGATGAACTGGGGCCAATTTAGGAAGTGAACCTGACATTCTATATATTCAGGAAAATTGTGTTTCCAAGGGATATCACCAAGAGTAGGTAAGAGTGATTGAGTGGCCACTGTGTGAAAGAGAGAGTGAATATTTTTTCTTTGTTACAGGGAGTTTACCAACATTGGATTTGCTTAAACTTTTTTACTTTACTGGGTAGCATATAGTAGGAACTTGCTTACTTTACTGTCTACTCTGTAACATAGTGCAAACCTTCGACCTTTGGGTTATTAACTTTTTGGGTTCTTTTCTCCATAAGGGGAGGGCACATTTATTCTGCTATTTCGTATGTATGTAAATCTGATTTTTATTTGATCTTTCTTTAGATATTGGTGTTGTCAAGTTTAATGATAATAAACAACAAAGAAACTTACCTTTATGTATTGGTCAGACCCATACCCAAATAGTCGTAGTTTTTTCACGTTTGTGTGTCTTGTTGTCACTAAGCTGTGTGTGTGTGTAGTTAAACTTATATTTATATGTATGAGGAGGGCAAGGTTGTCTTGTACTAAATTATAGTCGTATAGATAGGCTGGAATAGAGAAACGTACTCATTCCAGAGCCATATCCTTTCCTTCAGCTATCACCCGTGAAATCTATTTCTCACACCTTTCTCACGTACCTATCACCATCCACTCTACTCAGACGGGCCAAAAATAACTCACAACTTATCTGTACGACAGCCACTCACTTCTGTTGTTTTTCTGTTGTCTAGTTTTCAACTTCTTTATTTCTCACGAGTGAATGAAAATACCTTTAAGTGTGTAATATTTATTAATTACTAACTTCCTCCTGGCCTGGTTCTAATCTAGTCCTCGGTCCTTCAGAGATTGTCTAATGTGTTCCTCCTGGTCTGGTTCCAATCTAGTCCTCGGTCCTTCAGAGATTGTTTAATGTTGTCCTCCCGGCCTGGTTCCAATCTAGTCCTCAGTCCTACAGAGATTGACTAATCTTGTCCTCCCGGAATTTAACTTCGATTTAATCATTCTAAAGTTACTGCATGTTTGTTTCACTCAATATACTACACACACTCTGAACAGAGCTATACTAGAATAATGAATTCCACTGAGTAAATCATGGGTGGGGACTTGAACGAGCTGAAATTAATAAGTGCTTAAATCCTTCACAAAAGTGTCGGCAAAATTACAGAGTTAACATACTCATCCAAGGCAGTATTGTTCTCGCTTATTCTGAATATCTTTTGAATACTCCCATGTGATAGAAGCGGTATTACCCTTCTATCTACACCTCTGCCTAGAGTAATCTTGTGTAAAGATAGACTCCATTGAAGCCTATAATAGATACTCTTGAGTTTGGCCACTGTTGGACCACTACTGCGAAGCAGGGGAGGCAATATCATCACACCAACCGTATACATGCATCCATGCTTCAGTCAGACAGAGAGGAGCGGTACATTGACAGACTGTCCACCAAAAAATGTGTTTAAAAAAGATCCACCTGAAATCTCTCAGCGGCCCAACAGTGGACTCCGATCGACGCCTTGTTCACCCTTCTTCAAGGAAAGCTTCTTAATTCCCTTCTGGCGGCATTTCATAAACTGAGAAACATTGCGTGTTGCTGATTCTCTATGTCTACTCTATGACACGGTCAAAAGCAGGATTTACCGATTATACTCACTAAACATTTAGCACTAAAGTCGCACGTTTAAAAAAAAGCTTTAATGGCCCCGAAGTTATTGGTTTTCAACCGGGCATATTTTATCGATTTGCTATTTTAATGTTTGGTCTGCTCCAATGAATTCTCTCCCCCACTCCACCTTCATTTATTTGTTGGATCACCCGATGTTATACCCGCGCTGTTGTTTGATATAAAGCCGTTCCCCGCAGTGCACCAGAATAGCGAACATTAATAGTTAAAGGTACACGTGATAACAACTGTATCCCGGAGCAACAGTGCATTTTTGTCATGGCTGGCTGTCTTTGTTGCAATTTTTACACATTACTGACTAGTTCTGGGTCCTCAGTTACACATTCGTGACTAGTTCTGGGTCCTCATTTACACATTACTGACTAGTTCTGGGTCCTCAGTTACACATTACTGACTAGTTCTGGGCCCTCAGTTTCACATTATTGACTAGTTCTGGGTCCTCAGTTACACATTACTGACTAGTTCTGGGTCCTCAGTTACACATTACTGACTAGTTCTGTGTCCTCATTTAGACATTACTGACTAGTTCTGGGTTCTCAGTTACACATTGGTGACTAGTTCTGGGTCCTCAGTTACACATTACTGACTAGTTCTGGGTCCTCAGTTACACATTACTGACTAGTTATGTGTCCTCATTTAGACATTACTGACTAGTTCTGGGTTCTCAATTACACATTATTGACTAGTTCTGGGTCCTCAATTACACATTACTGACTAGTTCTGGGTTCTCAGTTACACATTACTGACTAGTTCTGGGTCCTCATTTAGACATTACTGACTAGTTCTGGGTTCTCAGTTACACATTGGTTACTAGTTCTGGGTCCTCAGTTACACATTACTGACTAGTTCTGGGTCCTCAATTACACATTACTGACTAGTTCTGGGTCCTCAGTTACACATTACTGACTAGTTTTGGGTCCCCAGTTACACATTACTGACTAGTTTTGGGTCCTCAATTACACATTACTGACTAGTTCTGAGTCCTCAGTTACACATTACTGACTAGTTTTGGGTCCTCAGTTACACATTACTGACTAGTTTTGGGTCCTCAGTTACACATTACTGACTAGTTCTGAGTCCTCAGTTACACATTCCTGACTAGTTCTGGGTCCTCATTTACACATTCCTGACTAGTTCTGGGTCCTCTGGTAGTTCCGTAGCTGATAACTGCCGTAGGGAGAGAGAAGTTAGAGACTTCATTTTGCCTCGTAGATTTCAGCATTTTGAAGTAGAGTGACCGGTTCCCTTCCTGGCTGCCTTTGCCTTCCCTAACTCAAGAGCAGTGTTAGTTATCTATTTACAGCGGCAAAGCAGGAGCCGCGCTAGCGTAGTGGTTACAACACCGCTCTGGCGACCGGGTGATACAGGATCAAACCCGGGCGACGGCATTTGAGGATTTTTCGTCGACCGGGATTTGGACTGGATTAACCCGAGACCTGGCGAGAACATTTGAAGGAGTGTCGTCGACCAGGGACTGGCGGCTCCTGAGCCGACCCAGCTGCAATGGGTACTTCCGAAATCGGCGAGTATTTGCCTGAATGGCGAGGGACACCTGTCTCTGTACAAGAAATAAAGGGATACTCACGTAAAATCAATGTCAGGTTAATAATAACCTGAGATTTCGCCTCGAGTATTAGCGGGCGAACGCAAAAAAAAAAAAAAAAAAACAGCGGCAAAGTTAGTTTTACAGCTGTATAGACTGGAGCGTGACGCTACCTCTTAAAGATAAAGGATCCCATTACACGCTCATTGAGGCATATTGTGAATATGGTGTTCCCAGAGTTGTTGTGGTACTCAATTCCGGAGGCTGGGTCCACCCCGGAGCAATTTGCGGTCTAAAAAATCCCCTCAACTAAAAATGGAACCATGGACTACCGAGCTAGCAAGCCAGTGCACTAACCACTGCGCTACCGCGGTTCCGACGCTACCTGGATTCTTAACAAAATGGCTTATCGGACTTAGGAGAGGAGTACGCCTTAGATATGGAGCTTCTGAATAGGCGACTCCCACCCGAATAACCCACCCGAATAACCCACTCCAGAAACTCCCACCCGAATAACCCACCCCAGAAACTCCCACCCGAATAACCCACCCCAGAAACTTCCTAAAAATGACACTGGCCTGCCGTATCAGGCAGGGTGGGTTTATAAAAAAAACTAGGACAAAAGACAAAGAAAATTGCTACAAGACCTTCGTCAGGGAAATGAAAGAAAGCAAGAGATAAGAAAATAAATGAAAAGTTCGTCGTCGAGCGGAAACAGCCTCCATGTCTTACTGCAGTCAGCTTCATCTCAAGGGCTAGAGACAGCAAAACCAAACAATAAAATAAACTGCTGGCTGAACTATGGTGTGCCGGGCATAGAGGAGCAGATATCGTAGCTCAGCTGTAAACTACGACACAACTTATTTTTCGCTTAAATTGAGCAAACGACAAAGAAGTATTAATCATGAAGCCTAGTACAAAGCTTTCAAGTGCTGTAGCAGGAGAAGATTCTGTAATGATTTGTTTTATATGATGATATTGCCAGGACCACACACAGCCTCACCTAAGTCGCGTCTTACTTCATGACCGATGAAGAAGTAATCCTGTGCTTTCATTGACGGCTCATAGACCTGCGGAAAATACACAGTGCGTGTAGTTTTCTCTGTTCCCCACGATTCAGGACAAGTCAAGAGTCATAATTTGACATTCGGGTTGCGACATTTTTATTTTTTTATTGTTGAAAAAATATGATGGACTGTCGACTACGTACCGTACTACAATAGGATATGATTCCTCAAAGTTCAGATGTCAACAGAGATGCCCAAAAACCACATACTTATACTTACTGACTTAATCGTTCCTCTTTTACCGTGAGGTGTAGAGGTTTGCAAGAGAGAGCACCATACTATCCTATCGGCTGTGTTCCTCCTGGCCTGGTTCCATTCTACTCCTCGGTCCGTCACAGATTGTCTAATGTTGCTTAGTAGGGACTGTTCTACTTGGTTCTGTAGGGGTTGGGTTTTTAGGCCTTTAAGTAGCTGTGACAGGGCGCCCCAATCTTGCCCTCTAAGTATGTACCCGTTTTACATACTGGGTAAAGTTTATTTTATATTTTTATCTTTTCTCTTTTTCCTTCTAATAAGTGTTTCTGAAGAGTCATAAAACGAGAGTACTGGTTTGGTTCACCAGAGGTTTTTATTTGATTCGGTTTCCTTGGACTTTGTGTGACATATAATGTAGTACTCTTTCATCAGAGATCATCCAAACTGAATGCAGAACTAATCCATGATAGAAGTTCCAACAATAACTTTATTTTACAAGTCTTCCAATTTTCACAGACGATTTGATCATATAATTATAGTGTCGGTTGCAGATTACAATGTCCTACTCTATTATATTACGTTGGAAACTGGTACCAAAGAGTATTTGGTATTATTCCAGTTTCGTATGTAGCTGTTGTGTAATGCAGAATGTCATCGTCAAAACCAACTAAGAAGCTGGTGTATTTTGAACGATGGGAGAGTGGAAGACAATTAGGGAGCTAATCTCCAAAATAAATATGTTCCAAAAACTATTCTAACAATGTTCGATCTTAAACACAAATGGCTGTTTGTCATTGACATATATCAAATCGAGCGAATTCATAATATATCAAATCGAGCGAATTCATAATATATCACATCGAGCGAATTCATACCATTTCTGCGTCAAAGCAAGAAATACACTGTCCAATGTCAGGGGATAAAATAGCTTGAGTCTATCTGAGTCTACTTCAACATCGGTCTGTCTCAATATCACGACCATCTCGTTGCAAGGTCAGTAGCTAAAGACTGCTAAACATTAGTCTTCATAACGGATGTCTTTTATCCCAATGAATCTATTGGCTAAAACCACTGGTTACAATTATTTGTGCACCATTTATGTATATGTCATCGTTACTGCACTAGTAACGTTACCGTCATCTTGTCGTCATTTCCTATAACTGTCTTTTGTGTCTATGTTAAGTTTCTTTTGTTTTATAGGTTAATTATGAATTACGTCATCAGTCTCTGTTGTCTCTTATGTTAGATAGAATTGAGGGTATCTTTTATATAATGACGTCATCAATCCGTTCACATAGCGTCTGGTTGCGGGCCATGTCTCTTCTTGTTACTTCAGTCATCTTCCTCAGATACCTCATTTTTGAGGTTTTGATCTGGCTTTTGTGGGTTGTAGTCATTGCCCATGACTTGATTCCATACGTCCAGATTGGGACATACGTAGAGCTGTATACAAAACGTCTTCTTGCCAACTTCTCTTTTGCTGAGGAATCCTCGATTTATGGCCTGAAAAAGTCTCTCAGCTGCTGCTCTTCGGATAGCCAACTCTTCTTTGATGCCTCCCTTCCGGTCTATGACAGCTCCAAGGTATTTAAAGTGGTTGACCTGCTCCAGGGACTGTTTTCCCAGCTTAATCTGATGCCTTCTTTTCTCTCGTGATATCACAATGGTTTTTGTTTTAGAGCTGCTGATGACCATCCCTCTCTTCCAGACTTGCAGGTTGGATTGAAGATGTGCCGCTGATTTAGCAATCAAGGCAACATCATCAGCAAATACCAGCTCTGAAATACAGACATGTCTCATCTTCCAGTACCCCACTGAATACTTTCTTGTCCTCTTCCCACATGCCTTGATGACATCGTCCATGAGGAGTATGAAAAGATAAGTGACAGGATATCACCTTGTCTTACGCCAGTGGTGGTTCTGAACTCTTCTGACTTATGGTTTGCTGTCCTCACATAATTTCTGCAAGACTTGTAGAAGCTCTGTATAGCATGAATCAGAGGTGCTAGAATGTTCTTCCTTGCCAAGCAGTCCCAAAGTTTGCTCCAGGAGACCTTGTCAAACGCCTTTTCCAGATCTATGAAACAAAGATGGATCTCACTCTTATACTCAAGGGCCTTTTCACTCAGCTGTCTGAGTGTGAAGATTAGGTCTTGAGTACTTCGCTTTGCACGGAAGCCATATTGGATCATATCCATTTGTGGAAATTGCTAGGCGTCCGAGTCAATGCTTCGGGATTCTAGAGTAGATTTTACCAGGGAAACTGAAAAGGGATATGCCTCTATGGTTTCCACGTTGTCGGTTGTCACCCTTTTTTCAAAATCGATGTTATGATGGCAATCTCCCAGTCCTTTGGTATGGTCTTGTTGCACCAATCTGCCTGTAGGATCCTTAAGAGTAATAGGTCGCCTGCTGCTCCCATGTACTTAACCATTTCTGGTGTTATACTATCATGCCCTGCTGCTTTGTCAATCTTGCCCATAATTTTAACTAGCCAAAACTGTCAAGCTTTTGACAAAGTTTGGGAATTACTCGTCCACATTTTTTTACTTTTTTTTTTGAAGGACCTGGCTATGGGTAGTACACGTATTGAGGAAATCTGTTGGTTGTACTTTACAAGGCAGTCTGTTTTCTAGAATCCCCAGGCTAAGTAGAGGAAGACCCTACACCCCTGAAAAAAATTAAGGAGAAGAGAACTGGGGACAGAAATAAATGGGATAAAGAAGATTTTAAACGATCTTGAGTGGATGATACAGGACATGAGAGGCGTGGCACAGGACATGAGGGGCGTGGCATGACGTCTGTGAGTGGATGACACAGGACATGAGGGCTTGGCATGAAGTCTGTGAGTGGATGACACAGGACATGAGGGCTTGGCATGAAGTCTGTGAGTGGATGACACAGGACATGAGGGCTTGGCATGAAGTCTGTGAGTGGATGGCACAGGACATGAGGGCTTGGCATGAAGTCTGTGAGTGGATGACACAGGACATGAGGGCTTGGCATGAAGTCTGTGAGTGGATGACACAGGACATGAGGGGCGTGGCATGAAGTCTGTGAGTGGATGACACAGGACATGAGGGCTTGGCATGAAGTCTGTGAGTGGATGACACAGGACATGAGGGCTTGGCATGAAGTCTGTGCTCCATGGGGGGCTGAATTGTGATAATGGTGACTTCTTTTTCTGTCAGTTTTTATTTGTTGTCAGAAGGCGCTCTAGCATTTCTTTCCTCACAACAAATACCTACAAGCGAGCAACCATTACCACAACTTGCCGTTAAAATATGCAAAAGATAATATGCACAGCACAGCTGTTTCCATCGGCATTCATGCCGACAGTACAACATATGGTTCTGGTTGAGGGGAAAAGTAATCCGTGCCGCCGTAGGTTTTCAGCAAGCGTTAGATCAGTAGAGCTTAGCTATATTTGTAATATATTCACATCCGGAACTATTGATATTCTATGATGTTGAATATTCGAGCTATGTTTTAACACAGATCAGCGGTTACCAAACTGTATCCGTAACTATAGACATCATATGATGTTAAATACTCGTGGTATGTTTTAACACAGATCAGCGGTTACCAAACTGTATCCGTAACTATAGACATCATATGATGTTAAATAATCGTGGTATGTTTTAACACAGATCAGCGGTTACCAAACTGTATCTGTAACTATAGACATCCTATGATGTTGAATACTCGTGGTATGTTTTAACACAGATCAGCGGTTACCAAACTTTTTCCATCCCCGTACCCCTTTAACTTTTAGTAAACCTCCCCATACTCGTCTTCATTATGAGTGGAAATCAATTTATAGCGTTTATCATTCACATGCACATTAAACAGAAATACTGTAGACTGATTATTTTATCATAAAGAAAACCAAGGTTATGGAGTCGTCCAAACAATTTTCCGACTCGAACCTGAAATTTTAGTATGGCATAAAATTCCGAGTCGGAGTCCGGGCGTTTTTTATTTTATTTTTTACCGACTCTGACTCCACTAAAAAAAACTCCTGACTCCACAGTCCTGAAGATAGCTGTTCGCTACAACACTCCTGACTCCACAGTCCTGAAGATAGCTGTTCGCTACAACACTCCTGACTCCACAGTCCTGAAGATAGCTGTTCGCTACAACACTCCTGACTCCACAGTCCTGAAGATAGCTGTTCGCTACAACACTCCTGACTCCACAGTCCTGAAGATAGCTGTTCGCTACAACACTCCTGACTCCACAGTCCTGAAGATAGCTGTTCGCTACAACACTCCTGACTCCACAGTCCTGAAGATAGCTGTTCGCTACAACACTCTTGACTCCACAGTCCTGATGATAGATGTTCGCTACAACACTCCTGACTCCACAGTCCTGATGATAGATGTTCGGTACACACAATATTTTAGAATGATAACGTTATTGAAGGTTTATGAAAAGGTTGTCATACAATAAATTAGTGAGACCATTAAATTTGTTTGATGTCAATCATCATCAATTTTAGTCTTGGTACAGTTTTTGAAAAAAAAAATAAAAACTGTGCGTCCGATTGACAGAGTGGTTACAACGCTGGCCTCTCGCGGCAAGGGTGGCTGGTTCCTTTCACGGTATCCACACGCTTCCGCTACCCAGCTATAAATAGGTACGTGGCTTTGCTCTCAAGTTACGGAAGGAAAAGACAGCGAAGACGGGAACTGGTCGACTCACCTCTCGGTTCTGGGTTAAGTCTCTAACACTTCACTCCCCCACGTCAGTATGTACCAAGGACTACCTTTTTAACAGTTTTTTAAAAGAGATACCCAAATATCATGCTCGGTCTCCAGATCATTGTTTTGCCTTGGGTTTATCTAAGAACAGTGCTCACCGATCTCTCTCAATCCACAGCTTCTTTCACTAATTCTGCTACTTTTGGAATACTTTGCTAGGTGCGAGGGGCGTTCAGAAAGTAATGCACCACATCGTTTTTCTCAGGAGCTGTTTATTCAAAAAGCATGAAATTTATACACAGTATACATGGAAATGTCATGTAAACATTGGTATTATTCAACATAATCCCCATCAACTTGTACGGCTTTATGCCAGCGCGAAACAAGTGCATGTATTCCTAGCCCGTACCAGATTTTGTCTTGATCATGTAGCCATTTCTTCGCTGCATGAATCACTCCTTCATCATCTTCAAACCTTGTCCCACGGAGTGAATTTTTAAGTGGACCACATAGATGAAAATCAGAGGGTGCCAAATCGGGACTATAGGGTGGATGGGGTAGTACAGTCCAATCCAATTTGGTGATTGCTTCCCGTTTTGCCAGACTTGTGTGAGGTCGCGCATTGTCGTGAAGGAGAAGCAGGTCTGCTGGATTCTTGTGCGGCCGAACTCTGCGAAAACGTTGATTGAGTTTTTTCAATGTCTTAATGTAAGCTTGCGAATTGATTGTCTCTCCTCTTGGCATAACGTCCACAAGAATCACACCTTCAATGTCCCAAAAGACAGTGATCATGACCTTTCCAGCTGAAGGAATTGTCTTAAATTTCTTTCTTCGTGGTGAGTGCGAATGATGCCACTCCATTGTCTGTCTTTTTGTCTCATGTTCAAAATGATGTGCTCAGGTTTCGTCACCTGTAACGATCTTAGCCAAAAAACTCTCTCCATCAGCATTGAAACGCTCCAACAATTCAGAAGAAATTGCTTTCCTTTGCAATCGGTGGTCATTTGTGAGACTTCGAGAAACCCATCTTGCGCAAACCTTAGAAAATCCGAGAGTTTTTATAACTGCATTTGCACTAACAATGCTGACTGACAGCTGTAAGGCCAATTGTTGAGTAGTGATTGTCATGAAATATTCTAATCCACATATATAAATTATTAGGTAAATATGAAGCCTAACAAATAAAATTAATAAAGAGAAGAGCAATGGAAAAATAACAGTGCTGTCACAAAGAATGTACTCGAAATCCCCCTTGTTTTCTGCTTCGTCTGCAAATTGTAACGCTTTCACGTTGATAGTAAAGCTTACTGTATTATTACCCGCCTTCTTCAATGAAACGTGTGCTGTATTTCTTGGAAAAGCATTGAGACGTACTGCGTAATGACCTAAATTAACCCTAACATTAATTATACTGCGTTACCAAAACGAACGAACAGATGGACTAAAGGGATAAAAAGAGAAGGGAGAGGCAGAAAGCCGAACACTAAACCCGCTTCGCGCGATACACAATTACTACCATCACGCGTGTAAGTCTACATGCACTAATTTTTTTTCAGACGGACAGTGATAAAATACACTACCCTTTCCCAGAGTTAGGTTTATAAATCATAACAGACTCTTATTAGAAAAGACAACATTATATGGGTTTACGTTTGAACACATAACAGTACCCAGACAGCACATCTTCTAAACAGGAGATAGAAGAAATTGCATATTTTGAACGCAGCCACGTAGCTCCTTTAAATTAGTATTTTTGGGTTCCTTAGGGTTTGCTGACAAATAATATGTAAAACGTTACGCAAATAGTCCAGGAATTAATAAATTGTACCCAAAATAAAATATTGGGGGTGCCTGACAGCATAAAATCATTTCTGCTCATAAAATTTTTTTTATAACGTGTTTGAAAAAACCTTACGTTACATAAATAGCCTACCATGTAAACTCCAAATTGATTGGAGCGCAACAAATGAAAGCCTAACCACGATTGGTCGGGCTATACATACTATCTTGGTTGTTGGGGGAGACGGGAAAAGATAACATTTTTTTCAAACACTTGTCGAAACGTGGCTCATTGGCCAGTCTCGCTGATATACACACTTGGGAGCGTTAGTTCGAGACCACTAATTCAAATAGCTTGATAAAGCGACAGTACGTTGAAGCTAGCTCACATTTTTGCTAAAATAAAAGCCTGGAACATAGGCAGAACGGAATTTGTGCCAGTTTGTGCCAGAATTCATTGCTAATCAACGTATCTGTGTTTATTTCCATGAAATTGTGGTAAGCTTGAACCATTCAGTATCTTTTAATGAAAAATTGAATGTGAATTGTTGATTTATGCCTGTATATATATGTGTAGTTCAGTGGCAAACGTGAGGTAAAGCCTATAATGCTCCAGCCTGAACAGAGGGTGTCGGAGAGAAGTAAAACGGCATGGAATGGCCAAATAGTACACTGACACCTGGATGATGGACTAGAAAGAAATAATGCTGGAAGTGCAGAGGCGTAGTAACCATTAAGAAGGGTAATACTGGAATAAAGTATTTCAAATGAAGCTGACTGTTGGCCTAACGCTCTGAACGCAATGTTTGTGCTGTATTGTGATCAGTGTAAAAGAGAATATAAATTAGTTATGAAGTAGAAGGTACATCCTTCTTGATTTCAGGGACAGTGGTCTTGATGGTAGTGAGCAGCACCTGGTCAGAGATTTGCTGAATCCAGAGTCGGACAGCATACTCCTTGGTCTTTTTAGCTATCAGGGAGGTGTCTCCTGAGCCCAGAGGAGAATTCGAGCAGAGGAGTCCTTTCCTGCCGCCATCACGCCAGATAAGCGAATTGGCCAGCTGAGCTCAACATTATGTCCCCTCATCTTGAAATAACTTTATAAAAAATACTATTCAGAGGGGAATTTACTTGTCTTAAAATCAGGAACTGTGAACATCTACAATAATGGTCCCTAAAGACAAACTATTGAAGTCATGATGACAAATACCAACAGAGCTTGAACAAAACAAAACCAGTATTACCTCATTTTACCACTACACAAATGGACACACATAGAACATTGGTAATAATATATGTCACTACAATATTCATATTAAATACATTCTGTACATAACTTGTAATTTAAATTGATTGTGATTCCTGGTTCCTTGTAGTTGAATCAGGACACATATTCATTCATGCCAGTAATGAATACATATTGTTATTTGAAACGTTACTAGTGACTTCTTTAAGATATTCTCATAGAGTGTTATATGTATGTGAGTGTCACAGTGTTGTCAAGAGTAGTGGATTACATTAAATTGTTTATCTGTCTGTTGTTGTGACTTACACTTCTTCATACACATACCCTAGACACATAACGTAGCATCACACTATTCCAGAATAATTCTGACTGAGATAAAGAGATATGTGGTAGCAAGTAAGGTTATCTATAATACACTACTTTTAATAGATATAGATACCTTCACAGCTGATCTCAGTCAGTACACTAAGTCCCCTATAAATATTTATAACATCCCACTTCACCACATATATTGGGGTCTCGCTCTCGGGATTTTGAATCTTTAACTATTAAAAATATTGGGGGTAATTCACTTCAGGGAATATAAGAATTAAAAGGTATCCTTGGGTGGAATTAAATAAGGTTGAGCTCACGGTGCCTGTTTTGTCCATTAGAGATTGAATTGTTGGTTAGACATTGTATTAAGTTACCTGATAGACAATGGCGGACCTGGCCAAATTTCGATCTGCTGCGGTTCAGACTGCAAAAGAGTTAGGATTAGATGGGCAAGTTATGGTTGCCTATGTCACAACGGAATGTGACAAATTTATTGAACGCGAAGAAAGAAGATTAGAAAAAGAAGCCGAAAGAAAGTTAGAGGCTGAGACTAAGAGGTTGCAAGCTGAGGCTGAGACTAAGAGGTTGCAGATTGAGGCTGAGGCTAAGAAATTGGAGGCAGAAAGAGAAGACAAAAGATTAGCTGCAGAAAGAGAAGCCGAGGAAAGAAGACAAGCTGCAGAAAGGGAAGCAGAAAAGGAGGAGAAGAGATTACAAAGGGAACATGAGTTACGACTAAGGGAGTTTGAGTTTCAAGGCCATGCTCCTGAAAATGGTGCCAGCCCCTTTGCCTCTGATGCTACGGTTACTCAAGGAGCCTCAATCTCAGCTATGAATTTTCATTTAGATCATTTTGTTGAGAAAGACGATGATATTGAGAGCTATATAAATAGGTACGAACTATTAGCTACCACGTATGGGTTGGAGAGAGAAAGGTGGAGCTTAAAGTTATCTCAGGGACTTCGTGGGGCAGCTTATGAAGTTTTTGCAAAAATGAGCAGAGGTGATCAGGAAAATTATGACATGCTAAAGCAGGCTCTTTTGTTAAGGTATGAAAAGAATGCAGAGTTTTACAGGAAAAAATTTAGGAATGCTAAACTACTGTCAGGTGAAACCTATCACCAGTTCTCTGCACGAATAGAGACATACTTGGAGAAATGGACTTCTCTGGGGAAAACCCAAGATCTTAAGGAAATGGTCCTTATAGAGCAACTAAGAGAGTCCATGGCTCCAGACCTGAGAAAGTTTCTCATGGAACAAGGTGCAGAGAGGCTGGATGAGTTGCTAAATGTTGCTGAAAGGTATCAAGCAGCTCAAGCAGAGGTAACAGGTAATAAAAAGAAACAGGTGGACAACTTTAGGGCACCACAGAACTTTAATAAATTTGATCCTAAGGATCAAAATAAAGGTAAGCACCAATTTGATAGGCCACGGTATGACAATAAAAATAAATTCCCACAATTCGATGAAAGGAAATATGATGAAAGAAAATCTTTCAACCAAGGAAAAAGGTGGTGTAAGAATTGTCAGATGGACAATCATGACACTGACCGTTGCAGAAGGAAACCTGTGTATATGGCCACCCTTCAGGTCAGGTCGACCTCAAGACAGGAGGAGGATATTATGTTAGATACCACTCCAGAAGAGATGAGGAAGGCACAGGCTGGAGATAAAACACTCAAGCCTTGTTTCAGAAAATTGTCAACTTGTCATACAACTCCAGGCAAGGGAGATTTTTACATGAAAAACAAGTTGATGTATAGGAAGGCCGGAACTAGATCCCATGGTCACGGACAGCTGGTTCTTCCAAAAAAGATATAGGGCAGACTTAATAAGGAGCCTACATGTGAAACCAGATGGGGACCATGAGAAGATAGGTACCATCATTCAAAAGGTGGCTCACAATTATTATTGGCCCAAAGCAAGATGGGACATTGAGAATTTTGTAGAAAGGTGTAGTATAGCACATGAGGGAACACCCACAAGTGGGAACATGGATCAGGACCTGGACACGCCCCGAGGCAAAATTAGGCCTGATAATAAAAAGAGATATAAATTTGATAAAGTGGACCAAATGGAATGGGAAGCCCCTTTTCACGGACAAGCTTCACTTAACTGTTTTACAATGGCCACTATGCGGAGAGTGCAAAAAGATGTCTTACCCCAGGATAAGCCGAAAATCCCTCAATCGGACTTAAACAAACTGGAGGAAGAGGATGTAGAGAGGAAATCTCTCATCAAGAATTTTAAGAGGGGAGACAGCCCCAAGAGAAAAATTGGTAGCGGTCGTTTTGTGAATGAAAATTCTGGGAGGAAAAATCATCACTATAAAGCTTCGAGTGGAAGAGACCATACCGGTGCATGGACAAATAGGTCCACACAATTAAAGGTCCATATGTAGCTATGTTAAGAACGTGGACTGATGAAAAGGCAGAGGAAAACATTACATCTTCATACCAGTATGTGAATGAGCTGACCACTCGGTTAAAAACTGGCTGGAAACTTGCCAATGAAAATTTGAAACAAGCCAGGAAGAAACATGCTGCCTATTATAACAGGAAGGCGAAAGACAGAAATTTGGCTGTGGGAGAGAAGGTACTGCTTCTTTTGCCCGGGAGTCAGAATAAGTTACAAATTGGATGGCAGGGTCCATATACAGTTCTAGAGAAGGTGTCTAGAACAAATTATAAGATAGATAAGAAGGGGAAAGAAAAAATCTATCATGTGAATCTCCTGAAGAAATTTTGGAAAGAGAACATCAGGAAGAGACACACTTGTTGACCTTGTCCATCGCCATGGAGATGAAAAAGGAACCACTTTCATCATTTGAATATCCATTACACCCCTGTGAGACAGCAGCACAGGTGAAAATCAGTACACATTTAACGAAAACTCAGAAAGAGAGAGTGCAACAGGTTCTAAATAATCATGCAGAGGTGTTAACAGACCGACCAGGACATACAAACCTATTGGAATATGATATGAAACTCATAGACTCCACACCTGTCTGTATGAAACCATATTCGATTCCGTTTGCTAAGGAAAAAGCTTTGAAGGAAGAGATAGACTATCTATTGAAGGAAGGAATTATTTCGCACAGTGAGTCTTCGTATAGCTCCGGGGTGGTACTCTTAAGGAAGCCCTCTGGAGAACATAGACTCTGTATAGATTACAGGAGACTGAATGCTATTACAGAAGGACAGGTGGATCCATTGCCGGATACAAATCAGCTGTTTGCCAGACTAAATAAAGCTAAATATTTCTCAAAAGTGGATCTGAGTAAAGGATACTATCAGATTCCAGTAAAGCCTGAGGTTAGACCATACCTAGCTTTTAGTACCTCAGAAGGACACTATGAGTTTAATAGATTGCCATTTGGATTGAAGAATGCGCCTAGTGTCTTCTCTAGAATGATGAGAAAATTATTGGATCCTCTGAATAATCCCTGTATAACAAATTTTATGGATGATATCCTTATAGCAACAGAAACATTTGAGGAACACATTGACTCTCTGAACATGCTGTTTGATCGACTTAGGGAGGCAAATTTAACAGCCCGACCAACCAAATGTTGCGTTGGATGTAAAGAATTGGAATTTTTGGGACACACAGTTTATCAGGGAAACATGACCCCTGACCCAAAGAATTTAGAGAAACTACAGAAAGCCCCGAGACCACAAACCAAGAAGGACGTGAGATCCTTTGTCTCATTATGTGGTTTCTACCAGAAGTATATCAAAAACTTTAATTCCATATGTGCACCTTTAACGGAATTGACACGTAAAGGACTTCCAGATCGCATTACATGGACACCACAATGTGAAATGACTTACCAAGAATTGAAGGAAAAGCTCACAAGTAAACCCATTTTGAAATTACCTGACTTAAGTCAAGAATTCATAGTAAGGACGGATGCAAGTAATATTGGGCTAGGTGCAACTTTACTACAGAAATCAGATGCATTGGATGGGGAATTAAGCCCAGTGGCATATGCTAGCAGAAAGTTGAATAAAGCTGAAATCAACTACTCAACTAGCGAAAAAGAATGTCTTGCAGTAATATGGGCAATAAAGAAATTCAATATTTATCTATATGGGAAGGCATTTAAGTTGCAAACTGACCACAAACCTTTATCGTTTTTAGCACAGGCTAAGCATGAGAACTCTAGGTTACTCCGATGGTCTTTGCTTCTGGCTCCATATAATTTTAGCATTGAATATATATCTGGAAAAACAAATCTGGGAGCGGATTTTTTAAGCCGCCATCCGTGTGATGAGAATCACCGTAAACCCCAGAAATAATAATAAATTTCTCTATGTGTATATAGAATAAAGGACTGACATATAATGTCTGTTTTAAGAGGGGAAGTGTCATGAAATATTCTAATCCACATATATAAATTATTAGGTAAATATGAAGCCTAACAAATAAAATTAATAAAGAGAAGAGCAATGGAAAAATAACAGTGCTGTCACAAAGAATGTACTCGAAATCCCCCTTGTTTTCTGCTTCGTCTGCAAATTGTAACGCTTTCACGTTGATAGTAAAGCTTACTGTATTATTACCCGCCTTCTTCAATGAAACGTGTGCTGTATTTCTTGGAAAAGCATTGAGACGTACTGCGTAATGACCTAAATTAACCCTAACATTAATAATACTGCGTTACCAAAACGAACGAACAGATGGACTAAAGGGATAAAAAGAGAAGGGAGAGGCAGAAAGCCGAACACTAAACCCGCTTCGCGCGATACACAATTACTACCATCACGCGTGTAAGTCTACATGCACTAATTTTTTTTTCAGACGGACAGTGATAAAATACACTACCCTTTCCCAGAGTTAGGTTTATAAATCATAACAGACTCTTATTAGAAAAGACAACATTATATGGGTTTACGTTTGAACACATAACAGTACCCAGACAGCACATCTTCTAAACAGGAGATAGAAGAAATTGCATATTTTGAACGCAGCCACGTAGCTCCTTTAAATTAGTATTTTTGGGTTCCTTAGGGTTTGCTGACAAATAATATGTAAAACGTTACGCAAATAGTCCAGGAATTAATAAATTATACCCAAAATAAAATATTGGGGGTGCCTGACAGCATAAAATCATTTCTGCTCATAAAATTTTTTTTATAACGTGTTTGAAAAAACCTTACGTTACATAAATAGCCTACCATGTAAACTCCAAATTGATTGGAGCGCAACAAATGAAAGCCTAACCACGATTGGTCGGGCTATAAATACTATCTTGGTTGTTGGGGGAGACGGGAAAAGAAAACATTTTTTTCAAACACTTGTCGAAACGTGGCTCATTGGCCAGTCTCGCTGATATACACACTTGGGAGCGTTAGTTCGAGACCACTAATTCAAATAAGCTTGATAAAGCGACAGTACGTTGAAGCTAGCTCACATTTTTGCTAAAATAAAAGCCTGGAACATAGGCAGAACGGAATTTGTGCCAGTTTGTGCCAGAATTCATTGCTAATCAACGTATCTGTGTTTATTTCCATGAAATTGTGGTAAGCTTGAACCATTCAGTATCTTTTTAATGAAAAATTGAATGTGAATTGTTGATTTATGCCTGTATATATATGTGTAGTTCAGTGGCAAACGTGAGGTAAAGCCTATAATGCTCCAGCCTGAACAGAGGGTGTCGGAGAGAAGTAAAACGGCATGGAATGGCCAAATAGTACACTGACACCTGGATGATGGACTAGAAAGAAATAATGCTGGAAGTGCAGAGGCGTAGTAACCATTAAGAAGGGTAATACTGGAATAAAGTATTTCAAATGAAGCTGACTGTTGGCCTAACGCTCTGAACGCAATGTTTGTGCTGTATTGTGATCAGTGTAAAAGAGAATATAAATTAGTTATGAAGTAGAAGGTACATCCTTCTTGATTTCAGGGACAGTGGTCTTGATGGTAGTGAGCAGCACCTGGTCAGAGATTTGCTGAATCCAGAGTCGGACAGCATACTCCTTGGTCTTTTTAGCTATCAGGGAGGTGTCTCCTGAGCCCAGAGGAGAATTCGAGCAGAGGAGTCCTTTCCTGCCGCCATCACGCCAGATAAGCGAATTGGCCAGCTGAGCTCAACATTATGTCCCCTCATCTTGAAATAACTTTATAAAAATACTATTCAGAGGGGAATTTACTTGTCTTAAAATCAGGAACTGTGAACATCTACAATAATGGTCCCTAAAGACAAACTATTGAAGTCATGATGACAAATACCAACAGAGCTTGAACAAAACAAAACCAGTATTACCTCATTTTACCACTACACAAATGACACACATAGAACATTGGTAATAATATATGTCACTACAATATTCATATTAAATACATTCTGTACATAACTTGTAATTTAAATTGATTGTGATTCCTGGTTCCCTTGTAGTTGAATCAGGACACATATTCATTCATGCCAGTAATGAATACATATTGTTATTTGAAACGTTACTAGTGACTTCTTTAAGATATTCTCATAGAGTGTTATATGTATGTGAGTGTCACAGTGTTGTCAAGAGTAGTGGATTACATTAAATTGTTTATCTGTCTGTTGTTGTGACTTACACTTCTTCATACACATACCCTAGACACATAACGTAGCATCACACTATTCCAGAATAATTCTGACTGAGATAAAGAGATATGTGGTAGCAAGTAAGGTTATCTATAATACACTACTTTTAATAGATATAGATACCTTCACAGCTGATCTCAGTCAGTACACTAAGTCCCCTATAAATATTTATAACATCCCACTTCACCACAGTGATTCGCCTATCAGTAAGAATAATGCCCTCAGCGCATTTCAACATGTCTGCGTTGGTGGCTGTGGCAGGACGTCCACAGCGCGGCCGATCAAGCAGCTCCGTATCTCCACTTCCTGATTCTTTGATTCTCTGAACCCAGCGACTGACTGTACTCCTGTCGACTGCAAAACTTCCATACACATCACATAGACACTTGTGAATGTTCACAACAGTTTCCTTCTCTGCAACGAGAAATTCTATCACAATTCGCTGCTTATAACGCAAGTTGCTAACACGCTCCATTTAAAGGTTTAGGGCAGCTGTATTATTTGGCCCGTTGCGGTGAAATTTGGTGCACACAACTGGCACATGCCATATTTGAAGTGTGCAAAATTTCATGCTTCTATCCTCATTATTAGCTGAGAAAAACGATGTGGTGCATTACTTTCTGAATGCCCCTCGTAGTATAGTTATTTATCAAATAAGTCCATTACTCCCTTGATAAGCTTCTCGTACCTCATGGGGGTAACGCATACCCCAAATTTGGAACCCCTGACATAAATTTAGTAATAGACTGGATTGCTGATTCATACAGTAAACGAGAGGATTGTGTACTTCGTACTGGGAAGATGTTCCCATTGAAGCCACTTACATGAAGTGGTGGATCTGTCAGTTAAGTCACAGAGGTGCGGGTTTACAGACAAAGGTTAAAGGTTACCATAAAAGGTAAAGGTACTCTGATAGCAAATACTGCAGCAGGGGAGAGAAGTGCTAAATACTTGACTACACTAGGTCCAAGTTCTATGAGGGGTGGTGACCAACTCCTTTCCTCGCTATCTGTGCCTTCCCTAATGCCTGAGCTGAGCCTGGTAGTCATTTATTGCTGGTATATGCATGGAGGCATATCTGGAGTCATCTTTATAAAACCACCAGCTAAGCACAATGCTATAGTATATAGATTTGGATGTGAACTTTTTCTGTAAGGCTAATTACTCCTTCATTGATTCTTTAAATCATCTACACACTTCCGGGGATTCACCCTGTGGTGAAACGTTTTGAGAATCCAACATTTTTCACTTAGCTAGGAAGTGTCACTTGATAACCAGAATGTAACTCTGACTTGTGACTGTTTTGCTGCATGCAGGAGGATCTCACTATGGGCCCCATGATAAGCGGGGTAAGGGGGGTGAGAAATGGCCCTGTGTAGAACGTGACAATTCCTTGGGACAGGCCAGAAACAGAGGAGGGTATTGTAGCTTTTCATATTTGGAGAGCCCCCTTTGATGGCAGAGAATGTCCAGTATGACATGCGCTTTTTTCTCTTGGGACCAGATGTGATGATCCATTAAATGCACGCCAAGCTGGGGAAACTGGATCTCATGACTTCAACTCAACCGTTTCGGAATGGCAGAAAAGCCACAGGAAAAGTATAGATCTACAGAGTAGATAATACCAAGGAGTCTTCAACCTGGTATTGGCTGCAAAAGAGCGAAATCTAAGCGGCCTTAGTTAAACAGCACCAACAGCTGGTTTCGAACTCGGAACCCGTTAACTTCGCGAGAGGCGGCTTAACCAATCTGCTAAAAGGATGCTACAAGGATGCCATGGACAGCTTAAAAAAAAGTAATGAGAATTTCCTGGGGAAAAAAAAAGCCTGAGCGTAATCGAAGCTTGTCTGGTTCTTGTCATCAGCTCCACATTAGTGATCTTGTCATCAGTTCCACATAAGTGATCTTGTCATCAGCTCCACATTAGTGATCTTGTCATCAGTTCCACATTAGTGATCTTGTCATCAGTTCCACATTAGTGATCTTGTCATCAGTTCCACATTAGTGATCTTGTCATCAGTTCTACATTAGTGATCTTGTCATCAGCTCCGCATTAGTGATCTTGTCATCAGCTCCACATTAGTGATCTTATCATTAGTTCCGCATTAGTGATCTTGTCATCAGTTTCACATTAGTGATCTTGTCATCAGTTCCACATTAGTGATCTTGTCATCAGTTCCACATTAGTGATCTTGTCATCAGCTTCACATTAGTGATCTTGTCATCAGCTTCACATTAGTGATCTTGTCATCAGTTCCACGAATTTTTAATTACGGTGAAATATCTACCAAAATTTGAGAGACCACATAACAATAATGTAGCAGAGGCTATCCCTGGTTAGATAGATTCTCTGGTCGGCGGTAGGTTCTGGCAGATGAGTAATGGTCTTGTTCATAACGAATGAACCTAGGCTATATTTTCTAATACTAGTGGGATCGACAGGGTGACCCACACTATAGTGATGTGACGCCTATATTCGTTCGTAATACTCTTCGTGTCAAATCTGTGATACATCTGTCCATGTACTCATTTGGTACTAAGCCTGGGCGTATGTTATTATTTGTAATTGGATGGTCGACCGGAAATTAACTCATGATTGGTCTTGGGGTCTAACGGTCGGTTAATTTAATCTCAAAACTAACTAACTGCAAAATCTCTCTACCAAATTTATTATCACCAAGTGACGTTGACCAATCATACTTCTAGTTTAAGGACCTTCCGGTCTAACTTGTATGAAAATCCACACAAGATTTAATGACATCATGGACTCATGAGTACCATGACAAATGATGTCATTGGTTTATGGCTAGTGTTTGTTTACTAACTAGTCTATACAAGTACTTATTGTATCAGACTTGCTGAAGTACTTTCTATCCTAAGGGCGGCGTAGAAAGCCATACGGTCACATACGCTCGGGGGCCACCAAAGTGTATCCCATAGGGAGACACTTTAGTCCTAATTAAGACTAAAATCGGAAAAAAATTGGCTATGTCTCACCCAAAAATACATGGAATACCCGTGCTATGGAGGGCACGATCTTCAAACTAATACATTTTATGCAATGTAATAAAACACGTTAGAAGGTATGGTTCAATGAGGGAATATATGAGGGTACATACGGTTGATTATATGACGGAGGGTACATGAGAATGATATGGCCAATGGACATAAGGGACATAAGACATGGCTAGACTAAACAAATCATGAAAATAGAACTAAATGACAAGACATATCGGCCAAACGAAGTAAGGGTGAATTATAAAGTTACTTACTTACTTAGTCGTTCCCCTTCTACCGTGAGGTGTAGAGGAATTATAAAGTTAGCAATCATAAATGTACTATCGATTGTTTTTAATGGATCGATGGCCACAATAACGGAAATAAAGGGGGGGGGGGGAGAAGAGTAATCGTCACAAGTATTAAGAATATTTTGCTCAAAATTAACACAAAATAATGGGCGGCCATAAAAAATGGTGACCAAGATGGCGGACGAACAACATGGCTATCATAATAAACCACAAAACTCGGTGGTAATACAAAGGTAAAACACTAGGTAAGCCATGAAACTGCGGCATAAACAAAACCAGCAATAAATGGGCATGAACGTGTAATAATGTCAATGGGGATGGTGATCAATGGGCATGGACAAGTAACTATGTAATGGAGATGGGTAAGCGATATAAACATATCCGGAAACTCGAACAAGAGGAACAATCGTTAAGGCATGCAATATGTGAAAATGGCTTGCATGAAAATCCTCACAAGAAGATAATAACATCATGGACTCATGAGTACCATGACAAATGATGTCATTGGTTTATGGCTAGTGTTTGTTTACTAACCATTCTATACAAGTACTTAGTGTATCAGACTTGCTGAAGTACTTTCTATCCTAAGGGCGGCGTAGTAAGCCATACGGTCACAACCAGTGCAGCAGGCCCTGCAATAAAGCTTTCATATACGCTTATAGCGGTGTTTCCGAGTTGGCATGTCCTACCAATAGTCATGCTAGTCACGCTTTACGATCTGTTCGATGGAGCGGAAGTCCTATCATTGTTTGTCTCATTCCCCCCTTGGTGGTTGCATCTGTTAGTTTCGTGGTTGTAATTGATATGTGGTACAAGTTGTATCTGTTAGTTTCGTGGTTTTAATTAATAGATTATAGAGGTTGTATCTGTTAGTTTCGTGATTGTAATTGATAGATGGTGCAGGTTGTATCTGTTAGTTTCGTGGTTGTAATTAATGGATAGTAGAGGTTGTATCTGTTAGTTTCGTGGTTGTAATTGATAGATGGTACAGGTTGTATCTGTTAGTTTCGTGGTTGTAATTGATAGATGGTAGAGGTTGTATCTGTTAGTTTCGTGGTTGTAATTGATAGATGGTACAGGTTATATCTGTTAGTTTCGTGGTTGTAATTGATAGATAGTAGATGTTGTATCTGTTAGTTTCTTGAATGTAATTAATGGACAGTAGAGGTTGTATCTGTTAGTTTCGTGAATGTAATTAATGGACAGTAGAGGTTGTGTCTGTTAGTTTCGTGAATGTAATTAATGGACAGTAGAGGTTGTGTCTGTTAGTTTCGTGAATGTAATTAATGGACAGTAGAGGTTGTATCTGTTAGTTTCTGTGAATGTAATTAATGGACAGTAGAGGTTGTATCTGTTAGTTTCGTGAATGTAATTAATGGACCGTAGATGTTGTTTCTGTTAATTTCGTGGTTGTAATTAATGGACAGTAGAGGTTGTTTCTGGACAGTAGAGGTTGTATATGTTAAGACAGTAGAGGTTGTATCTGTTAAGACATTAGAGGTTGTATCAGTTAAGACAGTAGAGGTTGTATCTGTTAAGACAGTAGAGGTTGTATCAGTTAAGACAGTAGAGGTTGTATCTGTTAAGACAGTAGAGGTTGTATCAGTTAAGACAGTAGAGGAAACATAGCTGCAGGTAAGCAGACATGCATACATACTTCCAGACAGGCATATTATCCACATACTTCCAGACAGGCATATTATCCACATACTTCCAGACAGGCATATTATCCACATACTTCCAGACAGGCATATTATCCACATACTTCCAGACAGGCATATTATCCACATACTTCCAGGCAGGCATATTATCCACATACTTCCAGACAGGCATATTATCCACATACTTCCAGACAGGCCTATTATCCACATACTTCCAGACAGGCATATTATCCACATACTTTATAATTTAAAAGAAAACATGTTGCCTCGCTTTGGCGAGGCACACACCCTGTTCAACCTAGACACATTGTCCATTGGTTTTATTAGGGCGCATGTCCAAACATAAAAGACTTTATGTTCTTATTCTGCAGAGTTTATAAAAAGCGATAACAATTATTTTGTGGAGAGACCTACACGGTGTAGAGACACTAAAGTCCACCAAAACAAAAATCCACGCGTATACTAGCAGGTACATCGGCGGTGTGCGGATAGTTACATTGACAGAACATCTGTGTAACTGTCGTAACCGGTCCATGATTCTTGGGATCGTACTAGTAAAATATGTGTAAAACATATTTGTAATACATGTGGCGCGGTGTGTAAAACATGTAGATGCAGTTTTAAAAAGAAAACGAAAAAATAGGTCCGATGTACGATAGAACGATACACCAAATACACGAGATGTCCCTTTGTCAGCCACAATCTTAAACAGGAGATAAAGATAATAAATATAGACAGGTAAAGAGATAAAATACAAGGGACACTGAATAAAGATGGGAAAATGATGGACTGTATTATATATGTCTACAGGCTACGCGGTTATAGTGACACAAAAACATGAAGATTATTGAACAAGATAGCAAACACTAGGGAAAAAGTCGCAATAAATAAGCAGGTACAAATACAGAGCAAGAAAAAAAAAAGATCAACGCAAAGAATCTAAAAACAACAAAAATGGCGACAATAAAATATAAAATCGCGAAACACTATCGTCTGGGATCAGGTAAAAATGTCGGAGTTCCCGGCATCAAGATCCTCACAATAAAGGCAAAAGTTCGAGAATGGCGATAATTATCTAGCAGTAAACGTATCATTAAAAATGACATACAATGTTTTAAAGTTGACAGTATTTTAAATATTTATTATCTTCAGGTCACGGTAGAGCAAAGCGTTCAGTGATTTCACTCCACACATTCTTGTCCTGTGTCATCCCTTCCATATATCCTTTGTCACTTTCAAGTCTTCTTCCAGTTCCCTATGTTTGTCTACCTGGCTTTATTTCTTTTATCTTGGAAGTTCCAAACCATGGACCTGCCTTGTCATGCTATAAGGTAGTTTCCTCAAAATGTTACATCCTATGCCACCTTTTCTTGACTTCTGGCTCCATTAGCATTTAGCTTGTTGTTTCCATCAGTAATGACCATGTCATAATATTGTCATAATATTGAATGCTTTTCCTCGCTAGCAGACTTTTATGTCAGCCTCAAACATTTTGGATGTGGTTGTTTGTTGTTCTCCATGTTTCACATCCATACAAATGGATTGACTTAACATTTCATGTTTTAATTTCCGTGTATTTGTCACAGTGACTGTTAATTTATTTTACCATTCCGTTCCATATGTTATTACTCTTTAATTTTCTGTTTTCCTAGATATTTTGTATTTCTTTTCTTTCATTTTCTACCTTCTCAAACCCCACCCGAGGTTTGTTTACGTTCTGGCTTTCAGTAGAAACCCCCCACTGGTCCGAAACGGTCAGTTAACGTAATGTTATCTAAACGCACCTGTGGTTCGTTTGCCCAGAGAAACATTTCTCTGGTCGCTTTAAGCGTTTGATCACGAGTCAGTAGGTGTTTGTGTAGAAACGGTTCGTTAGCGGCTGGTACCCTTTGAGGCCTGGGTAACAGTCTGATCTTCGATTCAGGGAGAGATAACCCGCTGTTAGTCGTTGCAGTTTTGCCCCTTAGATGCGCAAGGAGCGCATAACATTATGCATCGCCTAACTGCGGGAACTTTCTCACGGGGTTTGTTGTCTTTGATGTAGTCTCTAGAATAACCTTTGTCTTACTAATGATTACGTTCTACGCCGAAACATCTGCAGAAATAGGCCAGCCAGGTGTTCCTAGTGGCGTTGTTTGTAAACTATAAGACTTGAGAATCTTAATAAGTCAAACACACTCGTAAATAATTCCTGGCCCGTAGATGACCATATGAGACTAAGGCAGAGTTAGCACAGCAGAACTAGAATGTGTTTGCCTAAGTTCTTGTCATTTTTCGGGGTGAGTTGACATACCTTATTAATATATAAATATTCATGTTAGCTTTTTATATATCTGATAGGAAAGTGACTTGAATTCATTTCTGAGGACTTCTCCTAGTAATTTTATTCAGTGATAATGTAGTGCCGTCTACCGCCTTAGTTAAGTGGTGCTTAAACAGAAGGTTTATAATGGGTTAAATGATACACTTACAATAACAGACACTCACTAGGCGTAGAATCAGTCCACAGATGCTTATCATGGGTTAAGTGTAGGCTAAATTAACTGTCATTTCTGTAAGATAATGTCAGAGGTGTGGATTATTCACTTACCACTGAATTACGGGAGAAAGTCACTGATTCCTTTTTGATAGATATTTCTAGTGGCAAGGGAGAATCATTATATGCTTACTTGTGTAGCTAGACTCTAGTCATAACTTTCACAGAAAGCAGACACCCGCCATAGATATAATTCTATCTTATGTACTGTCACAACTGTATTATTATAGCAAGAACATTGCATTTTCTATGTACTCATTTTGTGGAATGTTAATATATTTCCCCAAGGGGACATATGATTTATTTGTGTAATGTCAAATGCTGTAATCTGTTTATGTAAATTCACTTAATGTTGTAAGATGAATAGCATAACCATTCAGCTGTATGTTTAGTTGGAAGAAGAGGAGTAGATTGTTGCTGTCAGAACGATTACTGACAGGTACATGGGTGTACAAAAGATATTAAGCCTATGCGGGCACATGCTATAATTGATAGAGTGGAAGGAGCGGAGCATAACTGGTTATATAAAACGTTAGTGTGATTTTATTGTTGGCTTAATGTAAAGGGTGTCTCTTTTGGGTCTCAGTTTCAGGGATACCGAATCGCTAGAGCAAGATTCCAGTCAGGCGAAGAACGTCCCATTCTCTTCGTTCTAGAGGGTTTCTGAGTAACACCTAGCATTCACGAGTTGTCAACCCCAAATACCTGAACCAAAACCCTTTGTCAACGCCAAGTTAAGCTCACGCAGTGCAACGAGCCAACGCTAAATCTGAAATCACCTAATGCAGTAGTAGTTCTCTACTCGCCTATTGGATTACCAGTCAGAGCATTGCGGCTTCCAGAATATCAAAACCGCCCAGCATGTCTATAGCAGAATCTGATATCACCCGCCTCTGTGTGCCTAAACGGGGCACTCAGCCAAACCAGTTTAAACCGGATTTAATGCCAAGCAAGCAATAGCGCCGGATAAGAGCGCCTGGTTCTCTTCGTCCCCAAATAACTTCGTCTGGTGTAGTTCTGGGTTATGAAAACCTCGCACTTAGTTGCGGCCAGCAAGAGAAATAGACAGATTTCCAGCCCCCCCTCGCGCAATTAGGGGTCACCAACGTTTAGCACCAACCAGGAAAGTTTTGTAGGCTTATTCCCTCACCTTGAAGGATCTACATGTAAGACACTTTTCTGGAGCTAGCACCTTTGGTCCCACGAAAGCGGACAGGCTGTCGCTCAGTTTGTTTATTTGGTCAGCAGAAGATAAACAGCGTCTTCCAGCCCCTCACGCAATTAGAGGTCACCAACGTTTAGCACCAACAAGGAAAGTTTTGTAGGCTTATTCCCTCGCCTTGAAGGATCTACATGTAAGACACTTTTCTGGAACTATTACATTTGGTCCCACGAAAGCGGATGGACTGACACTCAGGTTATTCATTTCTCTGTGTTCTACAGGTTTTATGTTGGTGATGTGTGTGTTTGTTGGTGTATTTTGCATATTTTGATTCATCATCTCATCTCAACCCATAACCCGTCATGGGTCGTAGGGGTGCCATGGTGGAAGCATCAGCAGACAGGGTCCTCCACTGCTCTCTATTCCAGCAATGCGTACAAGTGTGGAGAAACCGTGTCCTGCCCATTCTTTGATGTTATCAGCCCAGGATTTTCTTTGCCTTCCTCTTCTCCGTTTACCTTCGACTGTTCCCTGGAGGATCGTTTTCGAAAGGGAGTCATGACGAGTTACATGCCCAAACCACTCAAGCTTTCGACGTTTCACTATTGACAAAAGTGGTTCTTGATGGCCTGCATAGGTGTTTATCTTCTCTCTAACATAGACATTTGTTTTGTGCTCTTTATAGCAAATGCGCAAAATTTTTCTATAACATTTATGCTCGAAAGCCTGAATCCTTCGCTCCGTATCTGCAGTGAGTGTCCAGCCCTCACACCCATACAAGAGAATAGATAATACAAGTGATTTGTATAATTTGATCTTCACAGGAAAACTGATGTTACTTTTCCAGATCACATTCAATCTTGTCATGGCAGCTGAGGCCATCTCAAGTCTTGTCTTGATTTCTTTATTTGATCTTCCATCACTACATATAGTGGACCCTAGATATTTAAAGTTGTTAACTTCTTCTAACGTTTGCCCATTTAACGTAATGTTGGTCGGAACATGTTTCTTATGGCTATTCACCAATATCTTGCTTTTTTCTATATTAATTTCCATCCCATATGTTCTTGTTACTTTCTCCAGTCTAGAGGTAAGGTCTTGAAGTTCTGATTCTGTTCCAGCTATCAGATCAATATCATCAGCAAAACGTAGATTACACAGAGGTCGGCCTCCAATCGATATGGTTGATTTATAATCGTAGAGAGCCTCCTGCATAATATGTTCTAGATAAATGTTAAAGAGCACTGGTGACAGGATACATCCCTGGCGAACTCCTACAGTTGTTTTGAAAAATTCAACAATGTCATTGCTTGCAAAAACAGCACTGCTTGCGTCCTTGTATAGTGCTTCAATGATATCTATGATGTTGGTATCAAAATTGAATTTTCTCATTATTTGCCATAAACCTTCATGCCAGACTCGATCGAAGGCTTTTGTGAAATCGATGAAGTTATGGTATAAATCATGTTGATGCTGGAGATGTTTTTCGATCAGTAAACTAATATTGAAGATTTGTTCTGAGGTACTTCTTTTTGGTCTAAAGCCAGCCTGTTCCTCTGACAAGATTTCTTCTGATTTCTGTTTTATTCTGTTCAAAAGTATCCTTAACATCACCTTACTTGGATGACTAATAAGGCTAATTGTTCTGTAGTTCTTGCACATTTTTAGATTTCCTTTCTTTGGAAGCGGTATTACTAATGACTGCGTCCATTCTTTTGGCCATTTTTTTTGTACTCCATATCTTCTGGCAAATTGTTGTCATGATTTTTACTATATCTGGTCCTCCATATTTCAAGAGCTCTGCTGGTATATTATCCACACCCGGTGACTTCCCTCCTTTCATCGAACATATAGCCTCTTCCACTTCTTCCCGTAGTATTGCTGCATTTCCGAGTTCTCTGTTTTCGCACTTAATGTTGTTTAATATGCCTAAGTCAGTGTCAAGTTTACAGTTATATAATTCTTTACAATATTCTGTCCACCTTCTCATTACAGCTGTTTTTTCATTGAGCAGAGCCCCATTGCTATCTTCTATGACAGTTACCCTGGGCTGTTGGGGTTTTGATAGTCTTCTTAATGTGTCAAACACTGCCTTGCTGTTACCTTTTATTAGCCCCGTATTAATGGACTCACATTGATCAGCTACCCATTTTTCTTTGGCCTGTTTCATTTTCTTTCTAATATTTTTATTCACCATACTGTATTGCCATGCTGCTTCAGGAACCTCTTTCTTAACCTTTTTCATTTCTCGCCGTGTATCACATAACTTCAGAATTTCATCTGTAACCCCATGGTTTGTTTATTTTCTTTCTTTTACCGGAAAGTATTTCTGTTGCTGATTCATGAGCAACGTCTTTCATGTTCTCTGTGATTGAGTTGATATCATCCTCCAAAAAGTTGAGAGCTGCGAATTTTCCTCCAACAGTTGCCTCAAAAGATTCACCGCCCGCGATTTCTGGATCTTTCAATTTGTCAACTAAATTGAATCTTAACTGAGAACATCTGTTTTGATTATAGTTCTTTTTGAGTTTAAGCTTGAGCGTCATTCAATACCATGTCCGTGATCAATACCAATGTCGGCGCCAGGAAAAGTCCTAGTCTTTGGCTTTATTCAATGCTGGACTTTGAATCTTTTCGGATACAAGAATAAAATCAATTTGGTTATGTATTTCAGTTTTTGGGCAGATGCCACGTTGTTCTTCTTGATAACTTATGAGGAAATAGAGTAGTATTTGTCAAGGGTGTACGTATATAGTTGCTGGCAAAATTTCTAGTAGCCTCCATACTCATTTGACGTATCTACTATTGAACAAGAGTGGTCACACACGATGGCCTGCCATAGGATTTTAAATACTTACTCTGTAACATAAGAGATCGGTGCTCCCTAGAGCGAAGACCGTCTGTTCTATTAACATATATGCCTGCGACCTCGCCTGAATCTCGATCTCGCTCCTATGTCGTAACTGCAGTGAGTATACCCACCGTAAACATCTTACCCATAGTAACTGAATACGAATAATGTAGACCGAAGTGACATTTGTATAGTTGCCAATCTCACACACAGAGAACTGCATTTTACCTTCTCGTCATATCAAAACTTCTACCTCTTGTAATGTGGCCAGCTGGTACCATCTCAAGATACTGTTGTCTTATTTGTTTGCAATTGATCTTCCAACACTACAACCTAGTGGACCCAGAAATTTAAGTTTGTTTAACTTCTTCATGTACGTTTGCCCATTTAACGTAATGTTGGTCGAACCATTTTCTTAAAGGCTATTCACCAATATCATGCATTTTTTTCTACAATATTAATTTCCAGCCCCCATATGTTCCTTGTTACTCTTCTCCAGTCTCAGAGGTAAGGTCTTGAAGTTCTGATTCTTTCCAGCTATCAATCAATATCATCAGCAAAACGTAGATTTACACAGAGGTCGGCCTCCAATCGATATGGTTGATTTATAATCGTAGAGAGCCTCCTCCTGCATAATATGTTTCTTCTAGATAAATGTTAAAGAGCACTGTGTGACAGGATACATCCCTGGCGAACTCCTACAGTTTTAGGTACAATTTTTGAAAAATTCTCCAATGTCATTGCTTGCAAAAAACAGCACTGCTTGCGTCCTTGTTTATAGTGCTTTCAATGATATCTATGATGTTGGGTAATCAAAATTGAATTTTCTCATTATTTTGCCATAAACCTCTTCATGCCAGACTCGATCGAAGGCTTTTGTGAAATCGATGAAGTTATGGTATAAAATCATGGTTGATGCTGGAGATATGTTTTTCGATCAGTAATCTAATATTGAAGATTTGTTCTGAGGTACTTCTTTTTGGTCTAAAGCCAGCCTGTTCCTCTGACAAGATTTCTTCTGATTTCTGTTTTATTCTGTTCAAAAGTATCCTTAACATCACACCTACTTGGATGACTAATAAGGCTAATGGTTCTGTAGTTCTTGCACATTTTTAGATTTCCTTTCTTTGGAAGCGGTTTTTAATTACTAATGACACTGCGCCTCCATTCTTTTGGCCATTTTTTTTTGTACTCCATATCTTCTTGCAAATTGTTGTCATGATTTTTTACTATATCTGGTCGTCCATATTTCAAGAGCTCTGCTGGTATATTATCCACACCCGGTGACTTCCCTCCTTTCATCGAACATATAGCCTCTTCCACTTCTTCCCGTAGTATATTGCTGCATTTCCGATAGTTCATCTCTGTTTTCGCACTTAATGTTGTTTTAATATGCCTAAGTCAGTGTCAAGTTTACAGTTATAATAATTCTTTACAATATTCTGTTCCACCTTCTCATTACAGCTGTTTTTTGAATCATTGAGCAGAGCCCCATTGCTATCTTCTATGACAGTTACCCTGGGCTGTTGGGGTTTTTTGATAGTCATCTTAATTGTGTCAAACAGCCTTAGCGGTTGTTACCTTTTATGTGTACAAAATAACAATGACTGTTACCCCCGTTATTAATGGACTCACCAAATAAGATCAGCTAACCCATTTTTCTTTTGGCCTGTTTTCATTTTCTTTCTAATATATTTTATTTCACCATACTGTATTTGCCATGCTGCTTCAGGAACCTCTTTCTTAACCTTTTTCATTTCTCGCCGTTGTATCACATAACTTCAGAATTTTCATCTGTACCCATGTTTTTTTATTTTTCTTTTCTTTTACCAAGTATTTCTGTTGCTGATTCAATGAGCACGTCTTTCATGTTTCTCATGTGATTTGAGTTGTTGATATATCATCCTCCAAAAAGTTTGAGAGCTGCGAATTTTCCTTTTCCTCCAACAGTTGCCCTCAAAGATTCCCGCGAGCAATTTCTGGATCTTTCAATTTGTCTAAATTGAATCTTAACTGAAACATCTGTTTTTGATTATAGTTCTTTTTGAGTTTAAGCTTGAGCACATCATCAATACCATGTCGTGATCAATACCAATGTCGGCGCCAGGAAAAGTCCTAGTCTTGGCTTTATTAATGCTGGACTTGAAATCTTTTGGATACAATAATAAAATCAATTTTTGGTTATGTATCTCAGTTTTTGGGGCATGCCACGTTGTTCTTCTTGATAACTTATGAGGAAATAGTGTATTTGCAAGGGTTAGTTTATAGTTGCTGGCAAATTCTAGTAGCCTTAGTCCTCGACCGTTGGTTTCTCCAGTCCCAAATTTCCCCACTGTGCCAGCCCAGTGACCGTATGCATCTGGCCCTATTTTAGCATTCCAATCACCTAGAACGATGAGAAGATCTTTCTTTGGAATTTTCTTAATTGCTTCATCCAGATTGTCATAAAATGTATCAATTGCCTCATCCTCATAGTCAGTAGTGGGGGCATATACCTGTATGATGGAGATGTTCTTTGGATGTGCTGCAATACGAATGGTGATAAGCCTGCTATTTATTGGGGTGCAGCTGATGACAGAGTTCAATCTATCTTTATGTACGATAAAACCTACTCCATATTTTGATTATTGATGATTATTGATGAATTTTATGCTGTGTATGATGATATGCATTATTTTCATGCTTTTCTTCTTTAATAAAGTTTACACATTTTATTAATGCGCTGTTCACGACCCTTCCATCCATAATTTACATTTTTAGCTCTTTACTATAGTCTCTATTTAGATCCAGAGAAAAGAGTGAGAGCAGGCGGTGCTTAGACAGTATAAGTGTGTTGAGGCTTGGAGAGAGAGATCATTTTGATAAATCTTCTTCCAGGTTGTCTCAAGTCCACCTTCTATTTACACCTTTCTATGTGTGTAATCTATAACTCTGTCAGTCCACTATCCCTTGTCGATTTCACTACTATTGTCCAACTCGACAAATACTCTACACTCTAACTCAACCACGACAGTATTCTCAAATCCCTTGAAGATTCCTTTATTATTTATTTTTATTTATTATGTTTTTAAATATTGTTGTATTGATTTTTTAATTATCTTCAAACATTTAAATGACATCAGTACATTTCAACGCCTCTTTGACTCAGGTCCTCAGCTAAAACATGACACGCCTCTTTGACTCAGGTCCTCAGCTAAAACATGACACGCCTCTTTGACTCAGGTCCTCAGCTAAAACATGACACGCCTCTTTGACTCAGGTCCTCAGCTAAAACATGACACGCCTCTTTGACTCAGGTCCTCAGCTAAAACATGACACGCCTCCCTGGCCTGTGCCATCCACTCATGGCCTCTCAATGTCTTCATCCGTTTCATGTCTGTCTACAGTTCTCTCTTCCACGTGCTTTCCTCTCTCTCTATTTCTCTTTCCCTGAGAATTCCAAAACAGGGACTACATTGTAATGCTATCAGCTGGTCCTAACTTCCGTCAACGTCTTATCTTGACCTCATGTTCCACTGATGGTTGTCTGCTTGTTTCCATCAGCTGGTCTTAACTTCCGTCAACGTCTTACCTTGACCTTCATGTTTCACTGATGGTTGTCTGCTTGTTTCCATCAGCTGGTCCTAACTTCCGTCAACGTCTTACCTTGACCTTGGTCCTAACTTCCGTCAACGTCTTACCTTGACCTCATGTTCCACTGATGGTTGTCTGCTTGTTTCCATCAGCTGGTCCTAACTTCCGTCAACGTCTTACCTTGACCTTCATGTTTCACTGATGGTTGTCTGCTTGTTTCCATCAGCTGGTCTTAACTTCCGTCAACGTCTTACCTTGACCTTGGTCCTAACTTCCGTCAACGTCTTACCTTCACCTCATGTTCCACTGATGGTTGTCTGCTTGTTTCCATCAGCTGGTCCTAACTTCCGTCAACGTCTTACCTTGACCTTCATGTTTCAATGATGGTTGTGTGCTTTTTTCCATCAGCTGGTCCTAACTTCCGTCAACGTCTTATCTTGACCTTGGTCCTAACTTCCGTGAACGTCTTATCTTGACCTTGGTCCTAACTTCCGTCAACGTCTTACCTTGACCTCATGTTCCACTGATGGTTGTATGTTTGTTTCCATCAGCTGGTCTTAACTTCCGTCAACGTCTTATCTTGACCTTGGTCCTAACTTCCGTCAACGTCTTATCTTGACCTTGATCTTAACTTCCGTCAACGTCTTACCTTGACCTCATGTTCCACTGATGGTTGTCTGCTTGTTTCCATCAGCTGGTCCTAACTTCCGTCAACGTCTTACCTTGACCTCATGTTCCACTGATGGTTGTCTGCTTGTTTCCATCAGCTGGTCCTAACTTCCGTCAACGTCTTACCTTGACCTCATGTTCCACTGATGGTTGTCTGCTTGTTTCCATCAGCTGGTCCTAACTTCCGTCAACGTCTTACCTTGACCTCATGTTCCACTGATGGTTGTCTGCTTGTTTCCATCAGCTGGTCCTAACTTCCGTCAACGTCTTATCTTGACCTCATGTTCCACTGATGGTTGTCTGCTTGTTTCCATCAGCTGGTCCTAACTTCCGTCAACGTCTTATCTTGACCTTGGTCCTAACTTCCGTCAACGTCTTATCTTGACCTTGGTCCTAACCTCCGTCAACGTCTTATCTTGACCTTGGTCCTAACTTCCGTCAACGTCTTATCTTGACCTCATCTTCCACTGATGGTTGTCTGCTTGTTTCCATCAGCTCCACACTAGTCATCTTATCGTATCATCTCAAGTCTTGTATGAACTCCTCAAGCACGCGCGTTTATGAAAGTCAGTGCCTTTTTTTGTATTGAATATTTTTCTTTAGTTCACTTGTTCATATTGTTGTTGTTGAAGTTGTTGTGGCTTAAAAACGTGTACAGGATGGGGGAGTCGTCCCTATGCCCAACCTTCCTTAGTTGTCTTTTACGACAGCTGGTTACGACGAAACTATTCTTCGCTCCACCTTCGGTCCCCGGAAACACGTGACTTCTCATCACAAATACATTTTTTTTTTGGCCTTGCATCTGGTTATGATTAAGGTACAATAATAACACTGACAAACAACATTTTTCTTTCTTATATAAGAATAAGTGTTCTTAGGTCAGTTTCTTGCGCTGATTTCAAATTTGAAATCCGTTTATCTCTATCACGTCGGGTTCTTAAGATATTTGTGAATAAATATATTTTTGGGAAACCGTTATTTGCTCCGTTTCATTTTTACTATATAACTTTTTTAAAATTAATAAAATGCAAAATAATTCTACTTTTTATACTGCTAAAAGATGCATGACATATGTTACGTTATATTTCAAATAGTTACTGCATTTTGAAATAATTCTGAGTGAAATATGGCTTCTAGAAGTTGTAGAAATTCGGCTGATCTGTTCTGTTACGTGTGCGGATATTTTACCGATCGTGTTCACCAGAAAAACTTTACAACATTGCTAAAGAAAGCATATGAACTTTATTTCGATTCGAAAGTTGATGATGCAAATAAATCTTGGAAGCCAAATGCAGTTTGTTCGACTTTGTGCAAATACATTGGCAGGTTGGTTACGAAAATCGCCGAAGCATAAATTCGATGTCCTTTGGAGTGCCAGTAATATGGCGTGAACCGACAAATCACGCTACTGATTGTTACTTCTGCTTGACAAATATCTATGGTTTCACTTTTAAAACTAGAAAGTCTGTTTTTCCAAATATTGAATCGGTTTCGAAACCAGTGCCTCATGATCCAATCACGTGTCCGATCCCAGTTCCACCAGAACAATATCCGTTGGACGTGAATGAACCATCAGCAATTGATAGTTTACCTGCTTTAGAAACTAATTCTGACTCGGATTATATACCGGTGAATGATGGTGTTCACTTAATTAACCATTCAGAACTTTCAGATCTATTACGTGATCTCGCTCTCACCAAAGGACAAGCGGAATTACTCGGTTCGCGACTCAAAGAATGGAATCTTTTAGCGCCCAATACTCCGATATCTAAATTTCGTCATAGACACAGAGAACTTGTTCAATACTTTGAGATGGATGATGACATTTGCTATTGCAAAGATGTAAAAGGTCTAATGGTGCACCTCGGTCATGAGCACATAGTCAACGAATGGCGACTTTTCATCGACTCTTCCAAGACTAGTCTAAAAGCCGTGTTATTGCATAATGGAAATTTATTTTCATCAATTCCCAGTCGCCTACTCTGTTCATATGAAAGAAACTTATGACAATATGGCTATACTTTTGGCAAAAATAAAGTACAATGACTACCAATGGCGGATTTGTGGAGACCTAAAGGTCATTGCAATTCTCAGGGGCATGCAGACTGGGTATACTAAATTTTGTTGCTTCCTATGTGAATGGGACAGCCGCAACAGACAGGAACATTATGCAAGAAAGGTGTGGCCTATCAGGGATCGTATGCAGCTCGGGCATAAAAATGTAATACACGAGCCATTAGTTAACAAAGACAGCATCATTTTTAACCACCGTTACATATAAAGTTGGGGCTCATGAAGAATTTCGTAAAAGCGTTAGATTAAAACGAGCAAAGCTTTCCACTTATCTTCGAGAAAAGTTTCCGCAAATTAGCGATGCAAAGATAAAAGGAAGGTATCTTTGTAGGACCTCAGATTAGGAAAGTTATTGCAGACAAACAATTCGAGAACTTGTTACATGGTAGTGAACTTCGCGCATGGATGGCATTCAAATCGATCGTCTATAACTTTCTGGGAAATCACAAATCTGTCGACTATGTGCAAATTGTTAAGCAGTGCATAGATGCATACAGAATTATGGGCTGTAACATGTCCCTCAAAATCCATTTGCTCGATTCGCATCTTGACTTTTTCCCTGACAACCTTGGCGAAGTCAGCGATGAACATGGAGAACGATTCCATCAAGATATCGCCGTAATGGAGTCACGTTATCAAGGACGGTGGAGTGTGACAATGCTTGCCGATTATTGTTGGATGCTTCATCGCGATGTACCACATGCCATTCACCGACGAAAGTCGACTGCAAAGAAATTCAAGCCTACATAACTGTTATACTTCTTGTACAAATGATGTTGTAATACTGTATGCGTTGTTAAAAAACTTCAATTGCGTATTTCTAGAGATCCCGACCTGATAGAGAAAAACGGTTTGCAGATTTAAAAACAGCGCATTAAAATTGACCAGAAAAACATAGAAATGTTAGAGAAAGAAAAAAAAATTTTTTTTTGTTAGCCAGTGTAATAATAAAAGCCCCTTCAGTCATAGTTGACTATGGGAATGCGCCCCTGCGGTGACAGCCCTCAGTCATAGTTGACTATGGGAATGCGCCCCTGAGGTGACAGCCCTCAGCTGCTTATTTTCCTGCTGTTCCTTTCGATGTTTTCTTCTCTCCTCTGCTTGGCGTGTGAGCTTCTTTTCGCTCAATCTGAGGTGGTGCCGTAGAGAGCATCGCCACTTGGTGCAATCGACAGCTTCATCCTCGTCCTCCCACGTTGCTGGATTTATGTCCAGTGCACTCATGTATCTCTTGCAGACATCTTTGAACAAAAGAGACATTAGGGAAAGGTACAAAATAAGCCAGGTAGTCACAATAAAGCTAAACGGAAAGCACCGTAAGTACAATTTTAGTACAGAAATAGGACTGTACTAACACAAACAGAAAGGAGTAAATAAATCTATGTCGTGAAAGCGAACTTTGTACGCCGGATTTTTCGTGTGCTGGAGCACGATACTAATTTGGGCATAAGACATCATCTATTTTGGGAAAGGCACTTTAACGTTTCTTGTTCATTGTTCGCAAATTATGAATGGCTAGCTACAAACGTGGGAAAGAAAATGAACGCGTCAGATTAAAACTGGCACATTTATTGGTTCACTAATTAGCATTTTCGGAGAACGAGGCTCTAGCAGAGCTTATTTCCTATGCGAATATTCCCATAAGCTAGCACATTTTGAATATAATTTCAGGAATTTGGCAGAAACGATAGTCCAGACACCAGAATGGTCACTGTTCCGAGGATTCTCAAACATGTTGGTAGTCGACACCCTGAGTTTTGTCTGGCAGGAAAGTTTTTGCTACGGACTCTGCTCTTGAGTTAGAACAGACAGTGACAGCGAGGACGGGAGCTGGCCACCTCTCCAAGCTGGTATAGTGAAGTCTCTAACTCTTTACTCCCCGAAGCAGTATTTCCTACCTTTTGTTTTAATCGAAGTGATGGTGGAATGTCTCCGCTCTTGATTTTGCGAATGAATTCACAAGCCGTGTGTAAATGTTTTTTAGGTGTAATTGATGAAGAGGGATATACTTTTCAATCATCGATTGGTTGTACTTGGAATATATTTTGTCTTCAATATTAGATATACTTTCCACTAATTGACACAAATCTCTCTAGTCCTGTGCCATTTCTTCCATTTCTTCTTTATTCTTGTTACTTCTGTCTCCAGTTCTCTTCTCCGTGTGTTGTCTGTCTCCCTCAACCTCTCCTACCACGGGGATTCCAGAATAAGGACAGCCTTGTAATGCTATCAGCACGTGACCTCGGTGTATTTCCTGTCCATCTCCAGTGTCTGTTTACTTGAATACAACCAATAATTCCAATCTATATATAGCAGATCATGCAGTGAGAAATGTCAGATTATATTAAAACATCCACAGGGCATAAACACTGTGACGTATAATGGAAATGTAGCTTATAGTAATCTGACAGCCGTTGCTTTCCCATTTAGTGTCTACAATTTGCTAAGCCAAACCACGCAAATTTCTGTCTGTATGACTCACTTTTGAATCCACGCCTTTTTTTCTAGGAACACAACAACAGAGTTGTTTACCAACTTTTCGCAACCTGCCAGTCTTAACAGGGGAGCGAATCACGTTTGCTTACCTGAGTTTCTCACGCGAGCCGATCTGCCAATTACACTGACTAACAAAAAAAAACTTTTTTTTTCTTTCTCTAACATTTCTATGTTTTTCTGGTCAATTTTAATGCGCTGTTTTTAAATCTGCAAACCGTTTTTCTCTATCAGGTCGGGATCTCTAGAAATATGCAATTGAAGTTTTTTTAACAACGCATACAGTATTACAACATCATTCGTACAAGAAGTATAACAGTTATGTAGGCTTGAATTTCTTTGCAGTCGACTTTCGTCGGTGAATGGCATGTGGTACATCGCGATGAAGCATCCAACAATAATCGGCAAGCATGGTCACACTCCACCGTCCTTGATAACGTGACTCCATTACGGCGATATCTTGATGGAATCATTCTCCATGTTTATCGCTGACTTCGCCAAGGTTGTCAGGGAAAAAGTTAAGATGCGAATCGAGCAAATGGATTTTGAGGGACATGTTACAGCCCATAATTATGTATGCATCTATGCACTGCTTAACAATATGCAACATAGTCGACAGATTTGTGATTTTCCAGAAAGTTATCGACGATCGATTTGAATGCCATCCATGCGCAAAGTTCCCTACCATGTAACAAGTTCTCGAATTGTTTGTCTGCAATAACTTTCCTAATCTGAGGTCCTACAAAGATACCTTCCTTTACCTTTGCATCGCTAACTTGCGGAAACTTTTCTCGAAGATAAGTGAAAGCTCTGCTCGTTTTATCTAACGCTTTTACAAAATTCTTCATGAGAAACAACTTTATATGTAACAGTGGTAAAATGAAGGTGTCTTTGTTAACTAATGGCTCGCGTATTACATTTTTATGCCCGAGCTGCATACGATCCCGGATAGGCCACACCTTTCTTGCATAATGTTCCTGTCTGTTGCGGCTGTCCCATTCACATCGGAAGCAACAAAATTTTGTATACCCAGTCTGCATGCCCGTGAGAATTGCAATGACCTTTAGGTCTCCACAAATCCGCCATTGGTAGTCATTGTACTTTATTTTTTCCAAACGTATAGCCATATTGTCATAAGTTTCTTTCATATGAACAGAGTAGGCGACTGGAATTGATGAAAAAAAATTTCTGTTATGCAATAACACGGCTTTTAGACTAGTCTTGGAAGAATCGATGAAAAATCGCCATTCGTTGACTATGTGCTCATGACCGTTTACATCTTTGCAATAGCAAATGTCATCATCCATCTCAAAGTATTGAACAAGTTCTCTGTGTCTATGACGAAATTTAGATATCGGAGTATTGGGCGCTAAAAGATTCCATTCTTTGAGTCGCGAACTGAGTAATTCCGCTTGTCCTTTGGTAAGAGCGAGATCACGTATTAGATCTGAAAGTTCTGAATGGTTAATTAAGTAAACACCATCATTCACCGGTATGTAATCTGAGTCAGAATTAGTTTCTAAAGCAGGTAAACTATCACTTTCTGATGGTTCATTTATGTCCAACGGATATTGTTCTGGTGGTACTTGGATCGGACACGTGATTGGATCATGAGGCACTGGTTTCGAAACCGATTCAATATTTGGATAAACCACAGACTTTCTAGTTTTAAAAGTGAAACCATGGATATTTGTCAAGCAGAAGTAACAATCAGTAGTGTGATTTGTATGTTCACGCCATATTACTGGCACGCCAAAAGGCATCGACTTATGCTTCAGCGATTTTCGTAACCAACCTGCCAATGTATCGAACAAACCGCATTTGGCTTCCAAGATTTATTTGCATCATCAACTTTCGAATCGAAATAAAGTTCATATGCTATCTTTAGTAATGGTGTAAAGTTTTTCTGGTCAACACGATCGGTAAAATATCCGCACACGTAACAGAACAGATCAGCCGAATTTCTACAACTTCTAGAAGCCAAATTTTGCTCAGAATTATTTCAAAATACAGTAACTATTTGAAAAATCGCGTAACATATGTCATGCATCTTTTAACAGTATAAAAAGTAGAATTATGTTGCTTTTTATTAATTTTTAATAAGTTATAATAGTAAAAATGAAACGGAGCAAATAACGGTTTCCCAAAAATATATTTATTCACAAATATCTTAAGAACCCGACGTGATAGAGATAAACGGATTTCAGATTTGAAATCAGCGCAAGAAACTGACCTAAGAACACTTATTCTTATATAAGAAAGAAAAATGTTGTTTGTCAGTGTTATCGGTCTGTGTGAATATTTTCATTTGGTACAAGCATTGTACTAACTTCTTTTTTATTTCGCTAGACTTGTGTACTTTACTGAATAGTAATTTAGTAGGAACTTGTTCTTCACAGTCTATTCTGTAACCTAGTGCTAATCTTTGACCTTTGGGTTATTAACTTCTTTTGGGATCCTTTCTCAACAAGGGGGAGGGCACTTATTAGGTTATTGTCATATGTCTGTAAACATGACTTTATTGATTTCTCTATTTGCTTGATGCTGTAAACTTTAATGATAATAAACAACAAAACGAACTTAACTGTGTGTTGGTCAGACCCATACCCATTAACCATAGTTTTTCACGTTTGTGTGTCTTGTTGTCACATAATTGTGAGTTTGTGTTTAGTTTAACTCGTATTTATAGGTATGAAGAGTGAAAGATTGTCTTATACTAAATTATAGTCGTATAGATAGGCTGGACTAGAGAAACTATTCACTCCAGAGACAGATCTTTTCCTTAAACTATTCACTCGTGAAATCTATTTCTTACACCTTTATTCTGACATATTTACCACTATCACCTCTGCTCAGACGGGACCATAAATATGTTCTAACCTATCTAAAATTGACGACAAACACACACACATACACACACAATAACTCACAACTGCGAAACTGTTCAAGTCTGTTATATAACTTTTCTTTAACGTGTTGACGGAGCAGAAAGTAGTTCGTGGAAATGCTGGGGAATTCTTCAATGGTGTTCTGCTGCAGATGTTTGTGCGAAGATCGTGTGCAGGAATTCTTCGTGTTAATAGTTCAGATGGTATAAAGTAACGTGACGGTACTTTTATGTGGTATAGCTCACGGTCGATATATTGTGAATTTAATGTGTTGTTGCCTGGGACATGTTTATAACCCTGACCCACCTCGTGAGTTGAACGTGTTCAATAATATGAGCTGACCTTTATGGTGCGACATGTGTTAGAAGTTCGTTCACACACCATTGATGAATATTTATGGTCACGATGCAGTGTTTTGGGGTTCTGGCCTGCTAAAAAAGGCTGTTTTCAGAAAGTATAAAATGAATATTCACGATGGTAACCGATAGACTCTAGTGGTCCTTTTTCAGGGCTTAATATTAGCCGCTGTACTAGAGTTTGCTCCTGTGTGCTCTCCGGGTGGTCTCTTAAGAGAAACTAAAGAATAGAACTACTTCACACTCAGGCATGTCGTACATGGCTAGTGATAGGAGGTTGTACATGGCTAGTGATATGAGGTTGTACATGGCTAGTGATATGAGGTTGTACGTGGCTCTAGTGATATGAGGTTGTACGTGGCTCTAGTGATATGAGGTTGTACATGGCTAGTGATATGAGGTTGTACGTGGCTCTAGTGATATGAGGTTGTACATGGCTCTAGTGATATGAGGTACATGGCTAGTGATATGAGGTTGTACGTGGCTCTAATGATATGAGGTTGTACGTGGCTCTAGTGATATGAGGTTGTACATGGCTAGTGATATGAGGTTGTACGTGGCTTTAGTGATAGGAGGTTGTACATGGCTAGTGATAGGTTGTACATGGCTAGTGATATGAGGTTGTACATGGCTAGTGATATGAGGTTGTACATGGCTAGTGATATGAGGTTGTACATGGCTAGTGATATGAGGTTGTACATGGCTAGTGATAGGAGGTCGTACATGGCTAGTGATAGGAGGTTGTACATGGCTAGTGATAGGAGGTTGTACATGGCTAGTGATATGAGGTTGTACGTGGCTCTAGTGATATGAGGTTGTACGTGGCTCTAGTGATATGAGGTTGTACATGGCTAGTGATATGAGGTTGTACATGGCTAGTGATATGAGGTTGTACATGGCTAGTGATATGAGGTTATACGTGGCTCTAGTGATATGAGTTTGTACATGGCTAGTGATATGAGGTTGTACGTGGCTCTAGTGATATGAGGTTGTATATAGCTAGTGATATGAGGTTGTACATGGCTAGTGATGTGAGGTTGTACATGGCTAGTGATATGAGGTTGTACGTGGTTAGTGATAGGAGATTGTACATGGCTAGTGATATGAGGTTGTACGTGGCTCTAGTGATAGGATGTTGTACATGGCTAGTGATATGAGGTTGCACATGGCTAGTGATATGAGGTTGTACGTGGCTAGTGATATGAGGTTGTACGTGGCTCTAGTGATATGAGGTTGTGCATGGCTAGTGATATGAGGTTGTACATGGCTAGTGATATGAGGTTGTACGTGGCTAGTGGTATGAGGTTGTATATGGCTAGTGATAAGAGGTTGTACATGGCTAGTGATATGAGGTTGTACGTGGATCTAGTGATATGAGGTTGTATGTGGCTCTAGTGATATGAGGTTGTGCATGACTAGTGATATGAGGTTGTACGTGGCTAGTGATATGAGGTTGTACGTGGCTAGTGATATGAGGTTGTACGTGGCTCTAGTGATATGAGGTTGCACATGGTTAGTGATATGAGGTTGTACATGGCTAGTGATATGAGGTTGTACGTGGCTCTAGTGATATGAGTGAGGTTGTAGTGGCTCTAGTGATATGAGGTTGTACATGGTTAGTGATATGAGGTACATGGCTAGTGATATGAGGTTGTACATGGCTAGTGATATGAGGTTGTACGTGGCTCTAGTGATATGAGGTTGTACATGGCTAGTGATATGAGGTTGTACATGGCTAGTGATATGAGGTTGTACATGGCTAGTGATATGAGGTTGTACATGGCTAGTGATATGAGGTTGTACATGGCTAGTGATATGAGGTTGTACATGGCTAGTGATAGGAGGTTGTACATGGCTAGTGATATGAGGTTGTACGTGGCTCTAGTGATATGAGGTTGTACATGGCTAGTGATATGAGGTTGTACATGGCTAGTGATATGAGGTTGTACGTGGCTCTAGTGATATGAGGTTGTACATGGCTAGTGATATGAGGTTGTACATGGCTAGTGATATGAGGTTGTACATGGCTAGTGATATGAGGTTGTACGTGGCTCTAGTGATATGAGGTTGTACGTGGCTCTAGTGATATGAGGTTGTACGTGGCTCTAGTGATATGAGGTTGTACATGGCTAGTGATATGAGGTTGTACGTGGCTCTAGTGATATGAGGTTGTACGTGGCTCTAGTGATATGAGGTTGTACATGGCTAGTGATATGAGGTTGTACATGGGGCTGACAACCTCATGCCACAGAAACCATAGCTCCAAGAGCGCGTGAACGCTGGGTGCAGGATTCTGTAAGACGGGGGGGGGGGGGGCTGTTGTGGTGGTGGCTCCGTATTGAGCGTAAAGGAAAATTATGATGACTTCAGCTTGACTGGCTATTGAGATCTGATATAACCGAAGTACTTCTGTGTATGGTTGAAAGGCGAGTACCTCGCCTTAAAAGGGCAGTCATCCGAAAAAGAAAAAAAAAGAACCCTTATGTTTGTACAGTTGTAAGCATATTTAAACTCATTAAAGTTACTTTGTATTATATAATAAATGGAGTTGTTAAGTCAGTGGTGAGATGTAATAATCGTGTGCAAGATTCATTGCGCCCATATGTTACCTGGTGCCTAAATGTTACCTGGTGCCCATATGTTACCTGGTGCCGAAATGGGAATGAGTAATAATAATAATTGTATCCTGAAATGCGTGCCGTATGCGGCGGCTAAGAAGGTTTGGACATGGGACCGGCTAGTAAATCGTGTAGAAACTTTAAACCAATATACGAGTATATATATATATATATCATCATCTCATCTCAACCCGTAACCCGTCATGGGTCGTAGGGGTGCCATTGTGGAAGCATCAGCAGACAGGGTCCTCCACTGCTTTCTATCCTCAGCAATGCGTACAAGTGTGGAAAAACCGTGCCCTGTCCATTCTTTGATGTTATCAGCCCAGGATTTTTTTTGCCTTCCTCTTCTACGTTTACCTTCGACTGTTCCCTGGAGGATCGTTTTCGAAAGGGAGTCATGACGAGTTACATGCCCAAACCAGGCAAGCGTTCGACGTTTCACTACTGACAAAAGTTGTTCTTGGTGGCCTACATACGTATATATATATATATATATATATATATATATATATATATATATATATATATATATATATATATATATATAGATATATATATATATATATATATATATATATATATATAGATTTATAGATTTATATATATAAGGCACCAAGGACGCTCAGTGCGTTATAAAATAATATACAAAAATAGTTTTTTAAAAAAATAAAATTTGACTCACTGTGGCGAGGTGCGTCTCGTTCAACTTGGTAGGTTATATTAGGGCTCATGTCAAAATATGACATACCTTTAGGTTTGATAACATTACTATGAGCGCATACAAATAAATCTTACATTCACATACGAATCTTCAACTCAAATATTAAGGCAGTATGGCTCTAAGAATCGGGATACTGTACCCCCAAGCATGTCGTACAAGGCGACTAATATGCATGAGGCTGGCAACTCCATTATGTACAACGAAATGCCACAGAAACCACCGCTACAAGAACATGTGACTACTTGGTGTAGGCTTCCTACAAGGGAATCAGTTGTAGGTCTGGCTCCATGCTCCAGAAGGAGCGTAAAGAAACATGATGACGGCGGCTTTAAAACGTGGGGAACAACAAACGACGACAATCAAGAAGTTACAGGCTTTAATAAATGGTTGCTAGCACGGAATAGAGTGTGTCATGTGGTATGGCAAGGTCATCAACATGGAACTTATGACAAGGTCACCAACATGGAACTGATGACAAGGTCACCAACATGGAACTGATGACAAGAAACAGACAAGTGGTATGGCAAGGTCACCAACATGGAACTGATGACAAGAAACTGACAAGTGGTATGGCAAGGTCACCAACGTGGAACAGATGACAAGAAACAGACAAGTAGTATGGCAAGGTCACCAACATGGAACTGATGACAAGAAACAGACAAGTGGTATGGCAAGGTCACCAACGTGGAACAGATGACAAGAAACAGACAAGTGGTATGGCAAGGTCACCAACGTGGAACAGATGACAAGAAACAGACAAGTAGTATGGCAAGGTCACCAACATGGAACTGATGACAAGAAACAGACAAGTGGTATGGCAAGGTCACCAACGTGGAACAGATGACAAGAAACAGACAAGTGGTATGGCAAGGTCACCAACGTGGAACAGATGACAAGAAACAGACAAGTAGTATGGCAAGGTCACCAACATGGAACTGATGACAAGAAACAGACAAGTGGTATGGCAAGGTCACCAACGTTTACTTCAACTGTGGAACAGATGACAAGAAACAGACAAGTGGTATGGCAATGTCACCAACGTGGAACAGATGACAAGAAACAGACAAGTAGTATGGCAAGGTCACCAACATGGAACTGATGACAAGAAACAGACAAGTGGTATGGCAAGGTCACCAACATGGAACTGATGACAAGAAACAGACAAGTGGTATGGCAAGGTCACCAACATGGAACTGATGACAAGAAACAGACAAGTGGTATGGCAAGGTCACCAACATGGAACTGATGACAAGAAACAGACAAGTGGTATGGCAAGGTCACCAACATGGAACTGATGACAAGAAACTGACAAGTGGTATGGCAAGGTCACCAACATGGAACTGATGACAAGAAACAGACAAGTGGTATGGCAAGGTCACCAACATGGAACTGATGACAAGAAACTGACAAGTGGTATGGCAAGGTCACCAACATGGAACTGATGACAAGAAACTGACAAGTGGTATGGCAAGGTCACCAACATGGAACTGATGACAAGAAACAGACAAGTGGTATGACAAGGTCACCAACATGGAACTGATGACAAGAAACTGACAAGTGGTATGGCAAGGTCACCAACGTGGAACTGATGACAAGAAACTGACAAGTGGTATGGCAAGGTCACCAACGTGGAACTGATGACAAGAAACAGACAAGTGCCCGTGAAACAAAAGATGAGAAGAAGACGTTGGCGATAGATAGGACACACATTGCGGAAACCTGTTGATAGGACACACATTGCGGAAACCTGTTGATAGGACACACATTGCGGAAACCTGTTGATAGGACACACATTGCGGAAACCTGTTGATAGGAGGCACATTGAGGAAACCTCTTGATAGGACGCACATTGAAGAAACCTATGGATATCATTAAAAAGCAGTCCTAGTTCAGGAACCTTCGGGGTAAGCAGTGCCGGATTAAGACCAACTGATGCCCTAAGTACAATCCAACAATGGTGCCCTCTTCGGCCCTTCCATTGCTTAACTTACATGACACTAAGACTCAATAAGTGCTGATGGTGAAATAACAGATTGACAATTCAGTTTCCTTCCAGGCCAGACCCCGCTGAAATTCATGCAGAAAAACGTTAGTAAGACAGTCAAACATACTGAACTCCAGGTCTATGTCTGACACATGCAGAAAAACGTTAGTAAGACAGTCAAACATACTGAACTCCAGGTCTATGTCTGACACATGCAGAAAAACGTTAGTAAGACAGTCAAACATACTGAACTCCAGGTCTATGTCTGACACATGCAGAAAAACGTTAGTAAGACAGTCAAACATACTGAACTCCAGGTCTATGTCTGACACTTGCAGAAAAACGTTAGTAAGACAGTCAAACATACTGAAACCAGGTCTATGTCTGACACTTGCAGAAAAACGTTAGTAAGGACAGTCAAACATACTGAACTCCAGGAGGAATGTCTGACACATGCAGAAAAAACGTTAGTAAGACAGACAGTCAAACATACTGAACTCCAGGTCTATGTCTGACACACTTGCAGAAAAACGTTAGTAGTAAGACAGTCAAACATACTGAACTCCAGGTCTATAGGTCTGACACATGCAGAAAAAACGTTAGTAGGAACACATTCAAACATACTGAACGACCACATTGAAAAACTGTTGTCTGACACACATTGAGGAAAAACGTTTAGTAAGACAGTCAAACATACTGAACTCCTGTTGTCTATGTTTGACACTTGCAGAAAAACGTTAGTAAGACAGTCAAACATACTGAACTCCAGGTCTATGTCTGACACTTGCAGAAAAACGTTAGTAAGACAGTCAAACATACTGAACTCCAGGTCTATGTCTGACACATGCAGAAAAACGTTAGTAAGACAGTCAAACATTAGGAACGCCAGGTCTATGTCTGACACATGCAGAAAAACGTTGATAGACACAAGACAGTCAAACATACTGAACTCCAGGTCTATGTCTGACACTTGACACAGAAAAAACGTTAGTAAGACAGTCAAACATACTGAACTCCAGGTCTATGTCTGACACTTGCAGAAAAACGTTAGTAAGACAGTCAAACATACTGAACTTCAGGTCTATGTCTGACACATGCAGAAAAACGTTAGTAAGACAGTCAAACATACTGAACTCCAGGTCTATGTCTGACACTTACTTACTTAGTCGTTCCCCTTCTACCGTGAGGTGTAGAGGTTTGGAAGAGAGAGCGCCAGACCATTCTATCAGCTGTCTTCTTCCTGGCCTGGTTCCATTCTAGTCCTCGGTCCTTCAAAGATTGTCTAATGTTGTCCTCCCAGCGGACTCTGGGTCGTCCTGGAGGTCTGGATCCCTGGCTCTTTGTTTCCCATGCTTGTCGTGGTAGCCGATCTTCTCCCATTCTGCAGACATGGCCAAACCATCTTAGTTGGGACTGTTCTATTGGGTCTGCAGCGGATGGGATTTTAGGCCTTGACGGATCGTCTGGTTGCGGACCATGTCTCTTCTTGTTACTTCAACCACTTTCCTCAGATACCTCATTTCTGAGGTTTGGATCTGGCTTTTGTGGGTTGTAGTCATTGCCCACGACTCGCATCCATATGTCAAGACTGGGACATAGGTGGAGCGGTATACAGCCATCTTCGTTTTCTTACCAACCTCTTTCTTGCTGAGGAATCCACGATTTATGGCCTGAAAAAGTCTCCCAGCCGCTGCTTTCCGAGTCTGACACATGCAGAAAAACGTTAGTAAGACAGTCAAACATACTGAACTCCAGGTCTATGTCTGACACATGCAGAAAAACGTTAGTAAGACAGTCAAACATACTGAACTCCAGGTCTATGTCTGACACATGCAGAAAAACGTTAGTAAGACAGTCAAACATACTGAACGCCAGGTCTATGTCTGACACATTTAAACCTTAGTCACTCACCGCACCAAAGAAAAGTTTTTTTTTAAAATAATTCAGATTAAAGTGGAACACGGCAGATAAGGACAATTACAAAAAATTCGTCGACTAGTGTGGTAGTCAAAGAGGAGAGTTAAGGGCATAATCGCTTGGCCAAAAAACTCTGTTGTGCCCTTTCCCTTGGTGCCACAAACACGTGTTTATTTTGCTTAATGGTTAATCCAGCACTGGGGTGGGGGTGTAAGAGAGGCAGGAGTAGACCAAGAGATACATAGAGAAGAGAACTGGAGACAGAAGTGAAAATGATGAGGAAAACATGGAAAGAACTTGAGCAGACGGCACAGGACAGGAGGACTTGGCATGTGTTTGTTGAAGGCCTATGCTCCTTGAGGAGCTAAAGGTTATAGACTGATTGATTAATTGAAACAACCACGTAGAAGTGAATTAGATATGCAGGGATTAAAGAAGACATGAAACTGATAGCACTGGACAGGCAGGCTTGTGGGTATTTGTTGTTGAGGCTTGTCATCCACGCGGAGCTTAAAAGTCATGAATGAATGAATGCTTCATCAAATGGGATTCAGTTTGGCTGTTTTATGATGGGATTCAGCTTGGGTGTTTTATGATGGGATTCAGGTTGGGTGTTTTATGATGGGATCCAGGTTGGGTGTTTTATGATGGGATTCAGCTTGGGTGTTTTATGATGGGATTCAGGTTGGGTGTTTTATGATGGGATTTAGCTTGGGTGTTTTATGATGGGATTTAGCTTGGCTGTTTTATGATGGGATTCAGGTTGGGTCTTTTATGATGGGATTCAGGTTGGGTGTTTTATGATGGGTTCAGGTTGAGTGTTTTATGATGGGATTCAGGTTGGGTGTTTTATGATGGGATTCAGGTTGTATGTTTTATGATGTGATTCAGCTTGGGTGTTTTATGATGGGATTCAGGTTGGGTGTTTTATGATGGGATTCAGGTTGGGTGTTTTATGATGGGATTCAGGTTGGGTGTTTTATGATGTGATTCAGGTTGGATGTTTTATGATGTGATTCAGGTTGGGTGTTTTATGATGGGATTCAGCTTGGCTGTTTTATGATGGGATTCAGGTTGGGTGTTTTATGATGGGATTCAGGTTGGATGTTTTATGATGTGATTTAGCTTGGGTGTTTTATGATGGGATTCAGCTTGGGTGTTTTATGATGGGATTCAGGTTGGGTGTTTTATGATGGGATTCAGGTTGGGTGTTTTGTGACGGGATTCAGGTTGGATGTTTTATGATGTGATTCAGGTTGGGTGTTTTATGATGGGATTCAGCTTGGCTGTTTTATGATGGGATTGAGGTTGGGTGTTTTATGATGGGATTCAGGTTGGGTGTTTTATGATGGGATTCAGGTTGGATGTTTTATGATGTGATTCAGGTTGGGTGTTTTATGTATGAATTATTATTGTTATTAGTGTGGTGCAAACGTAGATATACACTTTAATAATATATATATATATATATATATATATATATATATATATATATGTATACATATAATAATATATAATATATACAGACACACACATTTATATGTATATATACACAGGTAAACCTCGCTTTATTGCGCTTCGCAGATAATAATAATAATAGCCCCTTCAGTCATAACTGACTATGGGAATGCGCCCCTGAGGTGACAGCCCTCATCTGCTTATTTTCCTGGTGCTCCTTTCGACGTTTTCTCCCCTCCTCTGCTTGTTGTGTGAGCCTCTCTTCGCCCAATCTGAGGTGGCGCCGTAAATAACATCGTAACTTAGTGCGATCGGCAGCTTCATCCTCCCATGTTGCTGGATCCATGTCCAGTGCCCTCATATCTCTCTTGCACACATCTTTGAACCTCAGCTGTGGTCGCCCAACTGTTCTCTTGCCATCTGCCAATTGTCCGTAGAAGATATCTTTTGGGATGCGACCATCTTCCATGCGGCGAACATGGCCAAGCCAGCGAAGTCTGCGCTGTCTAAGCAGTGTATACATACTTTGAAGGCCAGCACGTGACAATACCTCGCAGATATTGCGCTTTTTTTCAAATTATTTATGTTTATTTATTAGAACGTGCATTCTTCTTTCGATAGATTTTGGCTCAGATGATGAAGATTAGCATTTTTTTTAGCAATAAAGTATTTTTAATTTTACAGTACTTTATTTTTTTAGAGCTAGCGCTATTGTGCACTTAATAGAAATTGTGTAAACATGATTTTGAGCTTTTATATGCACTGGGAAGCCAAACAAATGGATATGACCCACTTTATTGCGGTATTCGCTTAGTATGGCTCTAAAACATTGAAGACGACAACAACCAAAAAGTTACAGACTTTCATAAATGGTTGCTTGCGTAGAATAGAAGGATTGAAATGGTATGACAATGACAAGATCGCTAATGAGGAACTGATGACAAGAACCAGACAAGTGCCAGTGGAACAAGAGATGAGAAGAAGACGTTGGAGATGGATAGGACACACATGGAGGAAACCTGTTGATAGCATTACAAGGCAGTCCTTGTTCTGGAACCCCCAGGATAAAAAACGTAGAGGCCGATCAAAGTACACATGGAGAAGAGAATAGAGGGAGATCAAAGAACACACGGAGAAGAGAATAAAGGGAGATCAAAGAACACATGGAGAAGAGAATAGAGGGAGATCAAAGAACACATGGAGAAGATAATAAAGGGAGATCAAAGAACACATGGAGAAGAGAATAAAGGGAGATCAAAGAACACATGGAGAAGAGAATAAAGGGAGATCAAAGAACACATGGAGAAGAGAACTGGAGACAGATCTTAACGGATGAAGAAGACATGGAAAGACCTTGACCTGATGGCACGGGACACGAGCACTAGGCATACGTCTGTTGACGGCCCATGTTCCTTGAGGAGGTCAAAGGTGAAGAAGGAAAGAAGACTACAGTGTAGATATACACTTTATTAACATGCATGTCATTTATATCCTGTGACCTAGATTTTATTAGCATGTTTTTTTTTTTTTTTTTCACGGACACATTTAATAAAATAAATTAAAACTCAGAACTTTGTAACAAAGTGTGTCGTAGTGTGGCTGGTAGACTTAACAAATGTGTGAACAATGTCGGAGGCTAGTTTGTTGGTTTAATGTTAATCTGTTTGTTAATAGTATAAGGCACCTGTTATATATATTGTAAGCGGGAGCCGAGCTGGTGTAATGGTTACCACATTGCGCTGACGATCAGGTGTTTAAGGTTCAAGCCCAGGCTTGTGCATTTGAAGGAGTGTCATCGACCGGGATTTTGACTGAATAACCTGAACGGCTCCTGAGATAAACCCTCTGAGAATGGGAAGGAGCAAAGCTCCTGACCGGGTTGGAAGGAAAGTCCACAGGCTCCCCAGCCTCGCAATGACATGTCATTGGGCCGAAGGGCGGAACCCAAGTGCCGCTGGTTAAGGAAAAAAAAAAAGAAAGAATATATATTGTAAGTATTAATTACAAATTGTCCTCGACTTACGATGTATACGACTAACGACCACTCGTACTTACGACAGTCATTCCAGAAGTACTGTAGACTCATGTTTCAATTACTTATTACAGTACAATAGTCTACAGTACAGTAATATAATGTAATAATTTGTACATTGTATTCTGTCACTATAAACAAAGAGTACAATTTGTAAAAATATGTAATAAAACAGACCAATATATTTTATCAGTCAAGCACGTTACTTGTTAATATATCATTGCGTCCATGTAGCATATAGTGATTTCCGATTTATGACCATTTCGACTTACGACGGAGTCATCAGAACGGAACCCCGTCGTAAATCGATGACAGTCTGTATATTGTGAAATAACGAACAGGTAAATGTCTAGAAACTGTATGCCAACTTTGGTCCACCCTTTACAAATAAATAAACCATCTTGTGTTGATATGCTTTTTTTTTCTGTTTGAAGGCTCACAGATCTGGTCTGAATGGTTTGACGGCGAACCTCTTGATGAGATCAACAATGTGACACTAGAGAGCATACCAGAGGTAAACATCTGTCTGTCAGTCATTCTATCTATCTATCTATCTATCTATCTATCTATCTATCTATCTATCTATCTATCTATCTATCTATCTATCTATCTATCTATCTATCTATCTATCTATCTATCTGTTTGGGACCCAAAGATGCAGCAATGGAGAATGCAGTCAGCGACCCATAGCTTGACTGCTTGCGTCAGGGTCAGCGAATCAGAGCTGACGAAGACTTTACTCCACCCCCAAGTGGTGGTCCTGGAAACAGGCTGCGTCACTGCAGTCTGGCTGAGAGAGTAGGGATCGAAGTGGGAAGGCAAACCCCGTCCTAAAAATGCCGTGCTGAAGTCGGATGTGTCGGCCGAAAGGTGCAGATATCGCAGCTTAGTTGTAAACGGACACAACGCAACCAACGTCCTTTTCAGGACGAACGAGGAAGAAGAAGTATCTGTCTGTTTGTCTGTCTGTTTGTCTGTCTGTCTGTCATTCTGTCTTCATTCTGTCTAATTCTTCTGTCAATCTAAGCCATCTATCTTTATCTGTCTTTATATCTAATCTGTCTGTCTATTTCATCTGTCTACATATCTATCTAATCTATCTACCTTTATCTGCCTGTGTTTCTATGCTTCTCTTGTCTACCTATATGTATATCTATTTTTCAGTTTCTCTATCTGTCAGTGGCAGATACATATAATTAATTAGACCACAAGGTCTAATATAATTGGACATGCGCCCTAATATAACCGACGGGCCAGTATCTAGGTTGAAAGTGCGCGCCTCGCCAAAATGTTATTTAAGAAAAAAAAAAGTCAGATACATATACAGCACCTGATCATAGGTGCACAAAACATATTTATGATTTCATCACTACTATTTCCTTCTACAACTATGTCATCACTGCTATTTCCTTCTACAACTATTTCATCACTGCTATTTACTTCTACAACAAAACAATCTGGACTAGTTATCAAAATATCTGAAACATGATTTAAAAAAGAAGTACAAACATTGCAACTTTGACTAGCTTATTCAGTATTTCATATCTACAGTTAACAATATGGCTTCTTCCTGTTGAGATGACAGACTGCGCTGTGTAAGGGTAGATAATTTATCTGAGGAGACAAACTATCAAGAGGCTTACTGTCTCCTCAAGCAGAGTCGTAAGGGGCAACTAATCTCAGATTGTGCATGAGGATGACAACCTCATCGTGTAAAACAATTTGTTACAGAAATCTCCGCTACAAGAATTTCCCGCTTAAAGGGAGCGAAACATGGACATGATGAAATATGATGGATAACAGTTTGTCTCTCTCCCTTTCTGCCTCTGTCCCCCGTCTGTCTGTCTTTCTCTCCATCCTTCTGTCTCTCTCCCCCGTCTGTCTTTGTCTTTCTCTCCCCCGTCTGTCTCTCTCCTCTTTCTTCTCCGCATCTCTCCTCCTTCTTCTCTGTCTCTTTCTCCACCCCATCTTTCTCTCTCTCTCTCTCCCATTGCCTCTATCTAGCCGTATCTCCTCCAGTATACAGTAATGAGCCTCCTAGTGGCCGAGTGGTTAATGCGCTGGCCTCTGGCAGCAAAGGTGCCGGGTTCGAAACGTGGTGGTTTCACGCTCCAGTCTACCCAGCTGTAAATTGGTACATAATTCTGCTCGTGAGTTAGGGAAAGAAAAGACAGCTAGAAAGAGAACAGGTCACCCACACCTTAATGCTAAGACCTAATATATAGTGAAGTCTCTAACACTTCCCTTCCCTTATCTGCTATGGGACTACCTTTATCTCATTATATAAATATACACTGGGGCTGACAGTCTCATCATAGACAAGATCGTTACAGAAATCTCTGCTGCAAGAGCATATAATTGCCTGATGTAGGCTTCCTGTAAGGTGGGACCGTCTGTAGTGATGTCTCCATGCTCCAGAAAGAGCTAAAAGGATGATGATGACGATGATGATGATGACGATGATGACGATGATGATGATGATGATGGTGATGATGATGATGATAATGAGATATATAATAACTATTTCAACCGTTTATCTTCCCTTGTTTAGCTATTCGACTATGAATGTGACAGCATTAATGATGTCCAGTGCCGGGCAAAGAGTTCATCAATCTATTCCACTACAACGCTATCGTGGGAACCTGGTACCACCTTACGCCTTCCTTGCAATAGTTCCAGTGAAGTGTTATGCATATTACAAGGCCAGATTTTATGGCATCTTGTGACCACTTGCAAAGATTTTGAGATACGCTTTCTGTGCCAGGTGGCAGGTGAGTTGTATGTCATTTACTTAACAAAAAATAATTAATAATAATTTAATATATTAACATACTGGTAAAATCTTTCATTTAGAGGAGGTTAGGAGGCTCTTTATTTAACGAGATCTGAGGGCAGAAGTTAATGTCTTAGGGAAACAGAAAACTCCCCATATGTAACTAGAAAACATTATCTAGTGGAGAGTATTCGCCTTCTCTTCTTGTCCTTATCTTGAATAGGTCTCTTTCTTTCTTAACGAGCCAATTTCTGGAGACCTTCTTGACAACATTCAATAGGCCATCCCCATCATTCTGTAGCGAGGTGACCATTGATGCCACGCTCAGTATATCATATACGAAACATATATCATATACGACAGTGATATGGAATTTGGCAAGTATGGTCAATAATAATAAATTGTTTGGTTGTAACTTTTCAGTATGTTCACAATAATGTCACTACAATGTTGCCTTATAACCAAGGAAAAATATATATATATATATATATGAAGACTCCATTGGAAAAACCAAACATGTGGGAGCCGTGCTAGCGTATTGGTTACAACACCGCTCTGGCGACCGGGTGATACAGGATCAAACCCGGGCGACGGCATTTGAAGATTTTTCGTCGACCGGGATTTGGACTGGATTAACTCGAGACCTGGCGAGAACATTTGAAGGAGTGTCGTCGACCAGGGACTGGCGGCTCCTGAGCCGACCCAGCTGCAATGGGTACCTCCGAAATCGGCGAGTATTTGCCTGAATGGCGAGGGACACCTGTCTCTGTACAAGAAATAAAGGGATACTCACGTAAAATCAATGTCAGGCTAGACATAAAATAATAACCTGAGATTTCGCCTCGAGTATTAGCGGGCGAACAAAAAAAAAAAAAAACAAAAAAAAAAAAAAAAAAAAAAAAATCAGATTTACTGACCTCGGCACATTAATCATACTCCAAAGAAGGTGCAGAAACTAAAATTATATTTGAAAACACATTCCACTTCAAGAAAATGAAGCATAAAAAAGGCCATCTTAGTTTAAGTCATTGTTGTCGGACTTTCATTTTTGGATGACATCTGATGTTTGCAACATGTTTGTGAAGGTTATAGTGCCATATTATTACTATTATTCTGCTAAAATAGAAACTGTTATTTTAGGCCTGTAACTACTTCTGCTAAGACAGGGGTTGATGCTACTACTTCAGCTATTTTAAGTCGTGCGTGTACTATTAATGAGTGTTCAGTTTAACTGTCACGGTGCAATGTGCGCTGCACTCGTTCTTTCCCGAAAAGCTGGCTAGATTTTTTTCAGAGTTCGTTACATAACTTTTTTAGTTAGACCATTAGTATATTGTGGTCTATTCATGACGTGTTAAATAATTTTCTTGTGTTCTGTTACATTTTAATTGACCCCTCGGTTATTGCCGGTAAGACCAGAATATCAGCAACAACGTCTTCACATTTCGGCTGCCTGTAGAGTATAAGGCTTTAACTAATTCACGCCAAGCCATTATGTACTGTGCCATCCCATTCACTTTTTCCATTAATAATTGTCTTTTTCGTTGGAGATGGATAGGACACACACTGTGAAAACCTGTTGATAGCATGACCTGACAGTCCTTGTTCTGGAATGCCCAGGTTAAGAGAGGTACAGTACGATCAAAGAACACACGGAGAAGACAACTGGAGACAGACATGAAGGGAATGAAGAAGATATGGAAAGATCTTGAGCTGATGGCACAGGACAGGAAGACATGACATAAGTTTGTTGATGACACGTGACAGGAAGACATGACATAAGTTTGTTGATGACACGTGACAGGAAGACATGACATAAGTTTGTTGATGACACGTGACAGGAAGACATGACATAAGTTTGTTGATGACACGTGACAGGAAGACATGACATAAGTTTGTTGATGACACGTGACAGGAAGACATGACATAAGTTTGTTGATGAGACGTGACAGGAAGACATGACATAAGTTTGTTGATGACACATGACATAAGTTTGTTGTGCTCCTTTGGGAGGTAAAAGGGGACAAAAGAAGAATAATTGTCTTTTTATTTGTTTTTGTTTAGGTCTGTCTCCATTTCTCTTCTCACTCTGGATTTTTTTGTCTTAATTTAATTTTTGGGGCTTGCCTTTATTTCTTTACCTTGTAAACTGCAGAAGTAGAACTGCCTTGTGATGCTATTAGCTTATTTCTTGAGTGTGTGTATTATCTAACGCCAAGGTCCAGGTTTTCATCGCCTACTCCTGTGACAGTTGCCTGATTTTTCCCACCAATTCCACACAAGTAATCTTGTCAGATTGGCCGAGTGGCTAGAAGGATGACCTCTTAAGCTAAAGGTCCGGGTTCGAAACACGATGAAGTCATGCTCCAGTCTACCCAGCTGTAAATGGGTACTTTCCTCTGCTCTTGAGTTAGGGATGACAAAGCGGCGAAGAAAGCAACTGGCCACCCCAACTCTGGAAGCTGGGACCCAGTATAGTGAAGTCTCTACCACTTTGAACAAACAGTATCTGCCATGTCTGTAGCGAGATTTGGTAAACACTTGCTTGGTTGTAGCGCGACACGCCCACGCGACACCCACACACACCAGCGCAAGGTCAGCGCTGCGGTCTTTCTTTGAAGTTGGTAGACAGCGGAAATGTGACTTACGGTTAAAAGCCATACAGTATTACTGAAGAATGAGGAAATAGCTATATAGGAATGTATGGCCGACTTTAAAAGTTTGCATTTACTGGACATTAAATTATTCACTACAGGAGAACGCATGGTTGGAATAATATTAAATAAATATAACTCAACAAAGGAGATAGGCTAGGAATTATATCCAAAAGGATATTATTCAAATATAAATAGTTTTAAAGATAATTAATATTTTTCACCTTCATCACATCGGCTAAAAGTTAGCTAATAATCTTTAAAAATTTATTACACTAACAAGCCTCAACGGAATTGTATAAAACTTATATGTAATGAAAGCCCCATATGGGGAAAAGGAAATGATATATAGGAAGGAAGGAAGGAGATAAGTGTGTGAGTGACAGAAGAGAGAAAAACGAGTACAGGAAAAGCACAGATTGATTCAAATAGCTTCAAAACAGGAGATGAAACTAAAATCTTTTGGGGAATTTGGGAGCTGCTTTCTCGTACGCGCGAGAGACTGAAATATAAGGACAGAGCGGCGCATTGTAAATCACACACCAAATCCAGAAGCCAGAGTGAGAAACTGGAGGACAGCCTCTGCAAGAAAAGTTCTATTTTCACGCTGCATGCAGGGCAGATTAAGTTAAGCCAATACAGTCTCACCGTGAGCTTATTAATCCTAAGAGGGTATGTAAGTTTATTAAAAATATATGTATTACTAATATCATTTTATTTCAGATTTTATTTCTGATTGATTGTAGCAGATATAATAAAAAAGGGAATGACGCTAACCAGAGATAACCTTCACCGGCATTGTCAGGAAGCATAACCATTAATTGGTTAGCCAAATATATTATGGCTAATTCTTGCCTGGAAGCTTACGACATACCAGCAAGTACATAAGTGACTTGACATCCATAAGTGGAAGGCAAAGGTTATATCATACCCATGTATCATAACATGTGATTTATTCATGTATATTGTTAATTCTGCACCTTATACATTATCTTATCATGCTATCTCTGTAATATACTACCATGATTCATTCATTTACATACAAACACTGAAGACATGGTCGCATCATGAACAGCAGAGGGTGGTGAGATTGTTAGAACAATGGCCACCTATTACTTCTTGTTCCAGGTTTTTATGATCAATGTTTATGATCATTCCTGATCGAGAAACTAAAGACTTGAAGAAGTTGATCCAGCTCACTGAAGCCTAGAGGTCAACCAAACTTCAACACCTTAGTCCCCCGTAGTTATAGGGCGGGCTGAAGGAAAGTCTTCCGTACTCCAGTGTGTCGGAGGAACCTCGAGCAGACGTGGATAAAGTTGAGTTTATATATTTCCATCCAACAAATCCTGTGAGCAGTTCTAAAACGACTTTCTAATGATGAAAACTAGATGGCAAGAGATAATGTGACAAACTTGTTTTATAAATTCAGTGGAAGATAAATCCAAGACTTTTTCTATTAGTTATTTTAATTTGTAACTGTAAATAATCATACATTTTACCATCTTCCAACACCCATTTATCATTACAAGAATATATAGATGTACATAATAAATTGGATAATTGTACTCATTTGACTTGTTAAATTTTTAACTGTTAAATTTTGAGTTACTTTTTCTAATTTAATTATAATATCACATAGGGTTACGATAGCGAAGTAGCATCTTATACTTCTGAAGCCTAAATCTATTGTCCAGCTCAGAGTATTCACAGCTGTAACTCACTTGTGATACCAGTGTACTTCTCGGGCACTGGAACTTCATACTTTCTGGAGAGAGATTCTACTTCTGCTCTACCACTACTATCATACTAGGAAAACCTTTCGCTACATTGGGGGCTCTTTCGCGGGATATTATTTTGTATCCTGGGCCACTATCTATGTATTCTTCTATCTTGAGCCACAAATAGTTTGTAAAAATAAATTTTTTTTTTGGAAAAAATTCTAAAAACTTAGAAATTTGTTTGTAATAGTAGTACCATTGAGTACGAAGTAAATAGGAAACGCTCACAAGGTTTTAAGGATTTGTCTTGTTCAAAGTAATTAATTGATTTTAATTAAGTTAGTTTGTTAGTGAAGATAAAATTATATACCCTCTGGTAAGTAAGCATCATGGCTGAATTGGTGAAGTTTAGAGCTGCGATTATGCAGGAAGGAAAAGACTTGGGTATGACAGGAGATGCTCTAATTCGATATATCACAACTGAAGTGGATAAATATTTAGATAGAGAGACCAAAAGAATGGAAGTTGAGGCTGAAGCTAAGAAATTAGAGGCAGAAAGAGAGACCAAAAGAATGGAAGTTGAGGCTGAAGCTAAGAAATTAGAGGCAGAAAGAGAGACTAAAAGAATGGAAGTTGAGACTGAAGCTAAGAAATTAGAAGCAGAGAGAGAAGCCAAAAGACTGGAAAGAGAAGAAAAGAGACTAATTTTGGAAGCTGAAGAAAGAAGGTTACAAAGAGCGCATGAGTTAAGTTTAAAGGAACTTGAACTCCAGGGAGCAGCTAGCAATCATGGTGCTAGCTCACCTCACTCTGAGAGTAGCTCCAACCATAGCGCGGCAAATGGAGCCATGAGTTTCCACCTGGATCCATTTATTGAAAAAGAGGACGCCATTGAGTCGTACCTGGATAGATATGAGAGACTGGCCTCTACCTATGGATTGGAAAAGGAAAAATGGAGCCTTAAGCTATCTCAGGGGTTGAGGGGAGTTTCATACGATGTTTATTTAAAACTCTCAAAAGAAGACCAGGAAGATTATGAAATCTTAAAACAAGCTTTACTGGTCAGGTACGAAAAGAATTCTGAATCTTATAGAAAGAGATTCCGAACTGCTAAGCTACTTCCAGGAGAAAACTATCACCAGTTTTCTGCCAGATTGGAAACTTATCTGACAAAATGGATTAGCTTAGGAAAGTGTCAAGATATAAAAGAAATGGTCATGATGGAGCAACTGAGAGAATCCATGCCTCAAGAAATGAGAAAATTTCTTATGGAACAAGGAGCTGAGAGATTGGAAGATATTTTAACCATGGCTGAAAGATATCAAGCAGCTCAGTCAGAAGTATCAGGAAATAAGAAGAAGCAGGGTGAGAACTTCAAACCTTCACAAAACTTTACCAACTATGAACACAGGGACAATTCCAACAAGAACAAACACAGAACTGATTATAAAGACAAAAACCCTCTAGGATCAGAAAAGAAACCTCCAAGAAAGGAAGGAAAGTGGTGTAAATCTTGCCAAATGAGTAACCACAATACTGCGGAATGCAGACGGAAAAACCCTCCTCATCACGCTGCATGCCTTACAACAGAGAACAAGGGAAGGAAGGACCTGGCAGATAGTCAGAATGACCTCCATCATCCCCCTGTCTGTGAGGAAGTGACCTTGAATGGCACCCAAGTACTGTGCTTATATGATACAGGCTTGGACTTTGACTCAGTAGTGTGCTCTTCTCTGGTGAGTCCGGAACAGATAACCACAGAAACAGTGGAAATCAGAGGACCAGTCAAGGGAGCAGGAACCATGACACTGCCCATAGCCCGAATCAACATAAGATCTCGCTATGTGGAAGGAGAGATCAAAGCAGCAGTGATGGACAACCCTATCTACCCATTAATACTGGGATGTAGATATGTCTTTCTAGGAGAACCTATAAGACCCATAGTGATGGCAACAGTCCAGACCAGGGCAAGCTCTAAGAAAGAGGAGGACACTATCATCAATACTCATCCAGAAGAGATGAGAAAGGCTCAAACTGCTGACAGTACATTGAAGCCTTGCTTTGGCAAATTACCTAAAAGCCATAACCCTCCAGAGAAAGGAGACTTATATATGAAAAAAGGCCTACTATATAGAAAAGCTGGAACAGGACCAAAAGGACATGGACAGCTTGTAGTGCCAAAATCATACAGGGAGCAGGTTATGAAGCTAGGACATGCTATACCCTTCAGTGGACATATGGGAATAGGGGCCACTGGACAACGGATAGCCTGTCACTACTTTTGGCCAGGGATCACAGAGGACATAAAGAGGTATGTGAGATCCTGTCCAGAATGCCAAAGAGTAGCTCCTAAACATAGGACTGCACCAGCAACACTGGGAGAAATGCCCATCATGGGAACGCCCTTCGAACGTGTTGCCGTGGATATTGTTGGACCCCTCAGTAGGACCAAGAAGAGAAATGCATATATCTTAACCTTGGTCGATACTTGCTCTATGTGGGGAGAGGCAGTAGCAATGTCATCGATAGATTCGAAACATGTGGCAGAGGCACTGTTAACAATATTCACCCGATTAGGTTTCCCACATCAAATATTGACTGACAATGGTTCTCAGTTTAGGGGAAAGCTAACACAAGAAGTATTCAGGTTATTTCAAGCTAGACATTATCACTGTAGCCCGTACCACGCCCAAGGGAATGGTCAAGTAGAGCGGTTCAATGGCACGCTCATTTCAATCCTTAGAAAGTTGGCTAGTGAGAAACCTGAAACTTGGGACACATACTTACCCTCAGCACTATTTGCCTATAGGGAAGTCCCACATAACTCCACAGGATTGGCTCCAGCTACATTGTTGTTTGGACGACCAATCAAAGGTCCACTGGAAGCATTGTTGCGGACATGGACTGATGAAAAAGCAGAAGAAACCGTGACTTCTTCATACCAATACGTCAACGAGTTGACATCTCGATTGAAAACAAGTTGGAAACTGGCAAATGATAACTTGAGACAGGCCAGGAGGAAGCAGGCTGCTTACTACAATAAAACAGCAAAAGATAGGGAACTTGAGGTGGGAGAAAAGGTTCTGTTACTGTTGCCCAGCAGCAATAATAAATTGCAAATTGGATGGCAGGGACCCTACGTCATATTGGAAAAACTTTCCCGGACCAACTATAAGATTGACAAGAAAGGAAAGGAGAAGGTGTATCATGTCAACCTTCTTAAAAAGTATTATGACAGGGAAGCATCAGAAGTTGCCCATATCATGACCCTGGCCATTGCAACAGAAATGCAGGATGAACCAATTTCCTCCATGGAATACCCCCTATCAACTACGGAAAGCTATGCTCAGGTTAATGTGAGTGAACATTTAACTCTTGAGCAGAGGAAAAAAAGGTTCAGGAGGTGTTAGAAATCCATGCTGATGTACTCACAGATAAGCCGGGGTGTACTAATCTGTTAGAGTATGACATGACGATTACTGACCCTACACCAGTTTGTATGCGGACATACCCTATACCTTATGCTAAAGGACAGGCACTCAAGGATGAGATTGATTATCTCTTAAAAGAGAAAATTATTTCAAAGTCTGAATCTCCCTACAGCTCAAGTGTGGTGCTATTAAGGAAGCCTAGTGGTGAACACAGGTTATGCATTGATTATAGGAAACTAAATGCTATCACTGAATCTCAGGTAGACCCATTACCTGACACCAATCAGTTGTTTGCTACATTGAGTAAGGCTCGGTATTTTTCAAAAGTAGATCTAAGCAAGGGATACTACCAATACCAGTGAAACCAGAAGTTAGGAAACTGTTAGCCTTTAGTACACCGGATGGACATTACGAGTTCAATGTACTCCCATTTGGTTTAAAGAATGCTCCAAGTATCTTCACCAGAATGATGAGGAAATTGTTGGAACCATTACAAAATCCTCATATCACCAACTTCATGGATGATATTCTGATTGCTACCACTACATTCGAGGAACACGTAGTAGCACTCTCCATGTTGTTAGGTAGATTAAGAGAAACGGGATTGACAGCACGCCCAACTAAGTGTCATATTGGATGTGAGACATTGGAATTTTTAGGTCACACTATCTCTACAGGGCAAATGTCTCCGGACCCAAAGAATGTAGAGAAAATGAGAAAAGCACCAAGACCACAAACTAAGAAGGATGTAAGATCCTTTGTGTCACTGTGCGGGTTTTATCAGAAATATATACCCCATTTTAACTCATTGTGCGCGCCATTAACCGACTTAACCAAAAAAGGTCAGCCGGATAAAATACAATGGACTGTGGAGTGTGAACAGGCTTATACAGAGTTGAAAAATAAGCTGACAAATAAACCTATCCTTGCCCTTCCCGATCTCACACAAGAATTCGTACTAAGAACGGATGCTAGCAATGTAGGCATCGGAGCAACATTACTACAGCGGGCAGACACACCGCCACATATGCTATTACCAGTAGCTTTTGCCAGTAGAAAGTTAAATACAGCTGAGAGAAATTATTCTACCGTTGAACGTGAATGCCTCGCTTTGGTCTGGTCGATCAACAAATTCGCCCCTTTTCTTTACGGGAAACACTTCATTGTGGAAAGTGATCACCAGCCTTTGATGTTTTTAGCAGTGTCTAAAAAATTAAATTCACGACTTTTAAGGTGGAGTTTACTGTTATCTCCATATTCGTTCAATGTGAGATACATACCAGGACGGGACAATCTTGGACCCGATTTTTTAAGTAGGCATCCTATCAAAGGAGATATAGAGAAACAGAAAATTAAGGAGGAACTGCAGCATGTGTTACCAAAAAGTTAACCGTGCAGGCACTGTTTTAAAGAAGAGGGCTCTGTAGCGAGATTTGGTAAACACTTGCTTGGTTGTAGCGCGACACGCCCACGCGACACCCACACACACCAGCGCAAGGTCAGCGCTGCGGTCTTTCTTTGAAGTTGGTAGACAGCGGAAATGTGACTTACGGTTAAAAGCCATACAGTATTACTGAAGAATGAGGAAATAGCTATATAGGAATGTATGGCCGACTTTAAAAGTTTGCATTTACTGGACATTAAATTATTCACTACAGGAGAACGCATGGTTGGAATAATATTAAATAAATATAACTCAACAAAGGAGATAGGCTAGGAATTATATCCAAAAGGATATTATTCAAATATAAATAGTTTTAAAGATAATTAATATTTTTCACCTTCATCACATCGGCTAAAAGTTAGCTAATAATCTTTAAAAATTTATAGGAAGGAAGGAAGGAGATAAGTGTGTGAGTGACAGAAGAGAAAAACGAGTACAGGAAAAGCACAGATTGATTCAAATAGCTTCAAAACAGGAGATGAAACTAAAATCTTTTGGGGAATTTGGGAGCTGCTTTCTCGTACGCGCGAGAGACTGAAATATAAGGACAGAGCGGCGCATTGTAAATCACACACCAAATCCAGAAGCCAGAGTGAGAAACTGGAGGACAGCCTCTGCAAGAAAAGTTCTATTTTCACGCTGCATGCAGGGCAGATTAAGTTAAGCCAATACAGTCTCACCGTGAGCTTATTAATCCTAAGAGGGTATGTAAGTTTATTAAAAATATATGTATTACTAATATCATTTTATTTCAGATTTTATTTCTGATTGATTGTAGCAGATATAATAAAAAAGGGAATGACGCTAACCAGAGATAACCTTCACCGGCATTGTCAGGAAGCATAACCATTAATTGGTTAGCCAAATATATTATGGCTAATTCTTGCCTGGAAGCTTACGACATACCAGCAAGTACATAAGTGACTTGACATCCATAAGTGGAAGGCAAAGGTTATATCATACCCATGTATCATAACATGTGATTTATTCATGTATATTGTTAATTCTGCACCTTATACATTATCTTATCATGCTATCTCTGTAATATACTACCATGATTCATTCATTTACATACAAACACTGAAGACATGGTCGCATCATGAACAGCAGAGGGGTGGTGAGATTGTTAGAACAATGGCCACCTATTACTTCTTGTTCCAGGTTTTTATGATCAATGTTTATGATCATTCCTGATCGAGAAACTAAAGACTTGAAGAAGTTGATCCAGCTCACTGAAGCCTAGAGGTCAACCAAACTTCAACACCTTAGTCCCCCGTAGTTATAGGGCGGGCTGAAGGAAAGTCTTCCGTACTCCAGTGTGTCGGAGGAACCTCGAGCAGACGTGGATAAAGTTGAGTTTTATATATTTCCATCCAACAAATCCTGTGAGCAGTTCTAAAACGACTTTCTAATGATGAAAACTAGATGGCAAGAGATAATGTGACAAACTTGTTTTATAAATTCAGTGGAAGATAAATCCAAGACTTTTTCTATTAGTTATTTTAATTTGTAACTGTAAATAATCATACATTTTACCATCTTCCAACACCCATTTATCATTACAAGAATATATAGATGTACATAATAAATTGGATAATTGTACTCATTTGACTTGTTAAATTTTTAACTGTTAAATTTTGAGTTACTTTTTCTAATTTAATTATAATATCACATAGGGTTACGATAGCGAAGTAGCATCTTATACTTCTGAAGCCTAAATCTATTGTCCAGCTCAGAGTATTCACAGCTGTAACTCACTTGTGATACCAGTGTACTTCTCGGGCACTGGAACTTCATACTTTCTGGAGAGAGATTCTACTTCTGCTCTACCACTACTATCATACTAGGAAAACCTTTCGCTACAATGTCACTCCCTTTATTTTATTTGTATCATACCATTAATAATCCTTGTGTTCTGCCGAAGCTCGTAGTTATGACAACCTTGCCGAAGCTCGTAGTTATGACAACCTTGCCGAAGCTCGTAGTTATGACAACCTTGCCGAAGCTCGTAGTTATGACAACCTTGCCGAAGCTCGTAGTTAAGACAATCTTTAACTTATTCATCATCATCATTTGACTTTTAACCCCTAGTGCAGCAAGTCGTCACCCACATGCTGGTCCTCTTACATAAACTATGTACTAAACATTTACATGCTCTTGTAGAGGTTGTGTCTGTAGCAATATGTTTGACTTGATGAGGTTGCCATCCCCACGTACAACCTCACGTTAGTCTCCTTGTACGACATGACTGAGGTACTTTTATTCTTTCATTGTCTGACAAGAGTCCCCTGGGAGCTACGCGGTGTCCTATCGTGTATTGATTATTGCTTTCTGTTGCCAATGTTTTAAAGACGTGTAGCAGGATAGACGTGACTTTTGAGTAGACAATTCTTAATTATTGAATCAGGTTTCATTGTCAGCAATATTTTCCTTATTTATTCTAGTAATCTGATTTGTTATCTATCTATTTTTAGACCCAATATTTGTGACGTCTTGTCCTGTGTTCTCATTTTGTCTTGTATATAGTTATCAGTCTTGTATATAGTTATAGTTATCATTTAGAAGAGCAAGGTCATTGGCAATATATAAATCGTCCAGTTGTTTTGTAAGAGTTAACCGAATTCCATTTGTGGTTGTTGTTGTTGTTTTTATAAACCAATTTATAACTATTCTTTATTGACAAGAGGCCTCCCTGCCGCACCCCAGTTCTTATCACAAAGGCTACAATAATTTGTCCTTGGCGAAGAACTTTGCATTTCATGTTTATACATTTTTATTTTAACAGGTTAATGGTCTTAGGGGACATTCTTTACAGCCTCAATAGTACACAAAGCGATTCTTTATCTTAACTTCGAACATCAGCCTGCTACTACTTCAGCTATTTTAAGTCGTGCGTGTACTATTAATGAGTGTTCAGTTTAACTGTCACGGTGCAAGGCGCGCCGCATTCGTACTCGTAAAGATGGCCGTTACAATATAAATATACTTCGTGCACAATATTACTTCTAAAAGGTACAACTGAACATTATGTCAGCTTTTATTAGTGCAAAATAATCGGTAGACAGACATTTTTATTGTTGATTAGAATAGACATCACTGCACTCCGGGCACACCCATAGGTGTTCAGTCTCCCTCAGAAAGATATTTTGGTTAACACCTTTATCAGCTCAGACAATGCATTAAAGCAAAACACAAGTAGATTTTTTAAAAGTAGCGGGAGAAAAACAAAAGTTGCCTTTAAATGAAGAATATCAGAAAATGCTTGGACATCCAACCTATCTATGATCTATCCTCACAAATCCGTTTAGAGGCGTGACACCTTAGTTTTTTAGTGGTGTACCATTAGGATATTCCTTTAACGCTATTTCTGTCTGAATATCTCGTTTAGTGGGGCGCTAAACATGAAAAGGTACGCTCCAATGCTTGCCAGTGTGACGTCAATATTCCTGCTATCGTTTGCATAACTTCAAAGGTTGCTTCAACTTATTTATCAGTGGCCAAAAAAAGTTCAGATGTTGTTGTAGGTCACGACCTTTGAAAATAGCAGAGTTGTTGTACTTGCTTTTTATTTATTGATTGAACACGTACATAGTAAATAAAAGTTTTTGGTCATTAGCGTCTGCGTTAACAAATACAAAAAAAAAGCAGTAGGTCTCGCAGGTTTGGACTAGTAGTAAACTTAATGTCTGGTAAGGGTGACATAAAGGCAAATTGTCATCCAGGTCCTGCCAGTTTGTGGTAGTTTTTCAACCACTGAAAAGTGTTTACAGCTGGAGCGTTCACGCCAGAGCTAGATTTTGTAATTATTTTGTCCATGCCGCCTCGTAAGGTCAAGTGCTGTTTCCATCGACAGTTTAAAATTTGGTTTTTATCATCATAACCTTTTAGCTTGTCTTCACCAAATATAGTCATGGTGCTCCCGTCGCGTGCTTTCCGCTCAAGATTTTTTCATGGCTGTATCCCTTACTTTTCTCTCTCTAGCTCTTTTCTCAATGTGTTTTTCCGTGTGTGTGTGTGTCTCTCTCTCTCTCTCTCTCTCTCTCTCTCTCTCTCTCTCTCTCTCTCTATGTCTATATATATATCCTTCTTACCTGGAGGACTCCACAACAAGATCTGACTTGTAAGGCTATCAGGAGCTTTCCTCGGTTTATGTTCTATCCATCGCCAGCATCTTCTTCTCCAATTTGATTCTTATTGACCTAAAAACTGTTTCGTATTTTCCTTTGAAGATGTAGTCTTATAAGCCATTTATCCGCTGTCTCTTGATGGCCTATAAATAGTAATATCTTCTCCTGCATGTTTGTTACTATGTTTCCCCCACTGTGGTTTTAAATCAAGTTTTATATTGGTTGATGCGTCCAAAACATTTTGTCCCTAATTAAAAGAAAATAAAAATCTTTTGTCTTTACTTCAACGATACTTTTCTCAAAATCGTTATTGCTATTATTTTGTGTGCTAGATGATGATGATGATGATGATGTGTCTTACTGAGAAACATGATCAATGAATGAGAATAGCAGTGCACATTCATCATGCTGTGAATACGCAAACACTTCTTGCTTATCTCTCGCTTTCTATTTTTTCTGTTTTTGTTTGTCTGTCCCTGATGAAGGGCTTGTGGCCGAAACGTAGGCAGTTTTCTTTATCTTTGAAGGACATATTAACATTATTTATCTAGTTTACTGATCAATGCTTTTTAACAATTTGAAGACTGCACGCTTCTTATAACTTCTGAATATAGTGTTGATCAACATTTAAAAAAAATGTAAAATATCTTGTAACCAGAATTGTTTTTGTTGTTTGTGTGTGTGTGTTTGTTTTACAGGCTTTTCTTTAACTTGCAATGTATGTCACTCTCTTGTCACCTTCAAATCTTGCAATCGATTTTTCAATCACTTCCAGATGAGCAATAGGCCTGAAACTTGGCATAGTTGTGTATTCCCCATGACAATACAATAATCAGTCGTAAAAAAAAATTAATAAAATTAAAATTAATATTTTTTTTGGTATTGTATCATCAGTGAAATGGGCGATAACTGCAAATAATCTAGGTGTATTCTTTCCAACAAGATTGTCTCTATTGAGAGAAATATTGAACCCCCCCCGCCCCCCGCCCCCCCTTTCCACACACACTATCGCACGCGCGTGCACAAATATACACACAACTGACAACTACATTAAAAAATATATAATTTACAACTCAAAATTTAAAAAAAAAATAAAACAAAGAAAAAATTAACTTTTCGTGCAATATACTGAATAACAAAATCCGCCTCCTGTGCTCTGGACTCGTTTATCGCAAACTGATAATGTCATTAGCGGATCGATTACATTTGTCTTAAATTTAAAAACAACAAAATAACATCACTAAAAATAAAAAATATTTTTAAAAATATTTTAAACATAGGCTTTTAATGCACTAACAATAGCTCTGAAACTTGGCATAGTTGTGTATTCTCCATGACAATACAATAATCAGTCGTAAAAATAATAAAATTAAAATTAATATAAATTTGTTTGTTTGTTGTATCATCAGTGAAATGGGCGATAACTGCAAATAATCTAGGTGTATTCTTTCCAACAAGATTGTCTCTCTTGAGAGAAATATTGAAACTCCCCCCCCCCCTTTTTTTTCCACACACACTATCGCACGCGCGTGCACAGACATACACACAACTGACATTTAAAAAAATGTAATTTACAACTCTTATCAAAATTTAAAAAAAAAATTAACTTTCCGTGTAATATACTGAATAATGAAATCCGCCTGCTGTGCTCTGGACTCGTTTATCGCAAACTGATAATGTCATTAGCGGATCGATTACATTTGACTTAAATTTAAAAACAACAAAAAAAAAAAACACTAAATAGAAGAGAATAACAAATATTTTAAAACATATTTTAAACACTGGCTTTTAATGCACTAAAAAGCCACAAATAATTTTTCAAGGAGTTTATAGTTTGCAGTCAATAAATGTACCATCAAATTGACAAAAAGCCTGGGGCGCTGATTCTACATGAAATTAACTTCTGCTTTATACTTCATTATACACTTATGGATAAAATATATAATAAGCGCTTAAGCGCCCCAATATAAGTTTATAAACTAATAAAACGGTATTGAATCAGTTTTACAAATAACAGTTCACATGAGACAAGGGACGTTTATTTATTTGCTTAAGCGCCCCACGCTTTTTGTCAATTTGATGTTACATTTTTTGACTGCAAGCTATAAACTCATTGAAAAATTATTTGTGGCTTTTTAGTGCATTAAAAGCCTGTGTTTAAAATATATATATATTTTTAATTATCTATTTTTTTGTAAAATTAGATATGAAAACAACGGTTTTTTAGCATGTTCGCCTATTGCCGTCTGTAACTTATATACCAAGCTCTTTTATCTACTGCGTATGCCGTTAACTAAGCGTTGCAGATGACGCCGAACATTGGTGTAAGATCCAAGGTACACAGTGCGCCGTCCGTGTCTGCTGTCATAGTCTAGTCTTTCCTCTGTTATAGTCTAGTCTTTCCTCTGTTATAATCTAGTCTTTCCTCTGTCATAATCTAGTCTTTCCTCTGTTATAATCTAGTCTTTCCTCTGTTATAGTCTAGTCTTTCCTCTGTTATAGAGCTTTCATTCAACCTTTTGGTTATAACTGGGGTGAATTGTGTGATAAACTCCCCTTCGGTGCCATCGTGTGCTGTCATGTTGTGTTTCTTGAAGACTTGTGTAACCAGGGACGGGCTCTTAAACCAGCACTGCATGCCGGACATGCGGGAGACACCCAAATGTTTATTTTAAAAAAAATAATAATACATTAGCATTTTAAAAGGTTAAAAAATGAAACAGAAAACTTGATAGTCAATAATTGTTTGTTTATGTCACCCTGATCGTGTTCCCTCATGTATACATTATTAACTCTAATGCAGCATGAATAGAGACAACAATTACTTGCAATAAGACTGTAAAAACGTAAATGTATTATTATTATTATTATTTAGAACATTCTGCTGCGAACATTACGAAAATTATAGCGTAGTCCAACACATTAGCGTTAAATTGAGAATTTGAGCCTCCTAAGATTAGATAAACTACTGCACGAGATGGGGAGAGGGAGGGGGGGGGGGGCTAGGGGCGCCATCACGAGACCTCGCACCACTGAAAAGTCCGTAGGGCCATCTATGTCTGTAACCCCTCGATCCTTCTACTGTGTAGTCTGCTGTGCCTGATCTATTCTACTTTGGTTTGGCCGGAACCAGTTTAAAATAACTGACCGAGAGGTTCAACACCCGATATTGACATAAGCAAACGACAGAAAGAATTCGTTCAAAAGTTACGGGAATCTTTACACTAGCTACCAGATTTAGTTCCGCGGCAATGTAAACACTTACTGTTCGAGCACAATACGGGTATCCATCGTTAGAATTTGACCGGCGATAGAACAGATGTGTTTTTTGAAGGTGTTCACAGTTTAACTACATTACATTATGGCCCTTTGACGGAGGTGGAGACACAAGTAACCAGATTTGGCGGGGGCTTTCGTCTGGCGGATAAATCCTACAATGTGAAGATTAACTATCCCAGTGGGTCGGTGTTTCTTTTCAATGGTAGACTCGGTGTATTCAAAGAGAAGGCCTAGATGTAAGTATAAGCGACACGGCAATAATTGAATTTTGTTTAGATTTGACCGACATGAAAGGAATACTTGTCGGGAGTTGCTAGAAGAGATGTCCAATTTGAGAAACGAGTAACGAAGGAAGACCGTAAAACTATCTTCAACGAGCATTGGCCATCAACAAATGTATACCAAGTCTTTCTTTCAGGTGCCGTCAGCTCAAGGTCATGCCCTTCATGTCTGTCTACAGTTTTCTTCTCCGTGTGTTTGTCGTCTGACCATTACTACTCTTACCCTGGGGCTCCCAGAACAAGGACAGCCTTGTAGTGCTATCAGTAGGTTTACTCAATCTGCATCATATCTCCATCGCCAGCGTCTTCTTCTCATCTCTTGTTCCACTGGCACTTGTCTAATGCCATGTAAGGTTTTTATATTATTTATGACGAGTCTCTACTTACAGAATTAGAACACCTACTGAAATGCCCGTTATAATGTCGGCAATAAAGGTGACATATCGGTGTTTTATCTGTGTCATCACACGCTGCTTTCATGTACTCCCGCGAGTAACTTCGCTGACCAGGTCTTATTTGTCGAAAGTCGAATGTCTTGTTACTGTATTACTGTCAAGCAATCGATATAAAGTTAATGCCATCACATGTATTATCTGTGCCGCTAATTTATTAAGGTATTAATCAGATGACTGGTAATTTTGAATCTTCCATTCAGTTGTGAAGTCAGTCCTCGTGTATAACTCTCAAACATGGAGACCAACAATAACAATAAGCTACAGACTGTCATAAATGGGTACTAGCGTGGAATAGAAGGATTGAAATGGCATGACAAGATCACTAATGTGTGATAAGTTTGTTTAGTATTTGTTAGGACGTATTACAACAATGTCTTAGCAGACCAAGAACAAATAAGACTGAAGCCTTCTCTGACATCTCGTACAAGGCCACTAATATCAAGTTATTTATCAGGCTGGCAACGTCACCATGTATACAATCGCTTCGGAAAGCACTGCTGTAAGAGGTTGTGCTTTAGGAGGGTGGACATTTGTAGTGATGGCTCCTTGCTTTATATGGCGGGTGTGAGGCTTGATGAAAACATGGTTTATGGGGGGAGGGAGTGGGCTTCCGAGAGTGAGCCACCGAACAAGCGCTTCACCCCGCGAACAAATCCAGAAATACGACAGAGATGTGAGATGTGATTCTGTATTTGTTCTTATCTTTAATTTTTTTAGAATTAACATTTTTGACTGGACTACACAGTGTGTAGGCTCTGGGTAGTTCCCTGTGGGGGTGGGTGGGGGGAAGAGAGGGCCCTCGGGGGACGGGGGCTCTGAAGAGACAAAGAAAGAATATATCTACTGTACCATCTGGCAAGTCGTACAAACAAAGTGCCACAGAAACCACTACTTCAAGATCATGTCAGCAACTCCGTGCTCTGTAAGGAACGTGTCGTGATACACATGACGTGTCGTGATACACATGACGTGTCGTGATACACATGACGTGTCGTGATACACATGACGTGTGTTTCAAGGTGTGTGTGGGTAAAGGAGTAAATGATTGTTATGGTTGAATGCCACCAGCATTGCGACATGCAAGTTTTTCATGGTCTTATTTCTAAAGTAATATACTTGTAGTGATGGTCAGGGCTGTTATACGTTGGGGAGATTCACGTAAGCCCATGGAGAGCCTGTTGGGTAGTGAACTGTCGGTATGACGGAGAGTATTTGGCAATGTTAGAAGGAGTTGTGTGACTGACCTTTGTGGAAAAACCGGTCGGATGTGATGTTCCATTATCTGAAGTGATTATTGTTCGACTGTAGAGTCTAGAAGTGTTGTTGGAATGCACAATGGTTTTGATGCGTTAGAAGTGATGTTATAGGGCCTAGATGTAAGTTGTATACGCGAGGAGAGGATGCCGCGACTGTGTTGACTTTAGGAGTTATTTGTGGTCAGAGGTTATCAGTGGTTGATCTGACTAGGAGATTCCTGATGCAAGTGCATGTCGCACTAGAGGAGGCCAAGATAGAAGTAAGGCGACTGTGTGCCAGCAGATGTCAGTATCAGTCATGTTACGATGAGCAGTGTAGCTTGAGATGTGTCTGAAGCCATTGTTAGGTGCCCTCAGCTTGTTATTCGAATGTTAGCCATGTACGATGTTACCGATGTCCAGGATTCTGTATTGATGAAACATATATGTAAATAGGACTGTACAACAGTCTTCTGTCGAGTTTATAAACGAGTGCTGCTAGTGAGACTGTGTTGGTAGTGGTCACCCAAGAATTATCATACCCCAGTTTGAGGACGACTAGCCACGTTTAAATTATCTGGGACAAATGTTACATTTGTTCCGTAACAGAATACAACTCCGTACTCTGTATGTAACACAAGAATAATAATGATGATGGGATGTAATACTTTATTTGTTTTTATCTTTCATTTGTCGTAATCAGCGTTTTTGCCTGGACCATACAGATCTACACACACCTGTATACACCTGTGCGCGCACGTGGACACATTTCTGCTCTGACACACAAGCTCTCACAGACCAAGCTGACACGATTATTCCCCATGTCCATTGTCTGCCCAGACATCCGGGCATCAACCTTGCTATGGGTGGATCCCAAAAATATATCTTGCACATGTACCACATTATACGCGACAAGTAATTAATATTCCCTACAAAAAGAAATAATCATTATTCCCTTTACAGAAAATTAACGGCGTGTATGGCATAAATTATATTCAACAAATAAACCACATTGTGTGTTTTAAAAAAAAATCTGAATATGGAGCTATTATAAATCAAATTTCATATTTCTACCGTGCAGAATGAACCACATTTTTCAACAAAGTTCAGTTCCGACATGCATGAGTTGTGTAACCCTTCAGAAATGTCAGGTGGTATTGGCCGAGAAATTTTTCTTTACTCAGATCATATGCTAGATAACGTTGCAAAGCTTTATTCTTCAGAGATACGGCCCAGCAGGTAGATTAAAAAGATTCATGTATCTACTGTACTGTATATGCACATCCGCGAGAAAGTAGCGGCTGACGCCTAGGATAGTTAGCCTATTTCTGTATGTGGTCCCGGGGGTCACTGGCCCGTAGAAGCTCGGTAAAGCAGCTTTCTTTGAGCTGGTTTAACACGTCACTGACACAGTTCTTTTATTGTCATATGCTATCTATCTATCTATCTGTCTATCTATCTATCTATCTATCTATCTATCTATCTATCTATCTATCTATCTATCTATCTATCTATCTATCTATCTATCTATCTATTTATCTATCTATCTATCTATCTATCTATCTATCTATCTATCTATCTATCTGCCTGCCTGCCTGCCTGCCTGCCTGCCTGTCTTTGATGCATACGTCATTTGATTGCTGGATGTCATTTGCATTGTTGCGCTGTCTCTTTCTATCTTTCTATCGTCGGTGGCACCCTTATCTCTATCCGTCGGTGACACCCTTATCTCAGCTTCTCTCATCACCATACAGTTTCCCCCTCACAAGGGTTGGTGCAGGCCATACTATCCATCTCTTCCTCTCGTGGAGCCGACGTTATTTACCTAGAAAAAAGAGACGTAGGTAGATAGCAGCTTCAGCAGTCATTTATGAACTTGTACATACCTTACTTTAAGACCATCGACGTATCAGTTGCTAACAATTGTCTTGGTATGTCCGCTAAAAAACGCTTCGTTGACTGAAGGAGGCAGTTATTAATAACCCAAATCCAAGCGAGGGCAAAAAAAAAAAATATATCCCCTGAAATAAGTAATGACAAATAATTTACAACACTAGAACTAGGTGTAAATATTCTCCTGTTTATTCGAACACGTTCACACGTCACCTTACATGTGTTTGAAGGAAGCCATGATTGTTTATTTTTTACAAATATTTTATTGCCACTGTGACTGTAAGAATACACTCATCTTGCTCTCTTGTATTAGACATGTTGCTCACTTTATCATAGTAACGATTTTTTTTTTTATACCAAGGCCTGTCAGTGATTTAGCGATTAGAATGGTTGCCTTCCAATCAAACATTCTGTTTCGTTTCCCGGAAGGGTTAAAAGAAAAAAATGTAAAGAAATAAAATTAAGTCTTGCGTTTTTTCAGTGTTGTGTGTTAATTATCGTTTCCAAGTGTCTGTATGTGTGTGTTGACGGGTTTATGATCTCGATGTGAGGTCAAGGCTGAAGGAAAGATTAACGAAGCCACTGAATACAGGGGAAATAATGTTATCCTAAGACAGAAATAGCCCGCCATAATTCTTGGCCGTCATAACTTGACGGGTTACTGGCTGATGTGCTCACATCCAGTTGACAACATGAAATACCTTGTATTCAACAATGCAGCGTGGAGATGTAAACGACGACGCATGCGCATATGAGATTTTGTTGAACTTAGGTGAGCATTATCTAACACACGTCACCTTACAGAATATAATACACATGTAATAAAATATATTATACAGTGCAGAAACTGTTCTTTGTGAAGTGATGTCAGTTAGGGAGTTCTTCAATGTTACAGAGCTTTATGAAGTGACGTCAGATAGGGAGTTCTTTAAAGTTAACAGAGCTTTGTCAAGTGACGTCAGATAGGGAGTTGTAACGTACTGTTTATGCGTGATGTGAAAGCTGGCAGAGTGAACGTGTCGTTTGTCACCTGGACGGTGTAATGTAGTGGTGTTGATGTAGGTCACCAGAAATGTAACGGCCAGAAATGTAACGGCCACCAGCATGAGGCGCTGCCAGGGATAATATGGTCACTCACACAAAACAGCGTACATGTTATAGATGTGTGGTACTGGTATTATGATGTGCTGAGTGTGGGTGTAGACGAGAACGCGAATGCTTGAAGCTCTTAGTAAAGTCAATAATGCACCCATACACTCGCATGCAGTAGTCAATGATGAATTGAAGACTGCTGGCACGTTTCAAACATTTATTTACGAAACTGACAGTAGCATCAACAGGACAGTCAAATCGACAAGATCAAGGACTTCACATAAATATAGAATGACTGTTAAATGTCTGGTAATCAAAGGCTTGCATCATACATCGGTTAGGACATACCCAAACATCATCTGTTCTTATGTTACAGTTTATAATGTAGCTTCCGTACCATTGACTCAGCGCGTCAGGTACTTAATTAACTCCGTCGTCCAAAACAACGAGCTCCTAAATTGCGTAGCAATAATACATAAGGCTGCTATTCAACTGGCATAGGCCGCCAGGTATATTTCCTCTTGCTGAAAAATATTGGCCGTAATCCAGGGCCTCAATATGTAGACAGCTGTGTATCCTTCGTTAGCAGGCACGATCAAACCATGCTAAACATATATACCGCCAACCTGTGGCGTCCACAATAATTTATCACCATCATTAGGCTTCTGTTCAATAGAAACACATAGTCTCATTTGGCTAGAACCAGAAGCAAAGAAGGAATTCTGTCTCTCAAGATCTGTGAGCTTCACTCGCAGATAGGTAACTTCAAATGTTCTGCAACCAAAGGCATATTAATATGAATGTCTCTTTACCTTTATACAGAATCCTCCGGATACACAATTAATAACTGTCGTCACTCTTGACGAACAAAGAATCACTGGGGAAAACATTGACATTTCAGTCATATCGAAAACTTTCCAATCCCCACGATGATCTAGAGAAAATCACAACGGACATCATATCCGACAGCCCACAAAAAACTCTCCCTGACGGAAGTTTCCTCAGTTCGCGCTCAATACTTGCGCATGCCCAGACAGCATAAATCTGAGCATCGTTAAGACAGATCAACGACAATGATTTGAAAGAAAGGGAAGATAACCCTCAAATAACCTGTCATAGAAGTTAACCCCCAGTTCTCCCACTTTTGACCCAACAAAAGTATAAAAGGATTTACCTTTTATGACTCCGTCAAAAACGACGGCAACAGACTACCGCACCCCACGTATAAAAAAATGACCCATTTTTAAAAAAATACATCAATGAGCAAGATACCCCAAGCTCATGACACATGAATAATGCGCCAATGAAAGAATGTCAGGTTGAATCGACGCACAAATAGAGCGTCTGGAGAGAATCAAATCATCTCACCAAACAATAGAAAATATATTCGGGAAGGTACCATCAAAGAAACCTCAGTTGCTGGCGATACTAACAAAAATTACATAACTATCAAACAATTATGCAATACTATAATCATAGCAATGACAAATGACAATCTAACTCGAGAAGTCATATCAATATACAAATTACAATGTTACACTATTAATATATGTAATGGATGGACATGATCAAATTTGTTAAATTCCTTACACATTATCTAACAATAGAAGTATATTATATACAAATAAGTGCTGCGATCTCTCGAACAAATGTAAGGTATGGCATCATCATGGTTCTCACAAGTGCTCCGTACTTAGTACTAGTTTCCACTGAGAACAATATAAATGACACAATTAGTAACATGCTATAATGCACTATAGTCACTACAAAATTATTTAAATATTATATGTGGCCATTTTAAAATTTTTCATTTTCTTATTTTTGACCTTTATTTTATGTTAACTCAACCTTCCACATTACACCAAAGAGAGTAATTGATACAGACGATCCGGTTAGCATAGCATGTCTGTGATCAAAGTATCATGGAAGCTGCTTTAGACAGTGGAATATCGAATGAATAAATAATGTTCAAAATCGCTGTCCATGACTGGATTGTTCTGGTTCTCATTCATTGATTATTATCGTGCTGTAATTATTTGAAACGCGAATGTGTGAAAAGGATAACTAACAAGTGAATCGCTCAATGATCAACTTAATAAGTCCGCCTTGTTAGAGTCCACGAGAAAAAACAGTTTATTACGGAAGAACACGCATATTTGACGATATCATTAATATAGTTCATGGTAAGCATATATGACAAATTGAATACTTGCAAACATCCTATTATGGGTCCATGTCATACTTGAAAAACTGTCAAACGAACATCATGGCTATATACTTGCGTTGCTGGGTTTCAGACAACCAGTAGTGAGCGCATGTGTCTTGACGAGACTGAATCAACTACTTAATCATTTATCTCTTCATCAATTACAATGGACTGACTCGTGTCCGTACTTGACTAAAATATATATATATGTGCAGTAGCATCATGCACAACCCTGGAAGGGTAACAAAATCCGTCTTCACTGCTTGACGGTCAATACAAAAAGGGTACGGTAACCTAGTCACCAAGCGTGACCATATCGACGCTAACACGTCATGACTTGACCGTGCATTTCGCGTTCATAACTCCGTAAAGTATAAAGATCAATTTATATTAATTCCATTGACCCTAAACATGCGCACTGTCAATTCTAGCAGACGCCATCAATAAAACTACCGTAACAATTCCCTGCCCGCCGTGGGAAAAAAAATCTATTAGATAGATTTTTTTATTACCTTACTCAATTATATGAAAAGTTTAATAAAACCCGACATATGGCCTACGATGTTCTGTCTAGAACAGTGTCGTGGTCATGTCGATAATACATAAGTCATATAACATTATTAAACAAAGGGGTGTCAACTGTCGCTAATAATTAGCTATTGAACTATTGAAGACTGTTGTGAGTGAGTAATGAAGTGTTATGTAAAGAAAATTATTCTAACTAATTAAAATTAAACTAATCAATGATAGTAAGTATGTAATGTATTAATTAATTAACATCCAATTAAAGAACCTGATAGATAGTGTCATAATAAAGACATGAGAAGTAAGGACAAATAAAGTAAAGAAAGAGAAAAAAAAATAAAATATAAATTAGTTTAGTTATGTGTGTTTACAATTAATTATTAGTGTCGTGTAATTACAACATAATTAACTTAATGATATAATGAGAGAAAATAACATATTAATACATTTCATGTGAACATCTTAACTAATTGCATATAAAAGCTATCTCATTTATACATAAAATATTTTGAGTATTTGCTTGTGTGATTTTTTTTTTCTTTTTCATCATTTCTTTCTTTGACATATTTTCTTCTCTTTTTTTTTCTCATTATTTTTAATCACACTTCAATTTTATTATACTCTTCATTAATTTAATAACTATTAAATTTAATGTCGGATGTGATGATCCATACGTCGTTATGTCCCTTGCGAATCTATGGAAAGTTCCTTAGAAATTTAATACTGTTCAACTAAACTTCGTTCCTGATTGAATATATACTTGATCGTTTTGAGTTAGTCAATTTCTGTAACCTAACGTTATATGTCCAGCTTGGATTCATATCGTATTCAAGACCATATCGTAATGAGTTAGAGAACGATTGGACACTAACCAAAGTCCAAACGTTAGAAAAGACCATCGAAATTTGTTTCTTGCTATCACGAATTTTCTTTTGGAAACTGAATATCTTGAATGATTGAATTCGAATTATTTGAAATGTTTTTCCATATAGAAGTGGTTCATATCAATTTTGTCGCAGGAATCAGTTAGAGTTCCAAAGTCGCTCTTGTTTAGCCGTTAATCTTTTAACTTGTAGACAATAATTATTCGACTTCCATTGGGTGTCTTGAAAGTGCATCCGCTAGAATGTTTTCTTTTCCGGGTATAGCTTCGATGACAAAGTCATATGGCTGAAGTAGAATCGAAAACCTGGCAAGTTTGGGGCTTTTGTGGTTAGAGCGTCGTAATGAAGCAACCGCCTTCTGGTCGGTTTGAATGGTAAAAGGCGCTCCCAACAAGAATTTTTCCAACCTTGTGATTGCCCAAACAACTGCCAGTAACTCCTTGTCAACAGTGGAGTATTTCGTTTCAGGCGATTTCAGTTTTCTTGAAATATACATAGTCGGATGAAGTATATCGTTGTGATATTGAAGTAGGCAAGCTCCGATACCGTAATTACTGGCATCTGTTCGAAGAAAAAACTTTTTGTGAACATCTGGCAACCGTAAAATTGGTGACCTAGAGAAGATTGTCAAAATGTTATTAAATGTTCTGTCACAGTCTGTTGTCCACGTAATTTTATTTGGTTTGTCTTTTCGCAATAGTGAAGACAAGATACTAGCTCATGCTGCATTGGCTGGACATGAGTAGAACCATCAACGACATTACTGTCTAACGTAGGCATGCGAAAATAACATACAGACAAAAAGACAAAGTGTCATTGATACGTGCACCATATCGGACGCCAAATGATGCGTGAAATCATAGGATGAGTGATGGTGCCCGTGGTCTGGTTTGTGTAGTGTGATGATGATGTACAGTCAAACAATGATCATACAAAACAGGGCAATCCACACAAGGACGTCAGTTAACTCACGACGTATAAAGTCAATGATGCTTGTAACAGCTGGTGACGTTTTTCTGTATCATTTATTGTGGACGCCACAGTGACAAAAATGTATACGCGAATATGTAGGTACATCAGACAGTCATTATCACAGCAACATAGTCAGTACAGCAATGGACGGTAGACGGCATCATAATAAAGATGAATGTTATACATCATAGTACTGTAAATGTAGTCAGGTGGAAATCTCCATCCTTTTCTATAACAGCCAGGAGATAACAAGATGTATGAGATCAGTTCACTCTCCTTAATCTGACTTCAGCAAGACAGACACGTCTTCTGAGGTATAAATAATGTCCTCAAAAAATCCTCTAGATAACAAAAGGTTTCAAACCTAGTTCATGTAGCGAAGTAGCAAGTAATGGTCCTTGGGACATGCATCAACCCGATGCGGTACAATGTAGCAATATGTGAGCTGAGAAAACATCTCGTGATGACGACTTTCAAAGACAGGCTACGAATCAAATGTCACTCACGAACAGAAATCGATAAAGTTAATGTAAATGTAATTTACCTTGCCTTCAGGAAATAACCACAGAAATAATACGCCTTCCGGCGTGTGGAAATACACTAGAGGTATCATCTCGAATAAACGAAATATCCATAAGAGGACTTCACATTCCTGACAGAACAAAAATAGCAGAGACCCTCTCACAGAGGCGTCTTGCTAGCTATCCAAATCTTCGCTCACTGACTGGTGGGCGGAAATCGATCGACAAAGACCCAAGACTTAGACATGCGCAGACCAGCGCGAATCGACCACAGTTCAGATAACCTAAACCGCTAGGACCTTTACTGAGAACCAGCTTAAGAATG